>CM053579.1:52172634-52207789 GCA_028646485.1 Cryptoprocta ferox
CATATATATATATATATATATATATATATATATATGACATCTACTTCCATTCATCACTCAATGGACACATCAGCTTTTCCCATAATTTGGCTACTGTACAAAATGTTGTTGTAAACAATAGGGTGCGTGCATCCCTTTGAATTAGTATTTTTGTATTCTTTGGGTAAATACCTAGTAGTGCAATTGCTGGATCTTAGGGTAGTTCTATTTTTAACTTTTTTAAGGTTTGCCTTTTTAAAATTTATTTTGGGAGAGAGAGAGTGTGTGTGAGCAGGGGAGGGGCAGAGAGAGAGTTAGAGGGGGGATCCCAAACAGGCCAGTGTAGAGCCCAATGCGAGTGTTAATTTCACAAATGATGAGATAATGAATTGAGCCAAATCAAGAGTCAGACACTTAACTGACTGAGCCACACAGGCGCCCCTATTTTTAACTTTTTGAAGAACCTCCATATTTTTTTTCCAGACTGGCTGCACCACTTTGCATTCCCCCTAACAGTGCAACAGCGTTCCCTTTCCCTATATCTTCTCCAACACCTCATCTTTTTTGTGTTTTTGATGTCAGCCATTCTGACAGATGTGAGGTGATATCTAATTAGAGTTTTGATTCACATTTTTCTGATGATCAGTGATGTTGAGCATTTTTTATGTGTTTGTTGGCCATCCATATGTCTTCTTTGGAAAATATCTATTCATGTATTTTGTCCATTTTGTACTGAACTATTTGTACTTTAGGTGCTGAGTTTTATAAGTTCTTTATATATTATGGATATTAACTCTATCAGTTAATCCATTTGCAAATATCTTTTCGCATTTGTAGATTGCCTTTTAGTATTCTTGATTGCTTCCTTTGCGTGCAGAAGCTTTTTTATTTTGATGAAGTCCCAGATCTGTATCCTGAACACTATAAAACACTGATGAAAGAAATTAAAGATGATACAAAGAAATGGAAAGACATTCCATGTTCATGGATTGGAAGAAAAAAATTGTTAAAATGTCTCTACTACCCAAAGTAATCTACACATTTAATGCAATCCCTATCAAAATACCAACAACATTTTTCACAAAGCTTGAACAAACAATCCTAAAATTGGTATGGGAGCACAAAAGACCACGAATAGCCAAAGCAATATTGAAAAAGAAAAGCAAAGTCAGAGGCATCACAAGTCGGGTCTTCAACCTATATTACAAAGGTGTGGTGATCAAGACAGTATGGTGCTGGCACAAAAACAGACACAGATGTCAATAGATAAAAGTAGAAAACCCAAAAATGGGCCCATAACAATATGGTCAACTAATCTCCAACAAAGCAGAAGGAATATCCAATGGAAAAAAGACAGTCTCTTCAACAAATGGTATTGGGAAAACTGGACAGTAACATGCAAAAGAATGAAACTGGACCATTATCTTAAACCATACACAAAAATAAGTTCAAAATGGAAGAAATACCTAAATGTGAGACAGGAAACCATCAAAATCCTAGAGGAAAACAGGCAGAAACTGCTTTCACATCAGCTGTGGCAACTTCTTACTAGGCACCTCTCTGGAGGCAAGGGAAAGAAAAGAAAAAATGAACTATTTGGACTTCATCAAGATAAAAAGCTTTTGCACAGCAAAGGTAACAATAAAGTAAACTAAAAGGCAACCTTAAGAATGGGAGAGGATGTTTGTAAATTACATATATATATATATATATATATATATATATATATATATATATATAAAGAACTTATATAAAGAACTTATAAAACTCAACACTCAAAAACCAAATAATCCAGTTAAAAATTGGGCAGAAGACATGAATAGGCATTTTCCCAAAGAAGACATATGGATGGCCAACAGCCACATTAAAATATATATAACATCACTTATCATCAGGGAAATACAAATCAAAACTGCAATGAGATATCACCCCATACCTGTCAGAAAGGCAAAAATTAACACGGAAACAATGGATGTTGTTGAGGATGTGGAGAAAAGGGAAATCTCTTGCACTGTTGGTGGGAATGCAAACTGGTGCAGTCATAGTGGAAAATAGTATTGAGGTTCCTCAAAAAGTTAGAAATAGAATTACCCTACAATCCAGCAATTGCACTACTAGGTATTTACCCAAAGGATACAAAAATACTGATTCAAAGGGACACGTGCACCCCACTGTTTATAGCAGCATTATCAACAATAGGCAAATAATGGAATGAGCCCTAAAGTCCATCAAATGATGTATGGATAAAAAGTTGTGGTATATACATGTACAATGGAATATTACCTAGCCATAAAAAGGTATGAAATCTTGCTATTTGCAATAATGTGGATGGAGCTAGAGTATACTACACCAAGCAAAATAAGTCAGTTTGAGAAAGAAATGTACCATATGATTTCACTCATATGTGTAATTTAATAAATAAAATAGATGAGCATAAGGACAGAAAAAGGAGAGAGGTGAAACATAAAACAGACTCTTAACTATAGGGAACAAATGGAGGGTTGGTGGAGGGGAGGATGGGGGGGAATAGATTAAATGGTTGATGAGTATTTACCATGGTACTTGTTGTGGTGAGCACTGGGTGTTATATGTAAGTGATGAATCACTAAATTCTACTCCTGAAACTAATATTATACAGTATATTAACTAACTGGAATTCAAATAAAAACTTGAAACAAACAAAAAAAATGAACAACAATCTAATAATAATAACAAAAGCAATCTAAACCTACACCTAATGGATCTACAAAAAGAACAATAAACAAAACCCCAAACCACCATATGGAAAATACCAAAGTTTACAGCAGAAATAAGTGATACAGAGTCTAAGATAAATAGTAGATCAGATCAATGAAATCAACAGCTGGTTCTTTGAAAAAATAAACAAAATTCATAAACCTCTAGATAGATTCATCAAAGAAAAGAGAAAAGACTCAAATAAATAAAATTATAAATGAGAGAGGATAAGTAACAAACAACACCAAAGAAATAAAAACAATTTTAAGAAAACATGATGAAAAACTATATGGCAATAAATTGGACAACCTAGAAGAAATGGATTTATTCCTAGAAACATATAAATAACCAAAATTGAAAGGGAGAGAAATAGAAAATTTGAATAGATCAATTATCAGCAAGGAGTTTGAATCGCTAATCAAATAAAACTCCAAACAAACAAAAGTGCAGGACCAGATGGCTTCAGAGGTTAATTCTACCAAACATTTAAAGAAGAGTTAATACTTATTCTTCTCTATTCCAAAAAAATAGAATATAAGGGAAAATTTCCAAATTCATTCTATGAGATGAGCATTACACTGATACCAGAACCAGATAAAGACATCACCAAAAAAGAGAATGACAGGCCAACATGTTTGATGAGTAGAGTGCAAAAGTCCTCATCAAAACACTAGCCAACCAAATCCAAAAATACATTAAAAACTCATTCACCACAATAAAGTGGAATTTTTTCCTGGTATGCAAAGGTGCTTCAATATTTGCAAACATATAATGTGACTCATCACATCAATAAGAGAAAGGATAAAAACCATATGATCATTTCGGTAGGTACAGAAAGAGCATTTGCCAAATTCCAGTGCCCATTCATGATAAAAGCCCTCAACAAAATTGGTTTAGAGGGAACATACCTCAATATAATAAAGGTAATATATGAAAAATCTATAGCAAGCATCATATTTAATGGGGAAAACCTAAGGTTAGGAACAACACAGGGATGTTTACACTCTCCATTTTTACTCAATATAGTACTGGAAGTCCTATCTATAGCAATCAGACAACCAAAAGGAATAGAAAGTATCCAAAATGGCAAGGAAGAAGTAAAACTTTCACTATTTCCATATGATATGATACTATATATAGAAAACCTATAAGATTCCACCAAAAATCCAATAGAACTTAAAAACGAATTCAGTAAAGTTGCAGGATACAAAAGTAATGTACAGAAATCTGTTGCATTTCTATACACCAATAATAAAGTAAAAGAAATAAAAATTCAAGAATCAGTCCCATTTACAATTCCACCAAAAACAATAGGATACCTAGGAATAAACCTAACCAAAGTGGTGAAAGAAACTTACTCTGAAAAGTATAAAACACTGATGAAAAGAATTGAAGAGGACACGAAGAAATGGTAAGACATTCCATGATTATGGATTGGAAAAACAAATATTTTTTAAATGTCTATACTACCCCAAATCCTCTACACATTTAATGCAACCCCTATCAAAATACCAACGGCATTTTTCACAGAACTGGAACAAAAATTCTACATTTTTCACAGAACTGGAACAAAAATTCTACAATTTATATGGAACACAAAATACTACAAATTGCCAAAGTAATTGTCAGAAAGAAAAGCAAAACTGGAGGTATCACAATTCCAGACTTCAAGTTATATTACACAGCTATAGTAATGAAAACGGTATGGTACTGGCACGAAAAAATACACACATAGATCAATGAACAGAATAGAATATGCAGAAAGAACCCCACAACTACATGGTCAATTAATTTTGAACAAAGCAGTAAAGAATACCCAGTGGGAATACCCAGTGGGAATACCCAGTGGGAATAAGAGAGTCTCTTCATCAAATGGTGTTGGGAAAACAGGAAAGCTACATGCAAAAGAATGAACCTGGACCACCTTCTTACACCATGCACAAAAATAAATTCAAAATGGATTAAAAGCCTAAATGTGAGACATGATGCCATAAAATTCCTAGAAGTTAGCCCAGGCAGTAATTTCTCTCATATAGGAATATATAAGTATAGGAACATTTTTCTAGATATGACTCCTGAGGCAAGGTAAATAAAAGCAAAATTAAACTATTGGGACTACATCAAAATAAAATGATTCTGTACAACAAAGGAAATCATCAATAAAACAAAAGGCAACCTACTGAGTGGGAGAAAAGATTTGCAAGTGGTATATCTGATAAAGGGTTAGTTAGTATCCAAAATATATAAGGAACTTATACAAATCAACACCCAAAAGCCAAATAATCCAATTAAAAATGAGCAGAAGAAATGAATAGATATTTCTTCAAAGAAGACCTACAGATGGCCAATAGACACATGAAAAGATGCTTAACATCACTCATTATCAGGGAAATGAAAATCAAACCACAATGAGCTATCACCTCACAGGAGTCAGAATGGCTAAACAAAACAAAACACAAGAAACAACCAGTGTTGGTAAGGATGTGGAGGGAAAAAAACAACAACTTTTGTCCTGTTGGTAGGAATGCAAACCTGTTGCCACTGTGGAAAATAGTATGGAGGATCCTCAAAAAGTTAGTTTAACTCTCCTATGATCCAATAATTGTGCTACAGAGTACCCCCTCAATACAAAAACACTAATTCAGGGGCGCCTGGGTGGCTCAGTCGGTTGAGCATCCGACTTCGGCTCAGGTCATGATCTCACAGTTCGTGGGTTCCAGCCCCGCATTGGGCTCTGTGCTGACAGCTCAGAGCCTGGAGCCTGCTTCCAATTCTGTGTGTCCTTCTCTCTCTGCCCCTCCTCTGCTCATGATCTGTCTCTCTCTGTCTCTCAAAAATAAATAAAAATGTTTAAAAATTTTTTTAAAAAAACACTAATTCAAAGGGATACATGGATCCCTATGTCTAATGCAGCATTATTTACTATAGCCAAATTATGGAAGCAGCTGAAATGTCCATCGCTAGATGAAAGAATAAAGAAGAGGTGGTTTATAGATATAGACAATGGAATGGAATATTATTCAGCCATAAAAAGAGAATGAAATTTTGCCATTTGGAAGGACATGGATAGAGCTAGAGAGTATAATGCTAAATGAAATAAGTCAGTCAGAGAAAGACAGATATCATATGATTTCATTTATATGTGGAATTTAAGAAACAAAACAAATGAACAAAGAATAAAAAGAGAGGAAGAAAGCCAAGAAACAGACTCTTAAATATTGAGAACAGATTGGTGGTTATCAGAAGGGAGGTTGGTGGGGAAATAGGTTAAATAGGTGATGAGGAAATGCTTATACATATATATATATAGTATATATATTACTATAATATATACTATGTACTATGTTACATAGTATATAGTATATATATAATACTATAATATATACTATATACTATGTTATATACTACTATATATTACTAACATATATATAATATATTACTATATATTACTATATATTATACATCTGAAACTAATGTAACACCATATGTTAACTACACTGGAGTCATAAAATATGATTAATGAAAAGGAGTCTGCTTTCCCTTGTTCAGGGAGTCATTGGTTTGTAAATTATTCTTCATAAACTCCTGTTTATACAAATAAAGATGATCTTGTGATGCAAAATGATAATAATAATAAATATATTTTAAGTAATATATTTAATTTTAAGTATAATAATATTTTAAATAAATAATAAATAATATTTTCCTTAATAACAAGGTGTAAACAAAGGGAAGGTTTCAGATTTTATTATTGGTTTGAGAAGATAATTTTCTTTTTAATAAATTTTTCATTAGCATTTAATGTTTACCCATGATTCTAAAATTCGTTTTTCAACTATGCTTGTTTATTGTGTTGTATATAAATTATTGCGTTATACAGTATATATTATCATTAAAATAGTTTTTCCAAACATATTCTAATCATCAGACCTACAATTTTAAATACCAGTGTTTCTTCCTTTCCAAGAATTTGTTGTAGTTTAAACTTTTCCTGGTTGTGGTTGTGGTGTAATCATTAATAGCATTTGTTCAGCTCTCTATAATCTGTAAAGGGCTTTATGCCTTGTCATTTAATTGCACAGAATTAACACATCATCATTAAAAAAGGACTAGAATGCTATAATGCTATATTTGGGGCGCCTACTGGCTCAGTTGGTTAAGTGTCCGGACTTCCAGCTCAGGTCATGATCTCAGGGTTCATGAGCTCGAGCCCCATGTTGGGCTGTGTGCTGATAGCTCCGGAGCCTGGAGTCTGCTTCCAATTCTGTCAAAAAAAACAAAAAAAAACAAATTAGGCTCCCTCTAGGCCCCAACTTTCCCTGATAAATAATATCATTATTATTTCTTATTTCAGACATTGTTCTGGACCATTTGTATTTTCCTTTATTTTCTAGATAAAGAGTCGTTTCTATCCCAAATAGCTCAGTGGCCAAAGAATCAGTTTACTCAAGAACATGCCCATTTGGAAAACTAATGTAGTGAAATTTTATTTCTTCTCAAAGCTAGAACAAACAGTCCTAAAATTTGTATGGAACCACAAAAGACCCTGAAGAGCCAAAGTAATACTCAAGAAGAAAACCAAAACGGGAGGCATCACAATCCTAGATTTCAGCCTCTACTACAAAGCTATGACCATCAAGACAGTATGGTATCAGCACAAAAAACAGACACATAGACCAATGGAAAAGAATAGAGAACCCAGAATTGAACCCACAAATGTATGGCCAATTAATCTTTGACAAAGCAGGAAAGAGTATCCAATGGAAAAAAAGACAGCCTCTTTAACAAGTGGTGCTTGGAGAACTTGACAGCAACATGCAGAAGAATGAAACTAGACCACTTTCTTACACCATACACAAAATTAAACTCAAAATGGATGAAGGACCTGAATGTGAGACAAAAAAACCATCAAAACCCTAGAGGAGAAAGCAGGAAACAGCCTCCTTGACCTCAACCGCAGCAATTTCTTACTTGACACTTCTCCAAAGGCAAGGGAATCAAGAGCAAAAAATGAACTATTGTGACCTCAACAAGATAAAAAGCTTCTGCACTGCATAGGAAACAATCAATAAAAAATAATAGGCAACCGACAGAATGTGAAAAGATAGTTGCAAATGACATATCAGATAAAGGGCTAGTATCCAAAATCTATAAGGAACTCACCAAACTCCACACCAGAAAAACAAATAATCCAGTGAAGAAATGGGCAGAAGACATGAAGAGACACTTCTCCAAAGAGGACATCCAGATGGACAACAGACACATGAAACGATGCTCAGCATCACTCATCGTTAAGGGAAATACAAATTAAAACCACACTGAGATACCACCTCACGCCAGTCAGAGTGGCTAAAATTAACAAATCAGGAGAATATGGATGTTGGCGAGGATATGGAGAAACAGGCACCCTCCTACACTGTTGGTGGGAATGTAAACTGGTGCAGCTGCTCTGGAAAACAGTGTGGAGGTTCCTCAAAAAATTAAAGTAGAACTCCCCTATGACCCGAAAATAGCACTGCTGGGAATTTACCCAAGGGATACAGAAGTGTTGATGCATAGGGGCACATGTACTCCAATGTTCATAGCAGGACTTTCAACAATAGCCAAATCATGGGAAGAGCCTAAATGTCCATCAACTGATGAATGGATCAAGAAGATGTTGTTTATCTATACAATGGAATACTACATGGCAATGAGAAAGAATGAAATCTGGCCTTTTGTAGCAATGTGGATGGAACTCGAGGGTGTCATGCTAAGTGAAATAAGTCAGGCAGAGAAAGACAGATACCATATGTTTTTACTTATAAGTGAAACGGGAGAAACTTAACAGAGCACCATGGAGGAGGGGAAGGGGGAAAAGAGTTAGGGAGAGGGAGGGAGGCAAACCGTGAGAGACTCTTGAATACTGAGAACAAACTGAGGACTGATGGGGGAGTGGGAGAGGGGAAGGGGGGTGATGGGCATGGAGGAGGGCAGTTGTGTGGAAGAGCACTGGGTGTTATATGGAAACCAACTTGACAATAAACTATAAAAGAAAAAAAAAACAGAAAATGCCCAGAGAACATTATACTAAGAGTCACACTATAAGTGTAAATAAGCATTGGATTTTCCAAGAAAAAATAGCACTCAAGGGAATCGAGTGAAGGAGTGCTATCTGAATCTGCATGCTTAGACCAGAATTCAAGGCAAGAGTGGTTTTATTGTTACTGATTATAAGTCTTTATAATTAACAACAAGTAGTGAAAATATCTACTGTATTAGACCCTTGGTTAGAAAGGAATCAGCAGGAGCCCACAAAGACCACTTTATAAAGCCTATATTCAGTTAAACACATGGGGACAAAGCCCTTCATAGAAAAAACACACTTATCAATTGATAAACTAGAAGGCCATTTATCCTACACAACACAGTATTCAATATAAATATTACAATCTCCAAAACCCACTCATATACTTGAAAAGTCAGTATTCCAGGTGTGTTCTTTTTGGTTCTTCCTCGTTCAGTTTCCTTTCTCAAAACTAAACTGTTGAGAAGGATACCATGTATAGCCTCAAATTCTTTACTGTAAATTTATTAGGTAAATCTACTCTCAGTGGAGATCCTGGCAATCTGGGGACAATTAACAGGAAAGGAATGTTGGAGAGGAATGAGAAGTGTGAGGGAAGTATCCACCACACATTTCTCCCTTGGGCCAAACAGGCTGACCACATAAGATACTCACAGGGTATTGGAAGTAAAAGAATTTTTTGACATCTCCCCGTACCATAATCTTTACTGGTGAGCCATGCATGGACTTCAGAAGGTCCTGGAATCTCTGAAAGCATTTATAAAAATCTCTGTGTGCATACATATGAGCAGTTTTTTGGGGGGAGAAGGTTTGCATTTTAATCAAGGGGCTAGGACCAAAAAATGTTAAGAACCACTGGACTAATGAGGTTTGCCACCACAACTGTCTGCTATCAGAGTGCAGTCTGGCAGGAAGAGCCCAGGAAATAAAAGTTTTCAGATAGTAATCCCCTAAATCAATACAAACTATGGATCTGTCCAACTTCTTCATTTTACAGGTGAGTAAATTAAAGCCCAGAGAGTTATAAATCTCGCCAAATATAAAATAATTATATTATAATTTTAGTATACCTGTATAGAATAATATATATAAGATATATTCAGGCACGCATTTTTAGTTCCACATGTCACTTGTGCTGCTGTGTTGCCCAGAGAAGCCAAGTGGAGCATCATGACATCTGCCCTGGAGAACTACATCAACCGAACTGTTGCAAATATTCCTTCTGATGGGAGAATGATTGTGGGAACACTGAAAGGTTTTGACCAGACCATTAATTTGATTTTGGATGAAAGCCATGAACAAGTGTTCAGTTCTTCACAGGGAGTAGAATATGTGGTGCTAGGGTTATACATTGTAACAAGTGACAATGCTGCAATCATTGGAAAAATTGAAGAGACAGATTCTGCACTTGATTTGGAGACTATTCAAACTTTGTAGCACAATGAGGAAAAACTACATACATTGGACATCTATAATTTTTGTATAAAAATGTATTATTCTGGGGCGCCTGGGTGGCTCAGTCGGTTAAGCGTCTGACTTCGGCTCAGGTCAAGATCTCACGGTTCGTGGTTTCGAGCCCCGAGTCGGGCTCTGTGCTGACAGCTAGCTCAGAGCCTGGAGCCTGTCTTCGAGATTCTGTATCTCCCTCTCTCTGACCCTCCCCTGATCACACTGTCTCTCTCTGTCTCTCAAAAAATAAATTTAAAAAAATCTTTAAAAAAACAACGTATTATTCTGAGGATGATGTATGGAATTTTTATGAACGTGTAATGGTGAACTTTGATTCCATATTGATGCATTGTAATATGATATGTAAATTAAAATATTTCTACTTGTCCTTGAAGATAATATTGATGAGCTCAGTGTGAATTATTTTGAGTCTAGGGATATCTGGGTAGTTCAGTCACTTAAGTGTCTGACTTCGGCTCAGGTCATGATCTTATGGTTTGTGGGTTCAAGCCCTGAATCTAGCTCTGCATTGACAGTGAGAAGCCTGCTTCAGATCCTCTGTCTCCCTTTCTCTCTGCCCCTCCCCATCCCTTCTCTTTCTCTAAAAATAAATAAACATTGAAAAAATATTTTGAGTCTAATGAGAGATAATCTTTCATCCTCTTTCTATTTTACTTGGTATTTCTTTTCTGAAAGTCACTGTGAATGGAAGAGATGGTGCTCATTGTGTTGGATATAGGCTTTTAGATCTGAGGAATGCCAGAAAAGAAGGGTATAATGGGAAAGGAAATGTTGAATTCCAGGGTTATTTCCATGATATCTGATAAAATTTTAATACACAGATTCCACAATTAGAGAATCTCTGAAATTGTATGAAAATTTTTGAGTACGTGATTCTGTGTGCATAGTTTACTTGGAAAATGTTCTGTAGATTTTATAAGCTTCTTCAGAGTCCATGACCCCCCAAAAAAGTTAAAAATCACTTACCTCATTTATTCATTTAGGGAAATTAAGGCCCAGAGAGGGTAATATTCTCATAGTTAGGAAGTAAGAAGTTAAGACAAGAACCCAGTCTCTCAACTTTGGCTCCATGGTTTTTACACTGTGTCCCAAGCAACCTGTTTCTCTAACACCTTATCTTTATAAATACGATGTATTTATGTGTGTCCATTATTTAATACCCATGGGAAAGACCTGATAAGATATACTCAAGACAATGGACACTGTAGACTCAATACAGAAAGGGATTTTAAATGAGTGCAAGGGAGTCTTCTGAACTTGAAATCATTCAACTAATGTATTTTCAAATGGATCTAGCCATTGTGATTGGGATAAGAAGTTTAAGTTACATAGGTTAAGTTTTTAGTTATAGATACTGTAAAATTGGATCTACTTGATTTATATAGAATGTGATTTGTTAAGGATTATTAAATAAATCGCCGAATCTCCAGGAGAGACAAAATAATCAAATAAACAAACAAACAAAAAAGGCTTAGACACAACACACCTAGGGACTATTCAGCCAAGAGCAATGCCCAGTCACACCATGAGGATATTCTAGGACAACATTCATCATCCACCACTCAGTACTATGACAATAGAGACTGCGTGTGACGCTTTGCCCAGATTGTCTAAAAGAATTGGTTCTCTCTACCATGATGATTTCCATAAAATCCAAGCCCATCCATATGGCCCCAAACTCATATTGCTTTCTTCTATTTACAAGTATCATAAATTTTCATCTGCTTAACCAAACTTGGGTCACATGCCTGTATATCAGATGCCAAAAATTAATTTAAAAAATATATACTTGTGTATGTATGCATGCATGCAATGTAGAATTTAGTTTTCCAAGCTTAATAGTACAAGAAGCCAAATTAAAATGAGGTTGAAATGGGTATTAAATGGGCAAACATTGGATATCTTCCATGGAAGGAAGTTTAGTCAACTATATTAAATTGCAGTATGCAAAGGGGGCTAGGGTTGGTGGGTCTCTCAAGGAAGAATTTAAAATCGAAACTGACATGTTAAAACCTTGGGACACTACTAAATAATTTGACTTCACAGTGCTTTGGTATGATACAAAACTCTTTGGAATTTTAGTTTAAGTCAAATAAGATTAAGGAGATAAATATTCAAAAAGGTAAAATACTCTAAATCTGTGTCTACAACCCTGTTTTAGAAATTGTCTGTGGTTCTGCCTGTTCCCATAGAGAATTGAAAATATCAGGAGTTTGAAGGAACTGAGGGGTGGGACCCTGCCAGCTCAGGAATGCCTAACCCTGGTTCAAGAACATCATGAGGTAAAAACAAATTAACAGGGTAAATGGAATGAGGATAGATATTTGTGTACTAGGTACAGAGACAATGCAAAGAGGCTTGTAGTTGAGGGGAAAGAAAAAAAGGAAAAATGGATTAAAGGTGTAGTTGAAGAGACATGTTTCAGCTAGAGTAAAATATAAGTTCATAGGCAATATTCTCTGTGTCTGTGCTGAACTCTGGAAGGAAACAGTAGTCTTGGGGGACAAAGGAAGTAGGGCCAGCTGGAGACCATGGTATGCTGATTTTCCTGCCCTACATACCAGGTCTGATTTAAAGGAGCAAGGGCTGATAATTTATAAAGATGATTTTCTTTTCTAGGTCATATGAAGAAGAAGGTTTTTTTTTGTATAGATATAGTTTCCACAGATTATTCACTTGCAATAGAAAATAAAAAATGATCAGTAAGAGGCAATTTTTCCTTGGTTTAAGGAACTGGACTAAACTGGTTCCATCAGTCTCTTCCAATCTGAAGGGTTTTTCGGAAGCTTCTTTTGAATGGGGAACAGGAGTTAATTTGAAACCATCTATCAGAGCAAAATATCGACACCACAGTGGGCTATTTATATTTCTTCTTAATTGGATGTACAAATTTCATGAGCCACACTGTCTATCTCCAATCTATGATGCGCCTACTTCTTTTCAGCATATTTTCCAAGTTGTTTTGCTTTGAAAAGATATTATACTCAGCAACAAATGAAATCTTTAATATTGATCTACTTTTTATCTTATGTTATACCAAAGGTACTTACAAGCATTTATCTATGAGAAATTCCTCTTTTAGTTTTGCTTGTCGTCACTTATTAATCAAAAGTCACATCTCCACCTCATCATAAGCATCAACTGAAATGTTGTCAACAGAAATAGCATCAACTCAATTCTCTGTTAGCCCAGAAAGATTCAAGTGATGTAGTATGACCAAACTGCTCCTCTTACCACTATGTAAGTAGTACGTGAGTCCCTGGTTCCCCATCACAAAAGGGCATGCTCCCTCTCAAGTAATTAATCAAATACCCTAGGCAAGTTCCAAGCCATCTGCTCCTGTTTTGAAGCTTTCCCATATGTCTCATTACTGTTCCTTTCACTCTATCTCCCATATGTCCTGGGCAAGGGAAAGAAGTGTAGCCATTTTAATCCTTAGGGATTATCGTCACATTAACCAAGCTACCTTCTGCCCTACTCCCGATGCTTTAGTCAGGACTGTGTCACATGCAAGTGACTAAAACTCAATTTAAATTGGATTTAGAAAAAATGTGTTAGCTCATATACCTGAAATTTCCAGGACTTCAAATATTTATGGATATAGGTTCACAAAAAAATGAAAGCAGAAATATGTTCTTTATCATATCAATATATGATATATGTTAGATATGTTATATATGTTATTTCCTCAGACTTGGCTTTATTCTTAGGTAGGCTTTCCATATGTGCTGATAATATGTACTCCCAATAGTCCTAAAAGATAGGTAGAGGAAGTATTACTATACTCTTCATAATATGTGAGAAAAATGAAACATGGAGTATTTAAATACTTGAGAAGGTTGCTCAAAGTTGCATAGCTAGGTAAGTAGATGATTGTACCAGACGCCTCATATCCTTTCAGACCTACATTTTACTTCAGCTGTTGTTGAAGCAACTAGTTGTGGACAGATAAAACCTGAAAGCATGATGTCTCAACCACAACATATACTGTGTATCTCTCATTTTTGGTTCAAGATTTATTTGAGCTGGATGACATACCTACTGGAAAACTTTAAATGGTAACAATACTTTTAAAATATTCATAATTGTATATCTAATAGGATCTTAAATAGGGTTACTTTAATAAGATGGATTTTAAAAAATTTTTCCTTCAAGCTTTTATTTAAATTTAAGTTAGTTAAAATATAGTATAGTATTGGCTTCAGGAGTAGAATTTAATGATTTATCACTTACATATAACAGTGCTCATTCCAACAAGTGATCTCCTTAATGCCCATCACCCATTTAGCCCATCCCCCGACCTCTTCACCTCCAGCAACCCTCAGTTTGCTCTTTATAGTTAAGAGTCTCTTATGGTTTGCCTCCTTCTCTGTTTTTATATTATTTTATTATTTTTCCTTCCCTTTCCCTATGCTCAGCTGTTCTGTTTCTTAAATTCCACATATGGGTGAAACCAAATGGTAGTTGTCTTTCTCTTACTGAATTATTGCACTCACCATAATACACTCTAGTTCCATCCACATCGCTACAAATGTCAAGATTTCATTCTTTTTAATCACTGAATAGTATTCCACTATATATACTATTCCACTGAGTAGTATATATACCACTTCTTCTATATCCAACCATCAGTCAATGGACATTTGGTCTCTTGCCATAATTTGGCTATTGTTGATATTGCTGCTATAAACATCGGGGTGCATGTGCCCTTTCGAGTCAGTATTTTTGTATCACTTGGATATATACCTAGCAGTGCAATTCTGGGTCATAGAGTAGTTCTATTTTTAACTTTTTGAGGAAACTCCATACTGTTTTCCAGAGTGGCTGCACCACCTGCAAACCACCAGTTTGCAATTCCACCTACAGTGTAAGAGGGTTCCCCATACTCTGCATCTTTACTAACATCTGCTGTTTACTGAGAATTTAATTTGAGGCATTCTGACAGGTGTGAGGTGGTATCTCTCGTGGTATTGATTTGTATTTCCCTGATGATGAGTGATGTTGGGCACTTTTCTTGTGTCTGTTAGACATTTGTAGGACTTCTTTGGAGAAATGTCTGTTCATTTCTTGAGCCCATTTTGAATTTATTTTCGTGTACAGTGTAAGAAAATGGTGCAGTTTCGTTCCTCTGCATGTCACTATCCAGTCTTCCGAAAACCTTTTGTTGAAGAGACTTTTTTTTTTCCACTACTTGGAACTTCTACTACTTTCCACTGCTTGGTTGAAGATTAGTTGACCACATAGTTGTGAGTTCATTTCTGGGTTTTCTATTCTGTTCCCTTGATCTGCGTGTCTGTTTTTGTACCAGTACCATACTGTCTTGATGATTACAGCTTTGTAATACAGCTTGAAATCCGGAATTGTGATACCTCCCACTTTGCTTTTTATTTTCAACATTGCTTTGGCTATTCAAGTTATTTTCTGGTTCCATACAAATTTTAGAAATTTTGCTCTAGCTCTGTGAAATGGTGTTATTTTGATAAGGATTGCATTGAGTGTGTAGATTGCTTTGGGTAATATACACATTTTAAAAATATTTGCTCTACCAATTCATGAGGATGGAATGCTTTTCCATTTCTTTGTGTCCTATTCAATTTCTTTCATAAGTGTTCTATAGTTTTCAGTGTACAGATCTTTTAACTCTTTGGTTAAAGAATTTATTCCTAGGTTTATTCCTAGGTACTTTACAGTTTTGGGTGCAACTGCAAATGGAATTGATTCCTTGATTTCTCCTGCTGCTGCTTCATTATTGGTGTATAAAAATGCAACAGATTTCTGTATATTTATTTTATATCCTGCAACTCTGCTTAATTCATGTATCAGTCCTACCAATTTTTTGTTGGAGACTTTCAGGTTTTCTAGATAGAGTCGTCTGTGAAGAGTGAATGTTTGAATTTCTCCTTGCCTATTTGAATGCCTTTTATTTCTTTTTGTTGTCTGCTTGCTGAGGCTAGGACTACTAGTCCTATGTTAAATAAAAATGGTGAGATTGGACATCCCTTTATTGTTCCTGAGCATAGAGAAAAAGCTCTCAGTTTTTCCCCATTGAGGATATTACCAATGGGTCTTGCCTGTATGGCCTTTATGATATTGAGGTTTGTTTATTCTATCCCTACTTTCTTGAAGGTTTTTATCAGGAAAGGATTCTGTATTTTTTCAAATGCTTTTCCTGCATCTATTGAGAGGATTATATGGTTCTTATTCTTTCTTTCATTAATGTGGTGTATCGTGTTTATTGATTTGTGGATACTGAACCACCCTGCAGCCCAGGAATAAATCCCACTTGATAATGGTGAGTAATTCGTTTAATTAACGGTTGGATTCAATTTGCTAGTATCTTGAGAATTTTTGCATCGATGTTCATCAGAGATATTGGTCTATAATCCTCCTTTTTAGTGGGGTCTTTGTCTCGTTTTGGAATCAAGGTAATGATGACCTCATAGAATGTGTTTGGAAGTTTTCCTTCCATTTCTGGTTTTGAAATTTTGAGAAGAATATGTATTAACTCTTTAAATGTTAGAATTTGCCTGAGGAGCCATTTGTCCCTGCCTGGACTCTTGTTTGCTGGGAGGTTTTTTTTTAAAGAAAGCATTTTTAGTTATTTATTTTCCTTCCAAGATTCTATTTAAATTGAACTTAGTTAACATATAGTGTAGTAGTGGTTTCAGGAGTAGAATTTAATAACTCATCATTTACCTATAACAACAAGTGCTTATCAAAGGTGCTCTCCTTAGTGCCCATCAACTATTTAGCCCATCCCACCACCACCTCTCTTCGAGGAACCCTCATTTTGCTCTCTATCGCTAAGAATCTCTTATGGTTTTCCTCCTTCTCTGCTTTTATCTTATTTTTTTTCTTTCCATTCCCTATGATCCTCTGGTTTGTTTCTTAAAGTTTACATATGAGTGAAATCATATGGTATTTGTCTTTCTATGACTGATTCACTTCACTTACCATAATACACTCTAGTTCCATCTATGTCCCTGCAAATGAAAAGATTTCATTCTTTTTCATGGTTTAGTAATATTCCATTGTATAAATATACAATTTATATTTATACTTCTTCATTGTCCATTCAACAGTCGATGCATATTTGGGTTCTTTTCATAATTTGGCTATTGTTGATAGTACTGCTATAAACATTGGGGTGCATATGCTCCTTTGAATCAGTAGTTTTGTATTCTTTGTTTAAATACCTAGAAGTGCAATTGCTGGGTTGTAGGGTAGTTCTATATTTAACTCTCTGAGGAATTTCCATACTGTTTTCCAGAATGATGGCACCAGACTGCATTGTATTGGGAGATTTTTAATTACTGATTCAATTTCTTTGTTCATTACAGGTCTGTTCAAATTTTATATTTCCTTCTGTTTCAGTTTTGGTAGTATATATATTTCTAGGAATTTATCCCTTTCTTCCAGATTGCCCAATTTGTTGGCATATATTTGTTCTTAATACTCTCTTATAATTGTTTGCATTTCTGAGGTATTTGTTGTAATCTCTTCTCTTTCATTTGTCTTTTTATTTATTTGGGTCCTTTCTCTTTTCTTTTTGATAAGTCTGGCTAGAGGGTTATCATTTTGTTAATTCTTTGAAAGAACATGGTCCTAGTTTCATTGATCTGTTCTACTATTTTCTTTAATTTCTATATGATTATTTTTTCTGCTCTGATCTTTCTTATTTCCCTTCTTGTGCAGGTTTTAGGCTTTATTTGCTGCTTTTTTTTTTTTTCCAGATCCTGAGTAATTGGGTGTTTGAGACATTTCTTGCTTCTTGAGATATGCCTGTATTTATATATACATCCCTCTTATTACCACCTTTGCTGCATTCCATAGGTTTTTGACTGTTGTGTTTTCATTTAATTTCTTTTCATGTCTTTTTTAACTTGTCCTTTAATTTCCTGGTTAACCCATTCATTCCTTGGTAGGATGTTCCTTAATCTCCAGGTATTTTTGGTCTTTCCAAATTTTTTCCTGTAGCTGACTTCAAGTTTCACAGAGTTGTGGTTGGAAAATATGCATAGGATGTGCTCCATTTTTTGTATTTGTTGAGGATGGATTTTGATCCATTATGTGATCTATTCTGGAGAATTTTCCATGTGCACTTGAAAAGAATGTGTATTCTATTGCTTTAGGATAAAATGTTATGCATATATGTGTTAAGTCCATCTGGTCCAGTGTGTCATTCAAAGCCATTGTTCTTTGTTGATTTTCTGGTTAAGTAATCTGTGTATTGTTGTAAGTGGGGTGTTAATGTCCCCTACTGTTGTATTATTATCAATGATTTTCTTTAAGTTTATTATTAATTGATTTAGATATTTGGCTTTACCAAGTTGGGGGCATAAATATTTACAATTGTTAGATCTTTTTGTTGGATAGACTTCTTTATTAAGATATAGTGCTCTTATTCTCTTATAATATAAATTACAGATTACTGTAATAATCTCTTATTACAGTCTTTGGTTTAAAATCTTAAAAAATAGCTAAGGAGAGGGAGGGAGGCAAACCATAAGAGACTCTTAAATACTGAGAACAAACTGAGGGTTGATGAGGGTGGGGGAGAGGGGAAAAAGGATGATGGGCATGAAGGAGGGCACTTGTTGGGATGAACACTGGGTGTTATATGGAAACCAACTTGGCAATGAACTATAAAAGAAAAAATAATAAAATTTCATTTTTGTCTAAAAAATAAAAAAATTAAATAAAATCTTATGTTTTCTGATATAAGTATGGCTACTTCAGCTTTCTTTTGATGTCCATCAGCATGATAAATCATTCTTCATCCCCTCACTTTCAATCTGGATATCTTTAGGTCTAAAATAAGTCTCTTGGGGCGCCTGGGGTGCTCAGTTGGTTGAGTGTTTAACTTCAGCTCAGGTCACGATCTTGCAGTTCATGAGTTCGAGCCCCACATCGAGCTCTGTGCTGACAGCTTAGAGCCTGGAGCCTGCTTCCGATTCTGTGTCTCCCTCTTTCTCTGCTCCTCCCCTGCTCGTGCTCTGCCTCTCTCTCTCACAAAAATAAAATAAACATTAAAAAAATAAATAAGAACAAAATAAAATAAAATTAGTCTCTTGTAAGTAGTATATTGATGGATCTTGTTTTATTTTTTTAATCCATTCTTATATCCTATGTTTTTTGATTTAAGCATTTGGTCATTTTACATTCAGAGTGATTACTAAAAGATATGAATTCAGTGTTACCTGTAAATTTGGTGTTTCTGGTGATGTTCTCTGTTCCTTTCTAGTCTTTGTTACTTTTGGTCTTTTTCCCCACTCAGAGATGCCCTTTTAATATTTCTTTTCAGGGCTGGTTTACTGGTCACAAACTCCTTTAGTTTTTGTTTATCTGGGAAGTTCTTTATCTCTCCTTCTAATTCTGTATGACAGCCTTGCTGGATAAAGGATTCTTGGCTACATTTTTCCTACTTAACTCATTGAATATTTCCTACCACTCCCTCCTAGACTGCCAAATTTTAGAAGACAGGTGTGTTACTACCCTTAAATGTCTACCTTTGTAGTTTAAGGAACTTTTGTCCCTAGGTGCTTTCAGAAGTCACTCTTTATCTTTGTGTTTTGCAAGTTTCACTCTGTCTTTGTGGTGACCTGTTTTTGTTTTTGTTTTTTTTTTTTTTTTTTATTGCAAGGGAGTTCTCTGTGCCTCTTGGATTTGAATGCCTGTTCCTTCCCAAGATTAAGGAAGTTCTAAACTATAATTTGTTCAAATAAACCTTCTGCACCTTTCCCCTTCTCTTCTTTTATTGGGATTCGTATGATACAGATATCACTGTATGCACTTTATGGAATTGCTGAGTTCCCTAAGTCTATACTCGCGATCTACTAGCTTTCTTTCCCTCTTTTTTTCAGCTTTATTATTTTCCATAATTTTATCTTCTATATAACCTATTTGTTTCTCTGCTTCTTCCATCCTTTTTATGATTGCATCCACTCACTTTTGCATCTCAGTTATAGCATATTGTATTTCATCTGCATTAGTTTTTAGGTCTTTTTTCTCTGCAGCAAGAGTTTTTCTGGTGTCTTCTATGCTTCTTTTCAGCCCAGATAGTATTTTTATTATTTTTGTTCTAAATTCTTGTCTACATAGATTGCTTATATGTGTTTTAAGTAAATCCCTGCTGTGATTTCTTCTTGATCATTTTTGGGGACAGAATTCCTCCATCTTATAATTTTGTCTAGGTTTCTGTCATTTGCATGTTATGAAAGCTTGTTATGTTTCTTGCTCCTTAGATTAATGCTATATTCAGAAGTGGTCTACACTGTCCAGGTCCGGATGCTTCAGGAAGTGTTTCTGGTGTATGCTGTGTGCACTGTGCTATTGTTTTTTTGGCTGCTGTTTCCCACAGGTTGGTCCTCTGAAGAGTTCCTCTTTGCTTGCTGTAGGGAATGTTTGGACCTTTAACTATGTGTTATTTGATTTTTTAATTAAAATAAGCCTGATTAAGGTGGGGGGAAAGCCTAATCCAAAAAAAGAATAAATATAAAATGAACAAAAACAACAATGGCAACAAAACATAGACAAAAAATTTATAAGCCTGATTCCAAAGGGAGAAAGAAAAAATGCTCCTGATCCTATTTCCACCAGAACTGGAGCACTCTATGCTCAGTAGACTTGGTCCCTGCAAGGGGCTGATGCTGGTTCTGGGGGAGAGGCCCCCTGGGCTGGCTCACAGTCAGACCTATTCTAGTAAAGATGCACCATTGGGGCACAGTAGTACAGGGTCTGGTGTAAGCGGCTCCAGCCTCCACTGGGGGTGCTGTGTTGCTCACTGATGTCCAACTCTCCTGGTGGGGAGATGGTGTCACCCTGCTCTCTCATTCCCATAGAGGGAAGCTCACACTAATTACTATTCAGGAAGCCCTCACAAAAAGGCTTTGGTCAGATCCCTACCCTCAAGCGGTCTGTGCCCAGGCCGCCAGCATAGTCGGTGCCACAGTTTTCCTGTGTATTATCTCTGGCGTGTGGCTCGGATTCAGAACTCAAAATCTTAAAGGACCCAGCACAGCACATACCCCTCTCCCCTCCTCCAGAGGAGAGCTTTGCCATGCTGTGTCTGATTCTGTTTTGTCCCAGAAAAGCTGTTGCATGAGGGTGGAGGTGCTTGGACTTTATGGTGAAGTACAGAGAAAAACAGTGACCAGGTTATCTGCCCTCTTTGAGCCCTGCTGCCCCTTGCTGTTAAACGGCTGCTCAGTTGGTACCTGCCAGGTCTTTTGTCCTTGGAGAGGCAATATACCCTCCAGGACAATGTACCCCAAGAAAGGGAACATTCTCTCCCAGTGTGATCCAGGGGATCCCTATACCATGCTGTCTCTCCCGGGCCTCCATCCTCCTCCCCAGAAGTACCGCTGCCTGTACCGGTGAATGGCATGTACGAATTTGAACTCCTCTGCTTGTAAAAACTTGCAATAGTCAATTCTTCTCGATGCCCTTGTCAATGGTTTTGGGGAAAGATTTTTCTTGCATAAACCCAGCATGCTGCTCTCTCTCCCCTGCCTCCTCTATCCATGAAAAGGGCTCCCTCCTCACCATGGCATCCTGGTTTTGCTCTCCCTCAATTCACATCTCTGCACCTCATACCTGCTACATTCTCTCACTCTAATTGTGCAGATGGTTCTCTTAATTCTCAGATGGATTTCCTAGGTGTTCAAAGTGATTTTATGTTATTCTAGCTGTTCAAGTGATGAAGCAAGCCCAGTGTCCCTACTACTCTGCCATCTTAACTTTCTTTCAAGATGGATTTTAAATGTAAAAACAATGCCTTACTTTACTCTTTTATCAAAAAAATGCCATAAGCCAGAGAACAAGGGGATTGTAGCCAAGCAGCATCACAAGTAGAAAAGAGAGGAATTTCAGCTGTTATCTCATGCTCAGTGAACAACAATGAGCAATAATCACCAGCAACAACAAAAATAAATGTCATGTTAGGCTGAATTAATGGAAATAAAATATTTTTGTTAACAGTTGGTGATGATAGTGATGATAGTTATATTCTACTCTAAGCTAGTCAGACCACTCATAAAATAATTTATGAAGTTCAGACTTGAGAGAATATGATGACAAGAAAACATCTAAGATGTTAAAATATATTTAAAAGATAAACTATTTGAAATAACTAATAATGTTTGGTGTGCAGAATCTGGGAGTTTGGAATGAAGCACATGATACCTACCTTTAAATAACTCAGTGGCTGTTACACAAAATAATAACAATATTATTCAATGATTACTATGCACTAGTTACAGAGCCAAGCTCTTCACATGAGCAGACTGATCAACACAATCCTAAAAGGAGAACTGGAAGAAGCAGATACAAACTCTCAAGAGACTTATGATTACTGAATGCAAAAAAAAAATTTTTGAAGCAATTAATGATGTCAAAAGTTTAAAAAGACAGCATAGGCAAGAAAATGAGTTCCTTGTCTCTATGGAGGTATGAAAGCAAAAGCTGGACTATTCATGATGGTGATTGCCATGGAGTGAATTATGTCCTTCCCAAAATTCATGCTGAAGTCTTAATTTCCAATGTGACCATATTTGGAGACGAGGCTTGTGAGAGGGTTATAGGTTAAATGAATTAATAAGAATGGGACCTTAATCCAATAGTGCTGGTACCCTTATCAGAAGAGGAAGAGACACCAGAACTCACTTTCTTTCTCTGCCTTTCTCTGTCAATCTCTCTCTCTCTCTCTCTTTCTCTGTCTACACACACACACACACACACACACACACACACACACACACACTAACTCACTCTGCCATGTGAGGACACAGTAAGAAGGGATCTCTCTGTAACCAAGAAGGAAGCTCTCACCAGAAAATGAATTCTGCCAGAACCTGGGTCTGGGACTTTCCAGCATTTGGAAGTATGAGAAAATCAATTTGCATTGTTTAAGTTACCCAGTCTGTGGTATTCTGCTATGGCAGCCTGTATGGTATGTACTGAATAGCTAGTTTGTGCAAGCACACCTTGACTGTCCCTGTTAATCTTGAGAATGTAGAGATCTCATCCTCCCTTTATATTCTCATCAAGTGGAATGTGTAAAAGAATGTGTTGTTCAGCCTTCAAGGTCAGGGGTTCCAGGTGTGACCAACCCAGAGCATCTCCTTTATAATGAAAAATGTCCAGTTGGCAGGCCTTGATCTCCTTAGAACACTGGCTGTGCAAGGAGGGGAAGGGCTACAGATAGTTGCTAAGCTAAATTACTACTCTACAAAAGCTTGTTTATGTAGATCCCAGAAGCAGATGCTTTTTCCAGTTGGCTGTTCATAAACTCCTTGTATGTAAGTTCACCAATAAACCTATCCCTCAATTGCTGACTCCAGGTCTTTTCTTTGGCTTCACCAAACCATAAACCACCGTTGGCTTAGAGTATTCTGGGGTGCAGCTACACACAGACTGAGCAGTTTAAGACAGGAATGTTGCAGAAGAAATTTAAGTAAAGGAAGAAAACAGGTTACAACAAAATTGTTTTAAAAAGCCCTGGGGGATCTGAAAAGGCAGATAACAACAACAACAACAAAAAGCTCAGGGAAAAATTGTTTTCCTGACTGCTTTCATGATTTTCTCTTTATCTTTGGCTCTTAACATTTTGACTATATGTCTGTTTGTAGACTTCTTTGTATCAATCGACTTTGAAGGTTTTTAAAATGTCTTGACTGTGAAGATTAGTGTTTTTCATCAAATTGGTGAAGTTTTTGACCACATCTTTAAACATTTTTGTCATTTTATTCCATTTCTTTCCTTCTGTTATTACCATTATGCATGTGTTAGTCTGCTTCATCTTGTCCTATTTTACTTTGAGACTGTTCGTTTATCTTCACTCTTATTTATGTTCTTCAGATTGCATAAAATATATTGATCTATCTTCAAGTTTGCTGATTCTTTGTTCTGAAAACTACCTGTACTCTTGAACCTTTCCATTGAATTTTTCACTTTGCTTATTGTATTTTTTATTTCCAGAACTTCCATTTACTTGATAATGTGCCATTTTCAGGCCTTTATTTAAGTCATTAAACATGGTTTCCTTCAATTTTTTTGTACATATTTATAATAACTGCTTTGGAATCTTTGTCTGCTAAGTTCAACATCTGGACCCTCGCAAAGGTCCTTTCTTTTACTTGTTTCTTTTCCCTGTGTGTAGGTCACATTTTCCTTTTTCTCCACGTATCTTAAATTTTTGTTGAAAATTGAATAAATGATATATTGTAGTAACTTGATACTGAGTCTTCTTTCTTGCTAGGACTCTTTGCTTTTGATGTTTATTTGGTCATTTGTTTAGTGACTTGGCTGGACTACTTCTGTGAAGTTTATTTCTTCTGCATTGTACAGCTTCTGATGCCTTTTCTCAGATTATTTTTCCTTTTTAAAAAAGTCTTTTAGTCTGGCTTCACGTATTCACTTCTTGTTTATTTTAAGTAACTTATTGGTCAATGCTCATACTTATGGTCGCTAAACCAGTTAGTTTACCCCTCCCCCTGCATTATCATTAGTTGTGTGTGTGGCTTGGAGACTGTTTTTACAGTTCAGGAAACTTGGATTTTGTTTCAATCTCATCCTGGGATGAATGGCTCAGAAGATTCCTCTATGGATGCCCCTGAGAGAAATTCTTTCTTTGGTTATACAACCTTGTGTGCAGTCTTCCAGACCACCAGAGCTAAATGTGATCTTATTTTTCTGTCTAGATTCTTAGGAGTTACCTGGGGTCAGAATGTTTTATTATTTTGCTGGTGTTTGTCAGAGCTTGTATTTAAGCACCTCAAGCCATTGAGGCATCCACTTTATTTTTTAATTCATTTTTTATTTTTTATTAGAGTTTTTAACTTTTATTTATTTTTAGAGACAGAGAGACAGAGCACAAGCTGGGGAGGGGCAGAGAGAGAGAGAGATGGAGACACAGAATCTGGGGCAGGCTCCAGGTTCTGAGCTGTCAGCAGAGAGCCCAGTACAGGGCTCCAACCCATGAGCCCAGTACAGGGCTCCAACCCATGAACCACAAGATCATGACCTGAGCCAAAGTCGGATGTTTAAACTACTGAGCGATGCAGGTGCTCTGAGCCTTCCACTTTTTGCTGATTGATCTGTATGTGGCTTGGAGAATGTTTTTAAGCCTGTCCCATAGCCTGCTATGACTGTTAATGAATAGTAATGCACAAAGCCTTCCCAAATTCTACAGTTTAGTGTGATCCCAAGGGAATTCTTCTTGTCTGTCTTTCTCTAGTTATCTCCACTAAACTTCTGGCTGCTTTGTTTATATCAGAGCTACAGACTTTCTCTTAATTGCTCTCTACTGAAATCTCCAGTGTTTTGATAAGGCCCTTAGACATGGAGTTCCCCAGTCTGTATTCCAAAAAGTCAGCCTACCCCCTCAGGCAGGGCTGTCATTGTGGTTTGTTTCTTTTCTTGAGAAGATCTATGCCATTGCATAGGAGACAGTATATTGCTTCTCATAGGGTGACTTCCCTGCTCTCTACCAGTGAGTTCTGGTGGAGAGAGAAACACCAATGGTTTCTAGTGGAAAGAAGATTTTTTTTTTCAGTTTGCCTTTCCCAGAATGGAACCTCTGCCTTGTGAGCAAACTTGGGTGGGGCCAGTCAGGCTGCAGTATTCTCTTTCACTGTTGAGGCAATGTCCTAGCCCTAAGATTTGGGTGGCAGGAAGGACTTTCAGTCCTCTCATCCATGTCTTCTGGGAATAGAACTTGAGCAACATAGATCTGGAAGAAGGCATGAGATATGCATATATCCTGTCCCTGTAATATGCAACGTTACAGTGCCCAGAGTAAAGCTTCCTTAACAGAGTTGGGGATGGCAGAGAATGGGAGACATTCATAGTTCAGATGCCACAGATTCTGACTCCTATTGCTGAGATTTACTAGATTTAGCAGATTTTCTTGGATAAATGTTTCACTATTTCCTATGTGCTACTAGATCAATTTTCAGATAGTTTAAATCATTGTTTCCTATAACTTTCACCACCTAAATGTTTGCTGCTCTGCAGACAAAGTCTTTTGAGCTCTGCCCATTAACAGCTTGTTTTCATAAATGTTTTATTGTAATAGAGCTATGCTCATTCATGTATGAACTCATTCATGAATGTATGCATGTCTATGCCTGTTTTTAAACTCAAAGGCAGAATTGAGTAGTTGCAACAGAGATCATATGGCCAGCAAAGCCTAAAGTATGTACTATCTGGTCCTTTACAGAAAATTTTTGCCAACTTCTTACTTAGATATTCTTTTAAAAGCCTTCTCTTTTAAGAGGTAAATGATCAGAGAAATGTAGGAGTATAGTTGAATTGATCAGTGATCCAAATCATGTTACAAATTATATGATCAACTGCTCCAAGGGAATGAAAATTCCAATTTGAGAGCTGGTGGCTATGATCTGAGAAGTATCTAGAGATTCTGGGGGTTTTAGAGAAGGGCAGGCCTGTATAGAAGTCTGAGGAAGGCAATTCTGACTAGTGAAAAGACAAAATGAGGTTACAGAGTGTGAGTGGAGTGATGGAAGAAAAGATCCACAAAAGTACTAAAAGAACATTGAGAGGTACCTGCCCCGAGTTTCCCTTGATACAGTTTGAATCACTCTTACTTGCTGACCTATATTTTTAACATTATGCTTCTTGCTTTTACAAGAAAAAATGCACACTATTAATTAACAGACTGGTAAAATATCAAACACTGCAGAAACAGATATTTATTAGCTTTTTGGGAGGTACTTCCTGACCCAAGCTCCTAGCCCTCTTTTCCTTGGAGCTTCAGTCATACAGGGGTACATGTTTCCCATACTCGACTCACTGTTCCCAAGATAGGATATAGCTTTTCCAAATTTGGACCTGAAGTTGTGAAATTACAAGCATGATTTGTAACTTTTCTATTATCTCACACCTGTGCACAGTTCCCTTGTTATAAAAAGTTCTTCTGTCTTCCTCTTATGTATTTGTATTTTGTCCAAGACTAAACCCCCTCTGCACACAGAACACCTCTGTAATTCACTTTTCAGGCTCTCCAGGCAACTGGAGAGTAGGGATGCATAATTTTAGGTAATCTATAAAGCTGAAATTGGTAGTCTTTTCTAATGGCGTCTCCATTTAAGTACAAAGTGCCTCTACTCAGACTGCTGTTTACTTGTTACAAGACTACAGTAGTCTCTGAAGTACAAAGAAATAGAAAAAAACTACAGACAAGGAGTGTTGAGCTGGGCTATTGCCCCAGCCCTCTCACTAAGTCAGTGTGTAACATAGTTGTCCCGAAATCCATTAATGGAGGACTATTTCTTCCTCTATAAAAAGAAGGTGTTAGGTTGGATGATTTCTTAGGCCACTTCCAACACCACAAATTTCTTAAATCTCTTAAATCTTTGAGATTTTTTTCTAGTTGTGTCCTTTGAGTTGAAATAGTTTCCTACTTGCAGGGGTGGATTTTTTTCCAGCAGAAAATAGAGAGACCAAAGCATACATTCCCCATGTTCCACTCGTATCACCAAGTTTGGGCCACAGCCTCTGCAAATTAGACCTCAGAGCTGTGAATTCCAAGAATGGTTCATAACTCTGCATTTCTCTCACTACTGTGAGCTTCTGTCGTCTCCATTCTTGCAAGTCATCATAGGCCCTTCCTTTCCACATGAGGATTTACACTCTTTGAAAGATGAATGCCTCACATATTCCTGTAGATCAGCACTTTCTTCTTTCAACTGTACAGTAAACATCCCTATAAAGCAAAGTATGTAGTTTTGAGGTCTTGCAAATTGAGCAACTGCAGAAACTATAGAAGATAAAATCAATTATTTCTAATAGAGATCTTACTTATCATAGTATGTGAAGGCCTAAGTTATTGAACTATATAAAATAGTCTCAGAAATATTACTTAATTACTAGAATTAAAAAATAATGAGTGATTCTCTGGACTGTTTTTCTTATCTGTCAAGTGAAAATAACAATACTTGCTCCACTCACTCCATAGTTTGCAGGTGTTTATCTTAGTTAATGATGTGGATGAAATGTTAAAATATTTAGTACTGTAACCTAGATATAGTAAATGCATCCAACATACTTTTAAATGGTAAATAAATAAATTTTTTCTATTGTTCTATAAAATATTTTAAATGGATTGTCTTGATGCTTATTGTGTATATAGCATAACTCTGGCCACCTCAAGTAATTACCAATTGGAATGATGGAGAAAAAGTTTCTTTCATCTGGAAAAGCCAGCTAATTTATCAGTACAAAGGGCTTATATTGGGATCTCAACACATCATCATGATGAGAGGAGAAATTTGATTTTCAGAAACATAAATTTTGAATTTTCAATCTTCCTAATGTATATCTCTTTTAGAACCACCAAGGTATGTGACCAGATTCCCCAAAAAGATCCCACAATAAATATCTCTTCTACTTTCCTTAAATACTTAAAATATCCCCAAGTAAAATTTTCTGTGTGTGCATGCCCACACATGTGCTTGTGTGCATACACACACACACACACACACACACACGCATCTGTGCCTTTATTTAAAGCCTTTATTTAAAGCCCAGTTCAAATGAAACAAGAAAACTTACATGTAATAGATATTAAATAGAGATTATTGAGTGTATTGAAATGACAGTCCATTTGAAGGGCAAGCTGTTCTTACCATCTCAGGGGAAAGAGTGGAAGTTAAATCAGAACAGGAGGGAAAGAGTAGCTTAATGGGAAGAGGGGAGAACGAATAAAATGCTAAAAAGTTGGGGGACAACATATATTGCATGATTTTCTTTAGCATTGGCCAGACCAAAGATACAGGCGTAGCCTTCTAAAATCAGACTTGTAGTGACTAAGAAGTTAACATACCTCAAATGTCAGGCTTTTTGCACCTAGACAAAAGTAGAGCTAATTAAGATGCTTATTTTTCTGGTTTTTTTATTTTTTAATTTTCAAAAACTTTTAGGGAAAAGGAGTTCAAAGAAATGGCCCTAATTTTTTTTTTTTCCCTGAAATTCCCTTCCAGTCTTATGATGGCTCATTGAGGGAAATGGAATTCCTGTCAGGGTAACCATAAGCATTAGGGTATGTTTTCTTTGACTTCTTAATTTTCAGGAATTCACAGAAAGTTTATCATGGAATTTACTTGGTTTCTTTTTATTATTCAGACATAAGATATCCCTTTGAGATACTAAACTTGAAACTTTGGAATTTCAAGGTTTTAAATTGATATTTAAGGCACTTACTGGGCTTCATATTCTGGCTTAAATTCTCATATTCTCTTAGCTCAGTTGGTGGATTGCTCAGAGTTCTCTAATTGCAGGCTTGGACCTCTGAGAAACAGAATTTGAAGCCTGAAGCTTCTCAAAATGCAATCATCCCTTTGAGTACTTAATCTCTTGCTAAATTAAAAGTAAAGAGGCCATTGTTCTGTGTTTAAACTGTCTGCCAAGTTTGAAGATTATTTAGTGGAATGCCAGGCTGTGCTTGAGGAAAAGACTGACAAAATGTAGGTGGTAAAGAGTGCTATAGAGAACATATTCAAGGGGTTCTATATCAAAAATTAAAATATATGTTAAACTGATTATTTTTGGTGAAAGTGGTCAATATTTATTTGTTTAGTTTTGAGTGTGTTTGGAGTTATATTTCAACATAGCTTTAAGTCACAAACATTTGTGGCTTAGGAAACAAGTTTTTTCCTTTATCTATTAAGCTTATTTATTTAGATTCATGGAGTAGGTACAAGTGAAGAGACATGGGTAGAAAAAACCAGCCATGTATGCTAACCACATTGATAAACTAATCCTAATAGAAACACCAAAATAGTCTGTTAAATGGAAAAATATATGCCTTTCTACCCATCTGAATCAGAACTGTCTTTTATCATTAAAAGACCTTTGCAAATTTTCAACAGTTATCAATCTCCTAGGCCTTAGGGTTATATTATTCTCATTGACAATGATTTTGGTAATCACTTAATTTTTTCTGGGTATACCCCCATCTTAATTAAATGGTAAGTAAACTCTTGGAGAACATAGTTCATAATAAACTCATTTAGAGCCTATTGATTAACTAAATGGCTGAAAAAATTATTGTTGTCTTAGAAATGTGTAAAAAGAAAGGAGGAAACTAATTTTGGGAGGTTACAGGCCCCAAATAGCATGGTATGTGTTTCTTACAGTGGTCTGCATGCCAACTTGCACATCTTAAGGTTTGATGTGTATAGCAGGGATTTTGTTTGTTTGCCTTCCTTGTTCTGTCTCTGTCAGAAGTGGAGTTTAAGTCTCACTTTGAATAAGGCAGGTAGGCTCAATAGGATAGACTCCAGAGATCTGGATGATCTCTTCATGATTCCATGCCTCTCTGGTAAATTTGTTGCCCAGTAAATTCCCAAATCTATACTTTTATTCATTAACAGATAAATACTAACGTGTTTTAAATATCAGATCTTACATATTACTTTGATTGTAATAGTTACTTTTGTAGGGGATTTTTGTTTAAACCCAAGGAAGTGATGTTATATCCTGTTTTTGCCAGTGGTTTATGAATAGCAACCAAAGTTCATTTCTCAGCAAATAATGAGTCTGTAAACTGAAACAAATAAGATAACTGATTCAGAACTTCTTCCATATAGTACCTCTGACTTAATATAAGAAATGCAGAATGCAAGTCATCCTGAAGCTAAGAGTTTTGAAATGATGCTAAGTATATTTCTATGCTTGCCACTGTTCAGGGATTGGCTGTCATTTTGACAATGATTATTAATGATCACAGTAATAATAATGCCAGAATACAGAGAAATAGGGAATCTCTACCTCAAACCATTCATAGGACTATTATTATCTTAAATTGTTCAGATTAGTTTAGGACTATTGTTAATACTTCAAATTGTTCAGATTAACTTAATCAATCATGTCTTTATTGGAAACTGCACTTTATACTAATACCAGTAATTAGCTCCATTTTTGATCACTTACTATGTTTTAGTCATTGTGCTTCATACTTTATATGCATTCTGTCATTCAGTCCATGAGGTAGGTGTTATGCCATCATCTTCATATTTAAAAAAAGGAAACAGACTCAGAAATGTTAGGTGATTTACTTAAGATCATGCAGTCAATAAAGATAGTAGCAGCACCCTTTATAAACCTTTAACCATTATGTTATAATTCCAATTTTGCATCAAGCTTCAGGTAGAATTCAAAGAAGCAAAAGACAAGATTCCTGCCCTCTAGGAGCTTGTAGGATAGTTGGTAAGTCATGACTCATAGCCAGGTACATTTCAGAGGCACTATAAATTTTCAGTTTCAGGGATCTAGCTTTAAGTGCTATAAGCATCCATATTCTTAGTCTAAGGCATTTCTCAAAATCATGTGAATGGAATTTGAGTTGGTTTTATTGCATTGAAGAATCACCTAGGAATGGCAGAGGTAAAGAGGAAAGCCACGAACATTTAATGCCCATTTACTATTTTACAGGTACACAATTTCTTTTTTTAACAAAGAAATTTTATTGAATAATTTCTGTATATAATAAACATAGGAAAAGTTTTTTAATGAAAATTTCATGACACATTTCAAAAGTTTTGATTTTTTTGGAGAAAAATTATTGCAAAGCTATCTAAGGCAAAAATAATATTTGACATTCAGAACAAATGATAATCCCTTTCATCATATTCTGTACTTAAAGCAAAACATTTTCAGTTCAATTAACATGAACAGAATTTTAAGTTGCTATGTCATTGGCATTAAGATTTTTTTAAATTAATTTGAGTATAGTTGAAACATGTTACATTAGTTTCAGGTACACAACATAGTGATTCAACTTCTTTATATATTATGCTATGCTCACCACAAATGTGTTTACCTTCTGTTCACCATACAATGTTATTACAATAATATTGATTATATTCCCTATGCTGTGTCTTTTATTCGTGTAGCTAATTCATTCCACAGATGGAAGTCTGTATCTCCCACTTCCCTTCACCCATTTTGCAGATCCACCTATTCCTCTTCCCTCTGACAACCATCAGTTTTTTCTTGTAGGCACACAATTTCAATTAAGCCCGCAACAGCCTTTGTTAAAGAGAATTTTATGAAGAATAAAATTTCAATTTACAGAACTTAATTTACTTGCAGAGAGTGGTGGCACTGAAATTTGAATCCAGCTGTGACTGATTCCAAAACCCAAGTAACAAATATTTTACAGTTGGAAGAGCATAGACATGGAGTTTCATGGTTCCTATCAGTAAAAGTGGGATGAAAAGAATATCAACCACCTTATAATTATCATAACACTGAATCACAAATCAATAATATTTGATTATACTTATTCAATTATTCTTCAACTTTTCAAATAAGGTTGTTACATGAAACAAATAAAATGGTGTATGAAAAGTCTCTGGCATATACTAGGAAATGATAAATTGAAGTTATTGACATTTTTATTATTGCAATGCATCAGGGTAAATATTTATAATGCATTAATTTTGAGGCATTTTGATGTTGATACTTTTTTAAATATTGAAGATGAAAGAACTGGAAAAATTTGTGGACAATTATTGGTTATGTCTTTATGGAGATAACTATTATTCTTATTTTTTGCATATAAAATTCCCAACAGAAAATTTGATCAGTCAGACTTTGACTTAACAAGAATAAGTCTTCTAAGAAACTGGTGCTATCAATAGTGCTTATTTCTAGTTTTTTATTAGTTATTTTATTTTTTATTTTATTAGTTATTTATTATAGTTTTTTATTAGTTATTTATAATAGTATTTATAACCTTAAACCCTCAGTGCTTTACAGCAGACAACATACTGAACTTAATACTGCAATGTTAGGCAAGATGAGGTTTGTGTAATCCTGCCCATGCTTTCTTGGTAATAGTAAAAAAGAATACTCCTTACCCCATTTGTACTGTGCTTTGGTCCCAGGGGACAAAAGGAATCTTCTAATAATCCTTTGAGTGGGCACTGTTCCGTAAGATGTAGAGATGCTACTCTAGAACTAGACACAAGTTACAGAAAAATTATGAGTATTTACTAAAATGTGAAATAGTCATGTTTGATGTAAGCTCACTATTAAGTATCTTGAATCACAAACTTAGGAAAGCAGTTCCTCCCCAATTTTCTTTTAATATTTCTGATTATATTGAAGGTTAATTTGCTGGTTTTAGTCATCAGTGTTTCTGTAACATTTGATAATTATCCGTTTTATTATAGAGGGAACAGACATCAGGATCAGAGCCTTAAGCAGGCCCCAATGTCTAGAAAAAGTTAATTTTAATATTTTTATTTTCCTGAATCTATTTTTAATATTATTTTCTATTGGTATAAATTATACTGACTTTCTATTTATGATGTTAACATTTAAAATTTTAAATTTAAGGGCACCTGGGTGGCTCAATTGGTTGAGTGTCCGACTTCGGCTTTGGTAATGATCTCGCAGTTCGTGGGTTCGAGCCCCGTATCAGGCTTTGTGCTGACGCGCAGAGCCTGGAGCCTGCTTCAGATTCTGTGTGTCCCTCTCTCTCTGCCCCTCCCCTGCTCACACTCTGTCTCTCTCTGTCTCTCAAAAGTAAATAAATGTTAAAAAAATTTTAATTAAATTTAATTAGTAAATGACAAGACGTAAGTAGATGTACAGGAAAATGAACTAAATTATAACTCATGCTAACCAGATATAGCAAAAATAAAAAAAATTAAAAAGATTCTCATCTACAGAAACAACAGCTTAAACTCAAGAGAATTAGAAGAATTTATTCTTTTTTAATTTCTGTGACTATTCAGTGAATATAGAATTATGTAAACAAAAAAATCTAGGTGGTATGATTAAAATTAATTATTGCTTTTTTAATGTAGTCAAGCTTTTATGTGCACGAACTTCTGCAGCAAAAGAACTGAATACAAATGGTCTGGGTAAGAGTAAAGTTGTTCATTAAAAAGTTGTTCATTCCTACAAAATACATATTTTGGGTACAATTGGAAGATACACTTTAAGAAAAAAAATATATATGTATAAGTACAATTAAGGCATAGGGCCTTAAAAGTGGTCCTTGTAAGTGAGAGGCTCTGATACTTAAGTTTCCTTATGATAATGTTAAATTTTCCTCCATGTAGACACTGTGGTTGTGTTCCACATTAGCCATGAACACCCACACTATTTTGTGAATACCTTGGTTTTCGAAGACTAACATCTGGACAGTCCTTAGGTGAATTAAAAGGAAATAGGCCAATAAGAACATGCACAGCTTATTTGGGTCTCATAAAAATTATGTTCAGAAATCTAATTTGTATGTATTTAAAAAGTCTTATAATAATTCTGTGTATTATCCCGTTCCATTTTATTATGACTATTTAAACAAGTAAAATATAATGATGTGGGGGAAGAGAAATATTAGACAAATAATAGTGTGCTTAGTCATAAACTTTATATAGGTAAATTTTTATAAAGTGTTACAATCAACCATTAATAAGAAATGTACACAATACAAATAGTTTTAATTGTAGTCATTTAAATTACAGCTTCAGTTCTATAATGAACCTATCAGTTCATTTTTTGTTCAAATAAAAAATTAATTCATGATAGTTCATCCCAACATGACTCAACTCATTTAATTATTTCTGCTAGTATATCTTTTCCAACTCAGAAAATAATATGGTAAAGAAAGACTTGCATTTTTTACTTCACATTAAAATATCTCTTACTAAATGAGTAAGTTATGGTGATGTAATGTACAGCATGGCAACTATAATTAATAATATTGTACTTTATATTTCAAAGTAGCAATGAAAGTAGATCTTGAAAGTTCTCATCATTGCTGGAAGCCATTTCTGAACTCACTAAGTCAAGAAAAAAAAAAACTCCTTGAGAGTTAAGGAGGGTTTGCAAGGCCTCCTGCCATCAGATGGCGACCAATGTCTATCC
>CM053579.1:52207889-52254150 GCA_028646485.1 Cryptoprocta ferox
AGGCTATTGACCCCTGCTCACAAAGAACTAACTTTTGCTTTTGCTATGCTAAAAACATTGCCTTGTATTTGAATGCTGAAGATATCTTCCCTCCCCATATGATAAGCATCTAAATCACCTACAATCAATCACTATTGATAAAGATTATGCATGAGTCTTCTACCAATCTATGTTCTGGGAAATTTTTACATACCAAAGAATTTGTCATCAGAAATCATTGTCTAAGGCAATTGCCATTCTGTTTTGTACCCCATACATTTTTTCAATAAATAAAACTGACTCTCCGGTCAGTGCAGAGATGCCTGCCTGGTGATCAGAAAGAAACTCGTGGCTCTCTCATTCCCTCCCCCTTTCGCCAACTCTCATCTCTTGCATGCCGACACCGTCCATCCTTCAGGGAACCCTGGACCTGCTGGAGCTGGACTCTGGCACATCATAACAAAAAAAGTCATGACTATGTATGGTTATGGATCTTAACTGAATTTATTGTAGTGATCATTTGCATTACGTACAAATATCAAATCATTATATTGTACACTTGAAGCTAATATAATGTTATATCAGTTATGACTCAATACAAATTTTTGTAAAGTTAAAAAATTTTTCATTCAAAATTAAAGTTGCTTAATATAATTGCTTATTTTACCTCCCTTGAGCCAATTTTCATCTAGTCATGTTTGGTCACTCTAGGAATGAATGATAGCCACAAACACATATACATATCACATGAACACATTATACCCCACTCCTGCTACACACACATACACACATCCATTTAGAGTGTGCTAATTTGTATCCAAAATCAGTCTGCTCAATCTGTAGTCTATGAGATGTTGGAATAGTAATTCCACTTTATTTTTTATCATGACCTGAACCAAGACTAAAACAGTTAAGTCTCTCGAAACAGAATTTATTATCTCTAAAGTTTTAAAATTGACTGAGTGTTAAGTGAGAGTAAAATATAAAGAGGGGATTAGATATATGATAAAATGAATATGGAAGATAGGATTCTAAATATAAGATGAGGCTCATGGAAATTTTCTCCATCATTGAAATTCATAGGGAAAGTGTTGTATGACAGAAATCATAATAGGCAACATTTTATTGAGTGTATATACCATGTGATAGTTATGTTAGACATTGGAAATACAAGTTGAAAAATAAGATATGGTCCCTGATCTCAATATTCCAGTCATTATGAAAAACCGGTCTTCAATTTAATAAGACAAAAAAAAAATTCTGAATGGAATGCCACATTCCTAAGAAGTAAATTTGATGCCTACAATTACATTAATTCTCTGGGATTACAAAAATCCTCACTTGGTGCATCAATATTCACTGGGAGTTATTTACTAAGAAGTATATAGCTATCTATTGAGCCAGATAGTTGGATAACATTGACCAAACTGTCCTTTTGCTGAATGGAAATCTCCATTTTCAAGCCTTCATATGTCACACTTCAAGTGAGGCCTTAGAAGTTTGAGGACAAGGTCTTTAGAATCAAAAAGACCTGGAATTTATTATTTCACCATTTATAAGCTGGGCAGCCTTTAATTTTTTTAAATTTGGCTTCTTCATTTAAAAATGGGAAATCGTAGAGGCGCCTGGGTGGTTCAATCAGTTAAGCATCCAACATAATTTTGGCTCAAGTCATGATTTCACCATTAGTGAGTTCAAGCCTCGCATTGGGCTCCATGCTGACAGTGTGAAGCCTGCTTGGGATTCCCTCTCTCTCTGTTTCCCCACCTCAAAATAAATAAATAAACTTAAAAAATGGGAATAGTAATAGTAGTAGTACTATAATAACAGAATGCACATAATAGGGCTTTTGATGACGATTTTGTGAGATAAGTTATGAAAAGTACTTTCATGCAGTGTCATAAGTAGAACACTTGATAAATAACAATTTTGTTATTCTTAAGCAGATTTCCCAAAGTTAGTTGTTTTGAATATTAGTCTGAAAGCTAAAGCTAGTCTACATAAATTAGTGAATCAACAAGTAATTGTTATTATCTTTCTAAAAGGGCTCTATAAACAAATACTTTTGGGAAATTCTGCTGGCTAATAGCTTCCATTAAGAGATTAACAATGTAATTAGCATATTAAAGCCTCTGCAAATTTCTCCAGTAAAGAAATCTAAATTTTGTTTAATTCAGTCAGTATCTTAGAAGAAAACAAATTAACCTCAAGTAGTTCAAATAAAGATATTTTAATCAAGTAATGTCTTATAGAGTCCTGGTCAGAGGTAGCTGAACAACAAGGGATTATGAGTCATCCAAAGAATAGCCACAAGCCATTTTTACCCTTAAGGTTAAAGAGGCAAGAGGAGTTCATAATGTTTTCTTCCTTTTTGAGAGGCAAACTCCAAATATTTCAAGACTCAGCTCAAATGTCATTTCCTAGGTGAAGTCGCCAATTATTTTCACTAACCCACTGATAACTTATAGGTATCTCTCATTCTCCAGAGAATAAGAGACAACAGATGATGAAATTCTCAGGAGTTAGCTTTCAAGGACACAGAGAAAGACAAAGAAGGAAAATGGTGGAGATGCAGACAAAATAGTGAATATCCAATGCCTTCAGTGTTTCCTAAATATATGCCACTAAAGACCTCCTTTTAAAAAAGAATATCCAGAGGTGTTTGAGTGGCTCAGTCAGATAAGCATTGGACTCTTGATCTCAGCTCGGTCCTAATCTCAAGGTCATGAACTCAAGCCCCATGTTGGGCTCCAAGCTGGGTGTGAAGCCTACTTAAAATTATAGATATAGATGATATAGATATAGATATAGAATGGATATAGATATATATCCAGTAGAATACTAGCTGCTGGTGAGAAAAACTTTAAGAAAACTTATTACAGGGGCAATGATCTTCCTTAAAGTCTAATTTGTCCAAGCAGCTGCAACGTAGGGAGATTTTGTCAGAAGACCTAGATTCAGTGAATATCTTTGAAGGATAACCCTCACATATTAAGTGAAGCAAACAAATTTTAAGCTATTAAGTATACTTTGTTTTTTCCCATAATAAATATGCATGCATTTGCATAAAATCTTCAAAAAACAACCAGAGATAAACAAAAATAATTTTATAGAAGCTTTGAGAAATAATCAAAGGCCTATAACAATCAAACAAATGCCCAGTCAAGATAAGCCCAAATAAAAACTATAGGAAATATATTATTTTTACTCACTCTTGTCTTGATTTATTCCCAGGAACAAAAAGGAGCAGAATAGATGTTATTTGCAAAATTTAACCAGTCTATGAACTGCTTGAAAGACTGCTATCTGTTTTTCCTAACTCAAATCTCAGGTAAGAATAAGCAGCAAAGCTGAGTTCTCATGTGAAGAAAGTGTTAGAAAGCAGAGAGCATTGCTTAGAAAAGCTACAGGGGAACTACAGAACTTCAGACACCTGGAATAACAGATTATTGGTGGAAGCATGTAATGTAGTAGACCAAATTAGGACCCAAGATGAAGTTGAAATGAGAAAAGCAGCTGTATATACAATGAAATTTAAAAAACCACATGTAGGACTCAGCAAGATGCACACTCAGAAAAGACCTGAGACTCTAGGCTTTCATTTCAGGTTGATATCAATGTTCAAAGCATGCCCCACTACTCAGTAGATGTTTAAGAAATCTCTGTAAAAATAATACTTTACCACCAAGCTAATGAGACACAAACTTCAGTGCTCATACCATAAAGCAACAATTTAAAAAAATTATTTCTGGAAGACAGTAAATAACAAAAATAACAACAACCTAAAATAAGCAACAACAAAAAATCCTGATGAAGGGAGAAATCTTATTTCCAGAAGCTGATTTCCAAGAGTTGCCTCATTACATTATTAAAAGTATCCAGTTTTAAACAAAATATTGCAAACCATACAAAATCAGACCCATTCACAGGAAATAAAATAAAAGATATGGAGGTGCTTGGGTGGCTCACTTAGCTGACTGTCTGGCTCTTAATTTCAGCTCAGGTCATGATCCCAGGGTCATAGGATCAAGCCCTGTATCAGGCTCCATGTGGAACTTGCTTAAGATTCTCCTTTACCCTCTCCCTCTCTCCCTCTCCCTCTCTCCTTTTGTCACTCTCCCCTGCTCATACACTCTCTCTCTAAAAAAAAACTTTTTTTTAAGGATATGAACAAAAACTGTCTCTGAAAAAAGAGTCATTGGATTAAAAGACAGACTATTATCAACTACCTTAAACACACTGAAACAGCTAAAGGAAATCTTGCACAAAAAACAAAACAAAACAAAAACAGAAGAAAATGTCTCATCAAATAGAAAATATCGATAAAGAAATAGAAATTATAAACAGGAACCAAACCGAATTTTCAAGCTGAAACATAAAACTGCTAAAATGAAAACAAAATAATGGAAACTTTCAACAAATTTGAGTATACAGAAGAATCAGTGAATTTGAAGATAAGTCAATTGAGGTTACCCAGTCTGAAGGAACAGAAAGCAATAAAAGTGAAAAGTAAATAAACAAAATAAGCCTAAGAGACCTAAAGAATGTGGAATATCACATATGCCAACATATATGTAAATGGGAGTCCCAGAAGGAGAGGACAGAAAGAAGCAATTGAGAATATTTAAATAAAGAATCGCCAAAAAATCCTTCCCAAATTTGAATGAACTAAATGAATCTGCACATCCTAGAAGCTCAAAAAATTCCAAGATAAACATAAAAGGATCCACACTGAGACACATTATAGTCAAATATTTGAAACACAAGGACAAATAGTGAATCTTGAAAGCAGAAAGAGTTGTATGATGTATCACTCAAAAGAGATTCTTAATAAGATTAATTATAAGATTTTTGATAAGATTATTCTGAAGACAATTTCTCCTTGGAAACTATGGGAAATAGAAGGCAGTGGGATGACATATCTTAATGCTGAAGAAAAAGCTGTCAATCAAGAATTTTACATCTGGCAAAACTATCCTTCAAAAAATAAAGAAAGAAATGAATAAATTATCCCGCTTTGGTGTTAGGATGGTACTGGCCTCAGGGAATGATTTTGAATGTGTTCCTTCTATTCCATTCTTTGTAAGATTTTGAGAAAGATTGTCATTATTATTTTTTTAATGTCTGGTAGAATTCACCAGTTAAGCCATGTGGCATTTCTGTGCTGGGAGATTTTTTATTTCTAGTACAACTTTAATTCTTGTTATTAGTCTAAGAAGATTTTCTATTTCTTGGATTCAACATTCATGATTAAATCATGGCAACTTGTGCATTTTTAAGAATTATCTGTTTTTTCCTAAGTTATCTGATTTGTTACTATATGATTATTTATAGTAATCTGTTATCACACTATGTATCTCTGTGGTTATCTGTTGTATTGTTTTCCCTTCCATTTCTCATTTTGGTTTTTGAGTCTTCTCTTTTTCTTTCTTAGTTATTGTAGTTGAAGTAATGGCAATTTTATTTTTTTGGAAACACTGGTCATTACTTTCAATGTTATATTATTATTTATTCTGACCTCTATTTTGTTTATTTCTGATTTTTCTTTGTTGTTTCTTCTCTACTAAATTTCAGCTAAGATTCTTTTTTTTCTAGTTCCTTGTGGTATAGTGTTGTTTATTTGAGCTTTTTTGTTTTTTTCTTTTTTAAAAGTTTATTTATTTATTTTGAGAGAGAGAGAGAGAGAGAGCAACTGGGAAAGGGGTAGAGAGAGAGAGACAGAGAGAGAGTCCCAATCAGACTCTGCGCTGTCAGCACAGAGCTCAATCTGGTACTTGAACTCATGAACCATGAGATCATGACCTGAATCAAAATCAAGAGTTGGACACCTAACTGACTGAGCCATCCAGGTACCCCAAACTTTTTTTTCTTAATAAACACAGTTATAGCATAAATTTCATTATAATATCTGCTTGCTGCATCCCATAAGTTTTGGAATATTTTGTGTTATTTCTTGTTGTTGTTTTGCCACACGTTTTGATTTGCCATTTGATTTCTTATTTGGCCCATTGCTTGTGTATTGGGGTGTTGTTTAATATTTACATATTAAATATTTATTTTTTACATTGTAGATTTACCAGCTTTGTTTTATTGTTCATCTTCAGTTTTGTACCATTGTGAGTGGAGAATATACTTGGTATGATTTCAGTTTTCTTAAACTTGTAATATTTGTAATGTCTCTTTATGTGATTTTACCAGGAGCTTCTTCTGTATATGTACTTGAAGAAAATATGTATTCTATTTTTCTTGGATGGTATGTTTTATAGATATCTTTTAGAACCATGTATTATGAAGTATGCTTCAAGTAAAATGTGTTCTTGTTGAAAAAAATAATAACTTTAACTGAGGGCACTTCTTTAAAATAAAGCATAACAGAAGGGAAGTGGTAGGGGGGATGGGTGAATTGGTGAAGGAGATTAAGAGTATGCTTATCATGATGAACACTGTGTACTGATGAATTATTCTGAGTTAATGATGAATTGTTGAGTCACTATACTATACCTCTGAAATTAATATAACATTATATGTTAACTATACTGGAATTACAATTAAAAACTTAATGAAATAAAAAAATGAATAAGTTTGTTCCAAGATAAATAAAAGCTGAGAGAATTTGTTACAAGTAAACCTGTCCTATAGTAAATTCTAAAGGGAGTCCTTAGGGTTGAAAAGAAAAGGCACTATACAATAATTAAAAGTTATACCAAGGAAAAAAGAACAATGTTAAATGTAACTACATAGGTATATATAAAAGCCAGTATTACTGCATTATTGGTTTAAATCTCTTTTCTTTTTTTCTATATAAGATACAGAAAATAAAACAACAATTATAAATCTACACTGAGACACACAATGTATAAGGATTTAATCTGTAAAGAAACATAGAAAATCAGGATATGGAGACATAAAGTGGCAGAGTTATTGTATACTATTAAAGCTAACCTGATAGTCAAACTTCAATGTAATAAAGTTAAGATGTTAACTATAATCCCCACAGTAACTACTAAGAAAAAAATAGAGAAAAAAACTGTGAAGGCAATCAAAATAGTAAACTAGAATACAAATCAAATGGAAGCAGTTAGAAAGAAATTGTGAAACAAAAGAAAGATAAAACATATTGAAAACAAATAGAAAAATAGCATTAGCAAGTTCTTCCTAATCAACAATTACTTTAAATATAAGTGATAATTTATTAATTGAATAAAAAAGTAAAAAAAAATTAGTTTAAATATAAAATAAAAAGCTTAGTTAGACTGACCAAGAAAAAGAAAAAGAAGACTCTAATCACTAAAATCAGAAATAAAAGTGGGGGCATTATTACAGATCTTATATAAATGAAAAGGATTATGAAAGAATACTATGAACAATTCCAAATCATTTAGATAATGCAAACTAAAAAGAAAAATTCTTAGTTACAAGCTATCAAAAATTACTCAAGAAGAAAGAGAAAATATTAACTGACCTTAAGAGAAAGTAAAGAGAATCAAGAATCAAAACTTCCCAGAAAAATAAAGGAAGAAAGGAAGAAAAAAAAAAAAAACACTCCACAGGACCAGATGGCTTCACTAGTGAATTCTACCAAATATTTGAAAAAGAACACCAATCTTATCACTAACCCTTCCTAACTCATTGTCTGAGGTCATAATTATGCTGTTACAAAAGCCAAAAAAAGAAAACATAAAAAAGACAACTACCCAACTATAGACCAATACCCGTTGTGAATATATGTATGCAAAAATCTTCACCAAAATTCTGACAAACCAAATCTACCAGTGTATAAAGAGAATTATATATCATCATTAGTAGGATTTACCCCAGAATATAAGGTTTGTTCAGCATAATAAAAACACTTAATGTAATAAGCCACAGTAATAAAAGAAAGGAAAATTAAAGTGATGATCACAATCAATGCAGAAAAAGCACTTGACAAAATCCAACATACTTTTATGACAAAAACACTCAGCAGATTAGGACTAGAAAGAAACATCCTAAACTTGTAAAAGAGCATTTATATAAACTCACACCTAACATTATAATTCAATTGTGAAAAACTGAAAGGTTTCCCTCGATGATCAGAAACAAAGACAAGCATGCCTGCTTTTACCAACTCTGTCTACCATTGCACTGAAGTTTTAGTCAGAGAAATTATGTAAGAAAAAAATCCAAATTGGAAGTAAAGAAGTAAAATTACCTTCATTCTCACATGACATAATCTTTTATATATGTATATATATGTATATGTGTGTATACACATATATATGTGTGTGTGTGTATACACACAAATATACTTGATTTTAAAGAATCCACAAGAAAAGTAATTTGGTTTAATAAATGAATTGACCAAATTTGTAGAATATGAAATCAGCATGCAAAAATCAGTTGCATTTTTATACATCAACGAGCAAACACCAATTAAAATTAAGAAAAAAGATGTATTTACAGGAGCATTAAAATATTAAAATACCAATTAATGGAAAGGCATACCATATTCATGGATTGGAAGACTCAATATTTTTAGATGGCAATATTCCCTAAATCATCTACAGACTAAATGAAATCTCGTCAAAATCTTACCAAATCTCAATGCCCCTTTCTACATAAATGGAAAATCTGATCCTAGAATCATATGGAATTGCAATAGACATTGACTAGTCAAAAAGCCTTGTAAAAGAAGAACAAATTTGGAGGACTCATACTTCTCAATTTGCAAACTTACTGCAAATCTACAGTAATCAAAACAAGTGTGGCATTGACATACAGATACACATGTATCAGTGGCATGGAGTTGAGAGTTCATAAATAAAACTCTTTGCCTATGATCAATTTATATTTTACAAGGGTGCCAAGACCATTCAATAAGGAAAAAATAGTGTATTCAACAAGTGGTACTGGGAAACATACTAGCAAAGTATCAAAGAATGAAGTTAAACTTCTACCTTATACATTATATAAAAGTTAATTCAAAATGAATCAAAGACCCAAATTTATGAGTTAAATGGCCAATAAACACATGAAGTAAAGCTAAACATCATTAGCCATCAAGGAAACGCAAATCAGAAACATAATAAGAAACTAGTTTATATCCATTAAACTATACTTAAAAATAGAAAAATGTGGAAAAATGAAACCTTCATAGATTGCTAGTGGGAATGTAAAGTGGCATAGCTGCCATGAAAAACAGTTTGTTCCTCTAAAATTGTTACATAGAATTCTATATGACCCAGATATTCCACTCTTATTATATGCCCAAAACAATGGAAAATATATATCAAAAAACTCACATACGACTGTCCATAGAAGCACATTTGTAATAGTCAAAAGATAAAAAATCAACCTGAATGCCATGGACTGATGAATGGATAAATATGTGGTATACCCATACAATGGAATATTATTTGGCCATAACCATGAATGAAGTGCTACGACATAGATGAACTTTGAAAATATTATGGCAAATGAATGCTGCCAGACACAAAGGCACATATTGTATAATTCCATTTACATGATATATACAGAATAGATAAATCCATACAGTCAGAAAATAGGTTAAATGATTGCCAGGGCTGAGAATTGGGAGCAATGGAGAGTGACTGCTTAATAGGTATGAATTTTCTTTTTGGGTTATAAAAATAGTTTGGAACTAGACAAAAGGTAATTTGAATATACCAAATCCATTTTTTAAGTTTATTTATTTTTGAGAGAGACAGAGAGAGAGAGAGAGAGAGAGCTCCAGAGGGGCAGACACAGAATCCAAAGCAGGTTCCAAGCTCTGAGCTGTCAGCACACAGCTGTCAGCACAGAGCCCCACGTGGGGCTCAAGCTCATGAACTGTGAGATCATGACCTGAGCTGAAGTCGGACGCTTAACAGACTGAGCCACCCAGGTGCCCAAAATACACTAAATGCCTTTGAATTGTATATATCAGAACAATTAATTTTATATTTTACAATAATTTTTACACCAATTAAAATAACTATTATTGAACTCCACCAAAGGCAATTTTGGTCAGAACACCTGGACCACATCTCACTTTAAAAAAATAAAATTAAATAGTTTACCAAATAATTCTAAAGGCATAGCCATAGTTAATAACCACTCTAACAGAGCTGAGGGAAAAAATGGATCTTTAGGTGACAGCCATAGGTGATTGTAAAGCCGACCTGCAACTAATCGTTTATCATCTGAACCTCAGGATCTTTTTCCATATAAAGAGAAATGACATCAAAACAAACGTTTTGATACAGGAAGTTAAAATAACACTTTTAGACTTGTTCTCCTTGGAAGAAGTTTCAAGAGCACAGTGTAGGAAGATCTTGGGCTCACCTCCTACCACAGACACACCAAAGTTACAACTACACATAGAACAATTCTCTACAAAAAAGACCTGAAACAGTTGTTCCACGACAATGAGAAAATAAGCCACATTGAGATGGGCAGGAAGGGCAGAGAAGCAGTCTTGCCAGGACCCCTACTCTCAGTGCAGCAACCCACAAGCATGAAGGATATCATACATGCACATTTCCTCTCTAAGGAGCAAGGGGCTCAATCTCCACATTGGGCACACCAGGCCATGAGACCTGCACTAGAATGGCAAGCCCCTAAAATGACTGGTTTTGAAAACAAGTGGGACTAACAAGCCAGAGGGTTGTAGAGCTTGAAGGGCTTACACACAGTCTTACTTGAGAGGAGACCTAAAACACAGGGAGTAGTCTGAGAAATGCCTGGGCAGTGTGGGAGGGAGATTATTTAACTAGTCTCACCAAAGGGGTAGTGATCTGTTGGACATTTCTCCAGGAACAGAGGCACTGGCAAGCAGACACCATTGTTTTTTAGTTTTCTTATTCCTTGCTAGCCTGGTGTGTGCCATTATTTGAATTCTTAATCTTCCTTGCTATCATTGCTCCCTTGCCTCAGCGTTATTCTGCAGCTCCCCACACTGCTAGACCTGGCACACAGGGTTGCCTTAGTCTGGGTTTGTTTACCATGGCTCCCACTCCACAAAACCTGGTGAACAGGCTTGCCCCAATTTAGCACTCCTCCACAACCAATGCTGCCCCACTAGACACAAAGTTTGGCTTGTCCTGAACCGGTGCTCCTTCACTGTGACACTTCCCTCCCCTGCCCCAGAAGGCACATGCTCTTCACAAAACGGAACTCCTGTGAATGCCTGGTTCATCTGACCAAGAGTGTTTGCATTTATGGGCCCATGGGACTAAAACAATTGGAGAAACAGAGCTTGGCAGGCTATCACTACCACAGCACTGGACAGATGGAAGCACACCTCCTCAACCTTACACTGACCATTCCATCCAGACTGGGAGAAACAGATGCTTCACCTAATATACAGAAATAAACAAAGAAAAGACAAAGGAGAAAAAGGAATATATTTCAAATAAAATAACAAGATAAAACTTCAGAAGAGGTGTTTGTATTATTCAGTCTGTTACATGTCCAACTCTTGATTTCAGCTGGAGTCATGATCTCAAGGTTGTGAGATCAAGCCCCATGTCAGGCTCTTCACTGACATCATGGAGTCTGCTTGGGATTCTCTCTCTCTCTCTCTCTCTCTCTCTCTCTCTCTCTCTCCCTCTCCCTCTCTCTCTCTCTGCTCCTCCCTTGCTCATGCTCTCTCTATCTCTCTCAAAATAAACTTAAAAAAAACCTCAGAAAAAGTCCTTAATGGAATGGAGATAGGATATCTACTTAATAAAGATTTCAAAATTATATTATAAAGAGGCTCATCAAACTTGAGAGGAGGAGTGCCTGGGTGGCTCAATCGGTTAAGTGTCTGATTTCGACCTAGGTCATAATCTCTCCATTCCTGAGTTTGAGCCCCATGTCGGGCTCTGTGCTGACAGCTCAGAACCTTGAGCCTGTTTCGAATTCTGTGTCTCCCTCTCTCTCTGCTCCTCCCCCGTTCACACTCTGTCTGTCTCTCTCTCTCAAAACTAAATAAACATTAAAATAAATTTAAAAAAATCTTGAGAATGGATGAACACAGTGAGATCTTCAACAAAGAGATACAGAATATAAGAAAGCTCCAAATAGAACTTAGAGAACTGAAAAATATAATAATCAAATGTTAAAATATACTAGAGGGTTTCAACAGCAGACTGGATGAAGCAGAAGGACAGATCAGTGAACTGGAAGAAAAGGCAATGGAAAATAGCCCAGAGCGACAATAAGAAAAAAAAGCAAAAAAAAAAAAAAAAAAAAGAGTAAAGATTCTTTAAGAGATCTCTGAGTCACGTCAAGTGAAATAACATATTTTTCTTGAAAGGAGAGAGAAAAAGGGCCAGAACACTTATTGAATAAATAATGACTGAAACTTTCTTAATCTGGGGAAAGAAACAGACATCTAGGTCCAGGAATCCCCAGAGAATCCCAAATAAAATGACCAAAACAGATGCACACAAAGACACATTGTAACTATAATGGCAAAAACTAAACATAAAGAGTGAATTTTAAAAACATCAAGAGAAAAACAACTTCTTATGTATAAATAAAGCCCCATAAGGAAATCAACAGGTTTCTCAACAAAAAACATGCAGGTCATAAGAGAGTAACACAACATACTAAAAGTGCTGAAATGAAAAGAATTCCAAACAAGAATTCTCTACCCAGCAGGGTTAACATTCAGAATTGAAGGAGAGATCAAGGGTTTCTCAGGTAAGCAAAAGTTGAAGGAGTTCATCACCACTAAAATAGCCTTACAAGAAATGTTAAAAGAACTAATTTGACCTGAAAAGAAATAGCCCTAAATAATAACAAAAACCATGCAGAAATAAAAATCTCACTGTAAAAGATAAATATACAGGAAAGGAAGTATATCAGTCACTTATAAAGCAAGTAAAAAACAAAAATAGTACAATTAACTAAAGTTGCAATAATTAGTTAAGGGAGGCACAAAATAAAAAGGGGGAAGTAAAAATGTTAGGTTTTGGAATGTTTTCAAATTTAACTTGCTATCAGCTTATGTAATCAGAAAAAATTCTGAATAGCCAAAGTGATCTTGAGAAAAAGCAAAGCTGAAAGTATCACTCTCCCTGACTTCAAACTATATTACAAAGCCGTAGTAATCAAAGCAGTATGGTACTGGCATAAAAGGAGACATAAAGATCAATGGAACAAAATTGAAAGCCTAGAAATAAACCCATATATACGTGGACAATTCATTTATGACAAAGGGACTAAGAATGTACAATGGAGAAGAAACGGTCTCTTCAAAATATAGTGGTGAGAAAACTGGTCAGCCAAATACAAAATAATGAAACTAGATCACTCTTTTACACCATATACAAAAATTAAGTCAAAATGGATTAAATACTTGAACAGAAGACCTGAAACAATACAACCCCTAGAAGAAAACATAGTCAGTAACCTCCTTGACAGTAGTTTTAGTGATGTTTTAATGGGTCTGACTCCAAAAGCAAGGAAAACAAAAGCAAAAATAAACAAATGAGACTACAACAAACTAGAACTCATTTTGCACAACAAAGGAAACCATCACCAAAACACAACCGCAACCTACTGATAGGAGAAGATATTTGTAAATCACATATCCAACAAGTTGTCAATATTCAAAATATGTAAAGAACTCATAACACTTAAAAACAAAAAACCAAACGACCTAATTAAAAAGTGGGCATAGGACCTGAATAGGCATTTTCCAAAGATGTCATACAGATGGCCAACAGGTATATGAAAGTTATGTTCAACATCACTGTTTATTATGAAAATGAAAATTAAGTGGGATTACAATGTGATATTACCTCACACCTGTTAGATTGGCTATCATCAAAAAGACAAGAAATAACAAGTATTGGAGAGGATTTGGACATAAAAGAATTCTCATACGCTATTGGTGGGAATGCAAATTGGTGCAGCCACTATGGAACACAGTATGAAGATTTTTCAGGAAGTTAAGAATAGAAATACTTATAGAGTAGCCTGAGTGACTCAGTCGGTTAAGCATCCAATTTCGGATCATGTCATGATCTCACAGTTCATGAGTTCGAGGCTTGCATCGGGTTCTGTGCTGACAGCTCAGAGCCTGGAGCCTGTGTCTCCCTCTCTCTTTGCCCCTTCCCTGTTTGTGCTCTCTCTTGTTCTCTCTCTCTCTCTCAAAAAATAAACATTTGAAAAAATTTTTAAAAAAGAATAGAAATACCATATGATCCAGCTATTCTACTCCTGGGTATTTATCCAAAAAATATGAAAACACTAATTTAAAAATATATATATGCATCCCAATGTTCAGTGAAGCATTATTTACAATAGCCCAAAAAAGGAAACAATGTAAATGTCCCTAAGATAAATAGATAAAGAAGATGTGTTATAAACACACAATAAAATATTACTCAGCCATAATAAATAATTAAATCTTGCCATTTGCAACATAGATGGACCTTCAGGGTATTATGTTAGGTGAAATAAGTCAGAAAGCGAAAGATAAAAGTAGTATGATTTCACTTATAAAAGGAATCCAAAAACAAAACAAAACAAAATAAAAAACCACAACCAATCCAAACCAAACCAAACAAGTGAGTGGAAAAAAAATCATAGACACAAAGAAGAGATTGGTATTTACCAGAATGTAAGGGCTTTGGAGGTGGGAAAAATGGATGAAGGGGGTTCAATGGATGGTGATGGATGGTAACTAGGATTTGGATGTGACTACTTTGTAATGAATACAGATGTCAATTTATAATGTACACCTGAAACCTAATGTGTATACCAATTTCACCTTAATAAAAGAAACACTTGTGATCCTTGGAACTGTTAAATTCAACACTGTGAACATAAAGCCTCCTTCATCACTAGTAAAGAAATAAATTGTTCTGGCAAATACAAAGAGAGTTGCTGTGTGCATTTTACATAACAGTTGTTTATAGAATGACAGAGAAATGCTATATAATTAGTACTTTCCAAGGCACTAATTTGTCAGACATGTTAATATTAAAAAGTCATTTTAACTCAATTTTTCTGTCAAGGACAGGTAGAGCAGGGTCTATATCTACCTTTACTTTTCCTTCTAGGAAAGCATTTATATTTATTCTGTATATGAAAACCACAATGCACCAGAGACAGACCCATATGTGGCTCTCATTGTTCACTTCAGGCCCACTTAGAAGCCCTTTTAGCAGAATAATTTGTATGGCTAAACCCACAGGCTCTAAAGTATGCAACTTTAATTTCATATCCTCACGTACCAACTGATTTTTGTGTGATAGTAAGCAGGTAACTTACCCTGTCTGATCTCTGGTTCCTTAACTTAAAACCTGTTGTTAGGATAAAATAAGATTACATTTTTTAATGTTTTATTTATTTTTGAGAGAGAGAGAGAGAGAGAGAGACAGCGTGAGCATGGGAGGGTCAGAGAGAGAGGGAGACAGAGAATCTGAAGACAGGCTCCAGGCTCTGAGTTAGCTGTTAGCACAGAGCCCAGCGTGGGGCTTGAATCCACGAACTGTGAGATCATGACCTGAGCCGAAGCCGGACTCTCAACTGACTGAGCCACCCAGGTACCCCTAAGATTACATTTTTTAAATACCTAGCAGAGGCAACTGGGTAGCTCAGTCAGTTAAGCATCTAACTTGATTTTGGATTAGGTCATGATCTCATAGTTCATGATATCGTGCCATGAATCAGGTTTCTCGCTGACAATGTAGAGCCTGCTTGGGATTCTCTTTCTCCCTCTCTCTCTGCCCCTACTCTGCTTGTACATGTTCTCTCTCTCTTAAAATAAATAAACATTTTAAATAAGTTTTAAAATAAAATAAAATAAGATAACTGCCAGAACCGGAAGATGACAGCAGAATGGGAGGACTCTAGGCTTGTGTTGTCCCATGAATACAAATAGATAGCTATCAAATCATTTTAAAAATGAACCGAACACTGGGAGAGCAAATTCCACAACTAAGGGTAGTGAAGTGACCACATTGAAGAATGTAGGAAGTGCAGAGATGTGGTTTGGGAGAGAAATGGATCATGGAAGCTGTAGTAGGAAGGGAGCTGTGGTTATGGAGAAAGGCAAGAGACAGACTAACACACAGGGGAGAACATTTGGAAAATAAATCCCCATAGTAATTGGCTTAGAAAGCCAGAGGGACCAAATTATGTGATTTTTGGTAATGAGTGGGGCTTAAAGCCTTGAATTTTAAAGGTCACTGGGCTTGGCTGGGATAGAGCCTGGAGGGCATTGGGGTTACTCTTGTAAAGAAGGCATGCAAACAAACAACTGGAAGACACAGTATGGAAACAGAATTCTGAAGAGCACATGGGGAACACATTGTGGAGGTTTTTGCTTATTTTAGAGCATGTCTCAAAGAGTCAGCATTCTTGGCAAGACATATACAAGAACAAAGGAACTGGCCAACATTATTTCCCTACCCCGTCCCTCAGCATAAACACAGGGACACCTTTGGAACCAGCCTGGCACTAACACTAGCTACCTAAATTGCTTACACTAAGCTCTGCCCCCTTTTGATCCAGTGGTACCACACCTCCCAGTCTTGCTTGTTTCAATTCCAGTGTGGGGCCCTTCCCCATGAAGAGTGGTCCAGAGCCCTGAACACACCATATCTCCTAACTTGGGAGTTTGGCAGTGGCTTAGTTCCAGTGGTGGTGGTGACAGGTTTCATTTCACAGATAGATGAGAGCACACCTAGTTAAAATGCACCACATTTAGGCAAGGAACCAAACACTGTCCAAAATAGGCAAAGAGAGCATCTGCAAAGGAATGGCCTGAAGGATAAAGTAACCAGAACAAAAGAGCACAGTACATGAACCACACATTGTACATACTCTTGGACGTACCAGACCCTGGGGAACAGGGGGTTGCACTACAGGACCTCTTCTTCAAAAGGCCAGTAATCTCAAGAATGGGGGATATGGCAGACTTTCCAAACAAAGAGAAACAGGTACCAAGACTTAGAAAAATGAGAAGACAAAGATATAGGACCAGGGCACAAAGACAAGGACAAGGGCACAGCCATAAATCTAAGTGAAACAAGTATGAGTAACATGATTGATGGAGTATTTAAAGCAATAATCATAAGGATACTCACAGGACTGAAGAAAAGAGTGGAAGACATGAGTGAGAACTTTACACAGAAATAAGGAATAACAACAGAAATAAATGGCTCAATAAACAAAATGAGGAACATGCTTGATGGAATGAACAGAAGACTGGAAGAAGCAGAGGAATAAATCAAAGACCTAAGAGATAGAGTGGTTGGGAATTAATTGAGCTTAACAAAAGAGAGAAAAATAATTATGTAAAATGAGAATAAACTTAGGGAACTCAGTGACTGCATGAAATAATAATAACATTGCTATTACAGGAGTCCCAGAAGAAGAAGAAAAAGAAAAGGGGACAGAAAATTAATCTGAAGAAATAATAGCTGATGACTTCCTTAATCTGGGGAAAGGACAGAGAGTCCAGGAGTCACAGAGAAACCCCAACAAAATCAACGGAAGCTGATCCACACCAACACATATTATAAAATGTGCAAATGCTGTGATATAGAAAAAAAATAAAACAGCAAGACAGGAGCACCTGGGTGGCTCAGTCAGTTAAATGTCTGACTCTTGGTTTCTGCTCAGGTCATGATATCACAATTCATGGGATTGTGCCTCATCATGCTTTGTGCTGACAGTGCAGAACCTGTTTGGGATTTTCACTCTCCCTCTCTCTCTGCCCCTCCCCTACTCGTGCATGTATGTGCTCTCTCTTTCTCTCGCACTCTCTCTCTCAAAATAAACTAAAAAAACGTTTTAATTAAAATAAATTAAAAAATACAGCAAGACAAATGAATATAATAACATACTAGGGAAACCTCATAAGGCTAACAGAGGATGTTTCAGCAGAAACTTTCCAAACCAAAGAGAGAGGCATGATATATTCAAAGTGCTGGAAGGGGAAAATCTGCAGGCAAGGATACTTTACCCAGCAAGGTTATCTTTCAGAATACAACAAGAAATATTTCCCCAGACAAACAAAAACTAAGAGTTCATGACTACAAAAGCAGCCCTGCAAAAAATATTAAAGGGGACTGTTTGAGTGGAAAGGGAAGACCAAAAGTGACACTATGCAGGTAAAAACACAAAAGAATTAAAATTAATATTTCTGTAAAAAATCAGTCAAGTAACTCACAAAATAAAAGAATGTAAAATATGATAACATATGCCTAAAAGATGGGGAGGAGAGGAGTAAAGAATGGGTTCAAACTTAAATGACAATTGGGGCGCCTGGATGGCTCAGTCAGTTGAGCTTCCGACTTCGGTTCAGGTCATGACTCATGGCCCGTGGGTTCGAGCCCCGCGTTGAGCTCTGTGCTGACAGCTCAGAACCTGAAGCCTGTTTCAATTCTGTGTCTCCCTGTCTCTGTGCTCCTCCCCTGCTCATTTTCTCTCTCTCTCTCTCTCTCTCTCTCTCACAAAAATAATAAATAAACATTTAAAAAAACTGTTAAAAAAACTTAAATGACAATCAACTTAATATAGAACAGGTTCTTTTGCAGAACAGGTTCTAAATAAACCTAAGGGTATTCATATATCAAAAACCACTAATACTTATGCAAAGAATAAAGATAAAGAAATCCAAATATATTACTAAAGAAAATCAACAAGACATTAAAAAGAGAAAAATTAAAGAGCATCAGAGAAAGCCTGCAGAAACAACCACAAAGCAAGTAATAAAATGAAAATAAGTACATACCTATCAATAATTACTCTGAGTGTAAATGGATTAAATGCTTCAATAAAAATATATAGGATGACAAATTGGATAAAAAGCACAAGCCCATTTATATGCTTCATACAAGAGACTCATTTTAGACATAACAACAGCTGTAGATTGAAAGTGAGGGGATGGAGAAACATCTGTCATGCATAGATGAATGTCAAAAGAAAGCCAGAATATCACGCCTTGTTTCAGACAAAATAGACTTTAAAACAAAGACTGTAACAAGAGACAAAGAAGAACACCATGTAGTAATAAAGGGGACAATCAAACAAGATATAACAATTATAAGTATTTCTGCGCCCAACATAGGAGCCCAAATACATAAAACAATAACAAACATAAAGTAATTAATCAATAAAAATACAGTAACAATAGGGGACTTTAACACCCTACTTACATTAATGGACAGGTCATCTAAACAGAATATCAACAGGCAATAATGCTTTGAATGACACACTGAAAAAGAATGATTTAACAGATATATTCAGAGCATTCCATCCCCAAACAGCAGAATCCACATTGTTTTCAAGTGCACATGGAACTTTCTCCACAATACATTGCATATTAGACCACAAAACAAGCCTCAACAAATTCAAGAAGGTCAAAATTATACCATGCATCTTGTCTGACAACAAAGCTATGAAACTAGAAATCAACCACAAGAAAAAATCTGAAAATACCACAAATATATGGAGGTTAAATAACACACTACTAAACCATGATTGGGTCCATCAGGAAATAAAATAAGAAATGAAAAATGTATATAGAAACAAATAAAAACTAAAACACCTGTAGGACAAAACAGAAACAATTCTAAGAGGAAAGTTTATAGCAATGCAGGGCTACCACAAGAAACAAGAAAAATCTCAAATAAAAAAACCTAAATTTACATCCAAAGGAACTAGAAAAAGAACAACAACAAAAAAGCCCTAAAACTATCAGAAGGAAGGATTAGAGCAGAAAAAAATGATACAGAAAAAACCAAACCAAGCCAAACCAAAACAGAACAAAACAATGGACCAGATAAATAAAACCATGAGCTGGTTCTTTGAAAAACTCAATAAAATTGATAAGCCTCTGGCCATAAAATCAAGAAAAAAAGAGAAAGGACTCAAAAAATCACAAATGAGAGAGGAGAAATAACAACAAACACCACAGAAATACAATGAAGTATGAGATAATATTTTATTTTATTTTATTTTATTTTATTTTATTTTATTTTATTTTATTTATGTTATTACTTAAATTTAGTTAACCTAGAGTACAATGTTGGTTTTTGGAGTAGAATTCAGTCATTTACTACTTAGACACACGACACCCAGTGCTCATCACAAGAAATGTGCTCTTTAATACATACCATCCATCTAGCCCATTCTCCATCCACCTTCCCTTTTTCAGAATTATATGCCAACATATTGGAAAAAGTAGAAGGGATGAATAAATTTGTAGAAACATATAAACTACCAGAGTATATAAAATATAAATATAAAGTTGATATAAAATATAATATATAAACTGAAGCAGGAAGAAATAGGACATTTAAATAAAGCGATTACCAGCAAGGAGATTGAATCAGTAATCAAAAAACTCTCCATGAACAAAAATCCAGGATCAGATGGCTTCACAGATGAATTCTACCAAACATTTAAAGAAGAGTTAATATCTATCCTTCTCAAACTATTCCAAAAAATAGGAAATGAAGAGGAAGGAAAACTTCCAAATTCATTCTATGTGGCCAGTGTTAGTCTGATACCAAAACCAGATAAAGACTACTAAAAAAGATAACGACAAGCCAATATCCATTATGAATATGGATGAAAAACTTCTCAATTAAATACTACCAATCCAAAGCCAACAATACATTTAAAAAAATCAATCACCACAATCTAATGGGATTTATTTCTAGGTTGCAAGGGTGGTACAATATTTGTAAATCAATAGTATACACCACATTAATAAAAGAAAGGATAAGAACCATATGATTACTTCAATAGAGACAGAAAAATTTTTGGCAAAGTCTAATATCCTTTCATGATAAAACCCCTTAACAAAGTAGGTTTAGAGGGAACATACCTCAACATCATTAAGGACATATATGAAAATCACACAGCTAATATCATCTTCAATGGGGAAAAGCTGAGAGCTTTTCTTTAGAGTCAGGAACAAGACAGGAATGTCCGCTCTCACCACTGTTATCTAACAGTACTGGAAGTCCTAGCTACAGCAAGTGACAACCAAAAGAAATGAAAGGCATCCAAACTGGTTAAGGAAGAAGTAAAACTTTCATTATTTTCAGATGACATGATACTATATACAGAAAACGTGAAAGTCTCCACTCCAAAACTGCTAGAAGTGATAAACAAATTTAGTAAAATTGCAGGATATAAAATCAATGTACAGAAATCTGTTGCATTTGTATACATGAATAATAAAGCAGCATAAAGAGAAATTAGGTAAACAATTATATTTACAATTGCACCAAGATAATTCGATACCTAGGAATAAAACTAACTAAAGAGGTAAAAGATCTGTTCTCTCAACTATAAAACACTGATGAAAGAAATTAAAGATGAGAAAAAGAAATGCTGACTAAGTAAAATTAAAGTGAAATTTAAATTTAAAAAAATGAAAACCAAAAAACCAAAGAAACAGAAATAAATCAATAAAATAACCAGAAAAAAAAGAAATGGAAAGACATTCCATGCTCATGAATTAGAAGAATAAATATTGTTAAAATATATGTACTACTGAAAGCAATCTATCCATTTAATGCAATCCCTATCAAAATGCCCATCAGCATTTTTCACAGAGCTAGAACAAACAATCCTAAAATTAGCATGATACCACAAAAGACCCCGAATACTGAATAGCTCAGCAATATTGAAAAAGAGAAGCAAAGCTGGAGGCATCACAATTCCATATTTGAAGTTATATTACAAAGCTGTAATAAGTCAGAGAAAGACAAATACCATATGATGTTACTCATATGTGGAATTTAAGAAACAAAACAAAAGGAAAAAGGAAAAAAGAGAGATAGAGAAATCAAGAAATAGATTTTATAATTGTAGAGAACAAACTGATGTTTACCAGAGAGGAGGTGGGGGGGGGGTTTAAATAGGTGATGGGGATTAATTATTGCACTTGTGATGAGCACCGGGTGTTGCATGGAAGTGTTGAATCACTGTATTGTATACCTGAAACTAATTTTTAAAAATGTATGTTAAAAAAAAACGAGGGAAAATTAAAAAAAATTACCTCTCAGAGTACGTGCCACCATATTAAATACTAAAACTAAATTAATAACTTTACAAACATGAGACAGTTTATAACCCCCAAATCTACCTTCCTTTGATACTTATGCCTAAAAATGACTATCCCTACAACTTGGAGATCATTGATTTATATTAGAATGCAATTACCTCTAGGAGGAGGAGGACACAGTCTTGTCAGTGCAGAATTGCAAATACAGTAGGGTGTGCTGTCCAAAAAACCACATTACCTGTTAGTATATATTTCTGAGAAAAGGCCTGCTCTTTCCAGTGGGAGTGCATCTTGTTTGGAAAGCCTCCAATAAAGAAGAATTTCTTCTGTGCTTAATAGAAACAAATTTCTAGAAATCATGCTAAATTGTCCCTCTCATGAATCACAAAAGCTGTGCTTTCCATAAGTGTCCATTGATTGTGAACCTTATCCATATTGGCTCCATGTCTCTCAAAAATATATTTCCCTTTCCTCAACTGAGTAAATATTAATGGATTCATTGTCTATTAGAAAGGCTTTCTTAAAAGACATTTTCTTATCATCAAACCTAATCACTTTTCTTTCCAATATAGCTTTGAGTGTAGAGTAATGCAGTGAAATAAGATCTGTTGGTTTTTTTAAACAAATTTTCTGGCATTGCAACCTCTACCATTTGTCATAACAGAAGATAACACATAAGCCTAGGCCACGGTGTTCACAATCTCATTTCTTACTATCCAATTTATTCATTTTGTCAGAAAATCAAGGGAAATGCAGCCTATTCTTTGACTTTTGGATGGCTTTTCCTTTAGTTAAAGCTTAGAACAAAGATATGGCAATCAGACTGTTAAAGAAAGAGATGTGATCTCTAGATCCAGTTTCCTCATCAGAAATGATCTTATCATTTTTTAAAATCTTATTTATTTATTTTGAGAGAGACAGAATGGACAGAGTGGAATGGACTGAGACAGAAGGAGAGAGAGAATCCCAAGCAGCCCCCAGCTGTCAGCTCAGATCCCAAGGCAGGGTTCGATCTCATGAACCATGAGAGGATGACCTGAGTCAAAATCAAGAGTCATTTGCTTAACTGACTGAGCCACTCAGGCACTGTGATATTATCCTTTATACTGGAAACACAAAACACCAAAGATTACCTGAAGAAGTAAAATCCTCACCACATTTGTGTCTTCCATTTTTCCTCTTACTTACACAAGTAGTATGCATTAATTGAGTTATTCATTCAGTTATCATTGATTAAATGTTATTGACTGCGTAACATGTTCCATGCATAGTGGTAGACACTGGAGATACAGTGGGGAGCAAAAGAGACTCCCCTACTCTCAAGAGGCTTATAGATTTGTGAAGTATAGAGGAATATAATAAATTTGTATTTGATTGTAATTATAAATTATGAAAATGTCATACAGGAAGAGTAAAAAGTGCTGTGAAGGAGTATAACAGGGGAAATTAAACTGGGGAGTCAAGGGAGGCCTCTGTTTCAGTGACTTTGAAACTGAGAATGAGAATGAAAATTAATTTTTCAGGAAGAACATTTCAGGCAAAGATTTTGAAGTAGGCGTGGTCTTCAAATGTTCGAAGAACTGCTTGAATAGAGTAGTCCACGAAGGGAAAGTGATAGAAAGTTAGTTCCTAGGAGAGGTCTGGGATCGAATCATGGAGAGTCTTTTGACTGTAGTAAAGAGCTTGGTTTGTACTACAAGTTTGATAGGTATCGACTGGTGGCTTCTAAGCAACAGATTTACATGACTTGTTTCATATTTTTAGAAAAAGATCTTCTGACGTCTCAATGAAGAATGCATTCTAGGGATCAAAAGTAGAGTGAGAAGTATACTAAGAAGGTAAAACAATTTGGAAACAATTTGGGATTGGAAAATGTATAAAAACACAGATAAGAAAATTATTTTTGCTTTGAGATAACCATTATTATGACTTTGGTGTGTTTCCTTCCTATTATTATATAAACCAAAATGAAATTGTAATGTGTACATTGTTTTACAAACTACCTTTTTCATAATGTTTTGAAGGCATTGTTTTAAATTTTGTAAACATCACAAATAAGATTTCTTTAAGAGAGAGAGAGAGAGCACAAGCAGGGGAGAGAAGCAGAGGGAGAGAGGGAATCTTAAACAGGCTCCATGATCAGTGCAGAGTCCAACATGGGGATCAATTCCATGACCCTGGGATCATGACCTGAGCAGAAATCAAGAGTCAAACACTCAATTGACTGAGACACTTAGGTGTCCCACAAATGTGATTTTTAATAGAACATTTTGGAAGGAGCAAAGGAAAAGAATAGACATTTCCTAATTCCCTATTTAACTGGACTTGGGTCTGGTCCCTGTTTGCATCTCACTAGCTGTCCCCTGATGATAGTAACACTCATTATGGCGCATCTGGGTCCAGGTAAGCAGAGGATTAATAAGGAGACCTGGCTGTAGCATCAGGAGCCATAAAATATATTATCATTTAGTCTTTTTTATTTAAAATTGTAAACTTCTGTGGTCTTTATTCCTCTATCTCAGAGACTTTGTGCCTTACAGCTCTCCCACGCCTCATGCACTTGAATCAATATGCCTGGGCTTTTTTGAGAAAGTTTGACATTCCTTGTTAGAGCCACTGAATGGCTGAAACTAGATAGGGCCCCAGATACCATGAAGTCCAACCCTCTCATTTGAGAGAAGAAGAAATTAAGGCCCAGAAAGAGCTAATGATTTGTGTCAGATCAAAGAAAATGAGCAACATATCATGGCCTAGACTTTGGGTCTCATGAGTCCTAGTCCACAGTCTTGCCCTACAACAGCAGCATTTGCTCATAATTATCAGCAAATCTAGGTGCCAGCTATGAGCATCAGTAACAGGGCCAAAGAGAAAGTAAAAATATGACAAAACCCAGGCTTGAAAGACTGTTAAAAATTTAAGTTTCCAAAAAGTATCTATTATCATTTTGCTGGCTTAAGGTTAGTTAACACAGAATCTGACACTGAGCTGGATCCTATGAACCATGAGATTATGACCTGAGCTGAGATCAAGAGTCATAGACTTAACTGACTAAGCCACACAGGCACTCGTATTTACTTTATTATTTTTTTATATATAGTTTATTGTCAAGTTGGTTTCCATATAACACCCAGTGCTCTTCCCCACAATTGTCCTCCTCCATGTCCATCACACCATTCCCCTTTCCCCCGCCCCCTTCCACCCTCAGTTTGTTTTCAGTATTCAAAAGTCTCTCATGATTTGCCTCCCTCCCTCTCCCTAACTCTTTTCCCACCATTCCCCTTCCCATGGTCCTCTGTTGAGTTTCCCCTGTTAGACCTATGAGTGAAAACATAAGGTATCTGTCCTACTCTGCCTGACTTATTTCGCTTAGCATGACATCTTCGAGGTCCATCCATTTTGCTACGAATGGCCAGATTTCCTTCTTCGTGCCATGCAGTATACCATTGTATAAATAAACCACATCTTCTTGATCCATTCATCAGTTGATGGACATTTAGGCTCTTTCCATGATTTGGCGATTGTTGAAAGTGCTGCTATGAACATTGGGGTACATGTGCCCCTATGCATCAGCATTTCTGTATCCGTTGGGTAAATCCCCGGCTGTGCTATTGCTGGGTCATAGGGGAGTTCATTGATAGTTTTTTGAGGAAACTCCACACTGCTATACAGAGCGGCTGTACCAGTTTACATTCCCACAAACAGTGTAGGAGGGTGCCGGTTTCTCCACATCCTCGCCAGCACCTATAGTTTCTTGATTTGTTCATTTTAGCCACTGTGACGGGCATGAGGTGGTATCTCAGTGTGGTGGTTTTGATTTGTATTTCCCTGATGATGAGTGACGCTGAGCATCGTTTTATGTCTGTTGGTCATCTGGACGTCCTCTTTGGAGAAGTGTCTCTTCATGTCTTCTGCCCATTTCTTCACTGGATTATTCGTTTTTCAGGTGTGGAGTTTGGGGAGTTCCTTGTAGATATTGGATACTAGCCCTTTATCGGATATGCCATTTGAAACTATCTTTTCCCATTCCATTGATTGCCTATTAGTTTTATTGTTTCCTTTGCAGTGCAGAAACTTTTTATCTTGACGAGGTCCCAATAGTTTATTTTGGTTCTTGATTCCCTTGCCTTTGGGGATGTGTGGAGTAGGAAATTGTTGCTGTTGAGGTAAAGGAGGCTGTTTCCTGCTTTTTCCTCTAGGGTTTTGATGGTTTCCTGTCTCACATTAAGGTCCTTCATCCATTTTGAGTTTATTTTTGTGTATGGTATAAGAACGTGGTCTACTTTCTTCATCTGCATGTTGCTGCCCATGGCTCCCAGCACTGCCCAGCTGTCTTTTTTCCATTGGATACTCTTTCCTCTTTGTCAAAGATTAATTAGCCATACATTTGTGGGTCCACGTCTGGGTTCCCCATTCTATTCCATTGGTCTATGTGTCTCTTTTTGTGCCAATATCATACTGTCTTGATGATGACAGCTTTGTAGTAGAGGCTAAAGTCTGGGATTGTGATGCCTCCCATTTTGGTTTTCTTCATCAATATTACTTTGGCTCCTCAGGGTCTTTTGTGGTTCCATACAAATTTTAGGATGGCTTGTTCTAGCTTTGAAGAGAATGCAGCTGCCATTTTGATTGGGATTGCATGGAATGTGTAGATTGCTTTGGGTAATAATGACATTTTCACAATGTTTATTCTTCCGATCCATGAGGATGGAATGCTTTTCCATTTCTTTGTGTCTTCTTCAATTTCCTTCATAAGTTTTCTATTGTTTTAATCATACAGATCTTTTACATCTTTGGTTAGGTTTATTCTTAGATATTTTATGGTTTTTCGTGCGATTGTGAATGGGATCAGATTCTTGATTTCTCTTTCTGCTGCTTCATTATTGGTATATAAAAATGCAACAGATTTCTGTATGTTGATTTTGTACCCTGCGACTTTGTTGAATTCACGGATCAGTTCTAGTAGGCTTCTGGTGGAGTCAGTCGGGTTTTCTATGTAGAGTATCATGTCAACTGTGAAAACTGAAAGTTTGACTTCATCTTTGCCGATACTGATGCCTTTATTTCCTTTTATTGTCTAATTGCTGATGCTAGGACTTCCAACACTATGTTAAACAACAGTGGTAAAAGTGGACATCCTTGCCATGTTCCTGATCTCAGGGGGAAAGCTCTCAGTTTTTCCCCATTGAGGATGACATTAGCAGTGGGCTTTTCATAAATGGCTTTTATGATGTTTAAGTAAGTTCCTTCTATCCCGACTTTCTCGAGGGTTTTTATTAAGAAAGGATGCTGTATTTTGTCAAATGCTTTTTCTGCATCTATCGTCAGGATCATATGGTTTTTATCTTTTCTGTTGTTAGCATGATGTATCACACTGATGGATTTACGAGTACCATCCCTGTAACCCAGGAATGAATCCCACTTGATCATGGTGGATAATTCTTTTCATATGCTGTTGAATTCGATTTGCTAGTATCTTGTTGAGGACTTTTGTTTCTGTATTCATTAAGGATATTGGCCTGTAATTCTGTTTTTTTTGTTGGGTCTCTGTCTGGTTTGGGTATCAAAGTGATGCTGGCTTCGTAGAATGAGTCCGGAAGTTTCCCTTCTATTTCTATTTTTGGAATAGCTTGATAAGAATGGGTATTAACTCTGCTTTAAATGTCTGGTAGAATTTCCCGGGGAAGCCCTCTGGCCCCCGGCTTTTATTCGTTGGGAGATGTTTGATAACTAATTCGAATTTTAACTGTTTATGGGTCTGTTCAGACTTTGTATCTCTTCCCATTTGAATTTTGGTACTGCATGTGTGTTTACAAAGTTGTCCATTTCTTCTAGGTTGTCCAGTTTGTTGGCATATAATTTTTCATAATAATCTCTGATAAGTGCTTGTATTCTCAGGGATTGGTTGTAGCAGATCCGTTTTCATTTGTCATTTTGTCTCTTTGGGGCTCTCTCTTTTCTTTTTGAGAAGCCTGGCTAGAGGTTTATCAATTTTGTTTTTTTTTCTTCAAAAAACCAAGTCTTGGTTTCATTGATCTGTTCAAGTGTGGTATTTTTTGTTCTATATAGTTTATTTCTTCCCTGATCTTTATTATATCTCTTCTTCTCCTTAGATTGGGGTGTTCTAGCTGCTGTGCTTCTAGTTTCTTTAGGTATGTTGTTAGATTTTGTATTTACACTTTTTCCAGTTTCTTGAAATAGGCCTGGATTGCAATATACTTTCCTCTTAGGACTGCCTTTCTTGCATCCCAGAGAGTTTGGGGTGTTGTATTTTCATTTTCATTTGTTTCCATATACTTTTTAATTTCTTCTCTAATTGCCTGATTGGCCCAATCGTTCTTTAGTACGGTGGTTTTTAACCTCCACATTTTTGGAGGTTTTCCAGTCTTTTCCCTGTGATTGGTTTCAAGTTTCATAGCATTGTGATCTGAAAGTGAGCATGCTATGATCTCAGTTCTTTTATATTTATGGAGGGCTGCTTCATGACCCAGTATGTGATCTATCTTGGAGAATGTGCCATGCGCATTCGTGAAGAAAGTTAATTCCCTAGCCTCAGGATGTAGAGTTCTAAATATATCTATTAATTCCATCTGTTCCAATGTACCGTTTAGGTCCATTTTTTCTTTAGTGATTTTATGTCCGGTTGATCTATCCATTACTTTAAGTGGAGTGTTAAAATCCCCTGCAATTAGCCCATTCTTATCAATAAGATTGTTTCTGTTTGTGATTAACTGTTTTATGGATTTGGGTGCTTCCTAATTCGGTGCATAGATGTTTATAATTGTTAGCGCTTCCTGATGGAGAGACCCTGTAATTATTATATGTCTTTCTCCATCTTTTGTTACTGCCTTTACTTTAAAGTCCAGTTTGTCTGATATAAGTATTGATACTCCAGCTTTCTTTTGACTTCCAGTTGCATGATAGGTATTTCTCCATCCCCTTACTTTCAATCTGAAGGTGTCTTCAGGTCTAAGATGAGTCTCTTGTAGACAGTAAATAGATGGATTTTGGTCGTTTATCCATTTTGCTACCCTGTGTCGTTTGATTGGAGCATTCAGTCCATTTACATTCAGTGTCATTCAAAGATGTGGGTTTAGATTCATTGTGTTCTCTGTAGAGTTCATGTTTGTAGTGGTGTCTCTGGTAACTTGTATTCCTTGCAACATTTCCCTCATCGAGTCCCTCTTAGGATTTCTTGTATGGCTGGTTTGGTGGTAATGAATTCTCTCAATTTTTGTTTATTTGGGTAAACCTTTGTCTCTCCTTCTATTTTGAATGACAGGCTCGCTGGAGAAAGGATTCTTGATTGCATATTTTTCCTGTTCATCACATTGAAGATTTCCTGCCATTCCTTTCTGGCCTGCCAGGTTTCAGTAGATATGTCTATAACCACTCTGATAGGTTTCCCTTTGTATGTTAGGGCCCTTTTATCCCTAGCTGCTTTCAGAATTCTCTCTTTATCTTTATATTTTGCCAGTTTCACTATGATATGTCGTGCCAAAGGTTGATTCAAGTTATGTCCTAGGGGAGTTCTCTGTGTCTCTTGCATTTCAGTGTCTATGTCTTTCCCCAAATTGGGGAAGTTCTCCGCTATAATTTGATCAAGCACCCCTTCAGGACCTTTTTCTCTTTCTTCTTCTTCCAGAATTCCTATGATAGGGATATTGCTCTGTTTGATTGTATCACTCAGGTCTCGAATTCTCCTTTCGTGCTCCTGTATCAGTTTCTTTCTCTTTTTCTCAGCTTCCTCTTTTGCTATAACTGTGTCTTCTAATTCACCTATTCTCCTCTCTGCCTCTTCAATCCATGCAGTGGCTGCCTCCATTTTATTATGCCCCTCATTTATAGCCTTTTTTTTAACTCATTACAGCTATTTTTAAGGTCCCTAGTCTTTGTATCAATAGCTTCTCTGATGATTTCTATGCTTTTTTCAAGCCCATTGATTAATTTTATGTCAATTGTTCTAAATTCTTGCTCCGTTATGTTACTTATATATGTTTTGGGCAGTTCCTGGCTGTCACTTCTTCCTGGAATTTCTTTAGAGGAGAGTTCTTCCGTTTCGTCATTTTGGCTAGCTTTCTCTCTCTTATCAGTTTTAAAAGCTCATTATGCACTCTGCACCTGTTAGTATTGCTCTATTAAAGGAGGCTCATTGACTTTCCAGGGCCTGGCTGTTCAGGAAGTGTTCTTTTAATGGTGTCTCTCGGTTTCTTTTGTTGTGCCTTTGGATATTTTATTTCCCTACTCAGTGATATTTGGGACTCTCCACCATGCGTACTTTCATTTGTTTCTTGAGTCAGCCCTGAAAAGGAAAACAGACAGACAAACACATAGAGAATAAAAGCATGCAAATGCACAGACAAATCAAACAAACAAGCAAACCAAAAGGGGAAAGAAAATAAAAGAAAAGAAAAAGAAAAGAAAAAAAAAAGCAGGGGGCCAGAAACAACAAAAGACAAAGGACAGTCTAAAAGTGTAAATCCAGAGGAGGCATGAGATAAAAATGAGATAAGGGAAAATATATCTGAATGGCAAGAATTGATCTAATCACAGTGATGCATCAATGTTGGTCTTTCTAGGGCTCCAGGAGGGGAAAAGGAGAAAAAGAAAAAAAAAAAAAAGGCAGCTCTGCAGCACGGATGGGCCTGGTTTGGTGTAGGTAGGTCTCGGGGGCTGCTCTCCACGGCTCCGCCTTGGTGGTTGTGGGGAGAAGAATGACGCCCCAAGCATTGCAAGCCACTCTATTGGGTCTGATCTCTCTGTGTCTTGTGCGGGCCAAGTTGTATTTTCCACGCCCTGCCTTGTTTCCAAATCCTAGTCCATGCAGTCTAATGGTACCACCCGAGATGAGATGTACTCCTGCAGGCAGGCGGCTTCCTAGCCGTGATTGAGTAGGGGGACTAGGGAGAAGCTTTCTCCTGGCTCCGCCTGGAATCAGTGCGTGGAGCCCAAGGAATGTGCGCCAGCTAAAGGGGACGAATTTCTCCCCCCATGCCCAGCGGTTATATATGGGATGATAGTATCCCTCTCTGTCCCAGGCTGAGGTTTTTCTCTTCTTTAGAGACAGGTCTATGAGCGTTTTCAGTCTCTCTTTCTATTCCCCTCACCTCTCTGGGGCTCTGCGCACTCTCCCCAGCTCTGCGGTGGGGGTGGCTCCCTCCCCTCCATGTCTCCAGCCAGGCCCGTTTTTATTTCCCCAGTTTTCACTCACTCAGGCACCTATGAGGCTGTCTTCTTTTTGGACTCTGTGTGTTTTCCTCCCAGTTTTGCAGATCAGAGTACTGTGGCTTCAGTCCTTTCAGTATGATAGATGCATGTGCGTGAAAATTACCGAGCTCCCTACTTCTCCCCCATCTTCCCCCCCCAGTTTATTCTTAATTGACTTTCTTTTCTTTTCTTTTCTTTTCTCTTTTCTTCTTCCTTCCTTCCTTCCTTCCTTCCTTCCTTCCTTCCTTCCTTCCATTTATTCATTTTTATTCTTATTTTTAAACCTGATTCATGCGACCTCTCTTATCTGTGGCTTCCCTGTGTCAACTTTTGAGAGCTAAACATCAAATTTGTAAATTGAATCAAACCAAGATGCAAAGACCTTACTACTGGTAATAGATTTCAGAGATTTAAATAAGAGTAAGTTTTAATTTCCAAGAAAACATTTATCTCACCCAGAGCTTAGTTGTATATGACAAAGATTTGCTATGTCCTTGAATCAGCATCTGTTACTAGATATTGAGAATACTATTTTTTGACATTTTTTTTTATTTTTGAGAGACAGAATGCAAGCAGAGGAGAGACAGACAGACACACACAGAATCTGAAGTAGGCTCCAGGCTCTGAGCTTCCAGCACACAGCCCAACGTGGTGCTCAAACTCAGGAACTGTGAGGTCATTACCTGAGCCCAAGTCGGATGCTTAACCAACTGAGCCGTCAAGGCGCCCCTGAGAATACTATTTTTATGCAGAGGACTAGAATGGCTGCATGTGTTGAAACCCAGCTCATACAAATTCTTTTGACTGCTTGCACTTTTCTCACATGCTTCTATTTCATGTAAGCCATTTCTAAACACGTTTCCTGCCATCTACTATTTTTAATTCTTTCCCCTTTGTCTCATGTAAATCTTAAATCTGAATTGATAGGCTATGTGCTGAGAGGGATGTCAGGGGAAGTTATTTCATGTTCTTTCACCATTCTAATCTCCCAAACTGCAAGCTTAATTGAAGAGTGATGAAATCATCAAGTATTAGAATTACATTAAAAATATGTAACAAAAATCCAACTCCTTAGTAAAACCAATTATACATGATATAGATCATCATCATTAAGGTGTTTCACATCTACTAGGGACCATTGTACTAAGAGTTTTCATGCGTATTTTCTCTTTATCCTCGTGAAATTTCTGCAAAGTTGAGAATTTTTAGCTTCAATTCCCAGGGCAAAAACAAATCATAGAGAGATTGAGTAACTCACTCAAAGTCAAATAGTTAATGGTGGAGCTGACAGTTAAGGCCAGGATTGCCCAACTTTAATGCCCAAAGAAGGGTAGAAATAAATACTTCCTCACTTTTAGAACCCAAAGTAACAGAGACAAAGTGAAATAAACCTGTTTGGCAGAATGAACTCACTATTCCGGAGTTCAATCAGCAAAAACGGATCTGATGTGAATTTTTGCCTTTCGATTCTTGTTAAGGTAGTAACATTAGTTGCTTAATTATTAGATTATATATATTTTCTTGATCCTGCAATTACAGAATCAATTCAGGTCTCCTAAAGAACTCGGCTCCATTCTCTAACTCTTTTCACCTGGATTACCACTCTTAAACTCTTGTTACACAGAGGCAATCTTTAAATGTCCTATCTAATTTATATTCTATACCAGGTATGCTAAGGATATATGCTAAGTATAATACATATGGCCCAGCTAATTGGTGTTATAGGAGCACAAATAAAAGAGACATCACTGAATGTGATAAGAATAGAGAAATATTCCTGAATCAGGTTGGTAAAGGATCAAGGTAAACCATCAGGGTAAAGTATTGTGGGCTTTTAATAGACTGAAGAGTAGATGGTGTCTTCCAGGAAGAGGTGTCAGGAGACACAGATGAAAAAGAATGAGAGAGTGAAAACACCAATCTGGCCGGAGTGGAGAAATGGATGACGGTGGGACTGAATAAAGGAGGCTGGGGCTAGACTAAATGCCAGGCCAAGAAATTGGGTTGTTTTTTGTTTTTTGTTTTTTGTTTTTTGTTTTTTTGGGTTTATTTTGCCATTCGCAGTGGATACTAAAGGAGATATGCTGAAGTAGGGTACTAAGAGGTGGTACTAAATAGAATTTGAGGTCCATATGCAAATAGCCTATAAGTTACCAATAACAAATGACAAAGGTTAAGTTTTCCTTATACGTCCTCTCCTATCTTTGTCCTAAGCTATATTTGGTTCTTCTGTGCTCTTCTTCTTCCTCCCATAGTGGATCCTTCATTTACCAGTGACACAGATGTTTAAATGTAACAATAAGGCAGTAACTTCTCATTGACCTGTAGGTGGAACAAACCCATGGAAGTACAATGAGAATCTAATTGAGAAGCATCCACTGCAAAAGAAGAATGGCCCAAAGGAGACAGAGGAACTGCAGAATGGTAAGCTAGACCTGGAGCTGGAGTAGAAACAAGAGCAGGAGCAGATTCTTGATTACTATAAAAAGCATAAAAATGTGGTACTTTAAATAATTTGTATGGAAATCACACAGTTCTGATTTTATCAATATTTTGTTGAGTTCATTGGAAATAAAGAAAAGAGATTGGGATATAAATTAAGGAAGAAAAGAGTAACTGATCTTGTGAAATATTATCTTTCTTCAGCATCCAGTTCTTCACACCTCTGCTTCCCTACTGAGAAAAGAAGGCATAAAGTATCCTTTCTTTTAATAGCAACAAATATGACATCAAAGCAAAAAGCAAACAACCTTCCAGAAACATTTTTAATGTTTTAATACTTAATGCACAGGTTATAAACACATTTTACAAAACTACAAAAGTCAGAGAATACTGTAATATAGTAACATAATTAATGGAGATCCAGGTAGACTTTGGCTTCATTTTATTTTAAATATAATTTCTTGTCAAATTGGCTAACATACACTGTGTAGAGTGTGCTCTTGGTTTTCGGTGGTAGATTCCCATAGTTCATCACTTACATACAACACCCAGTGCTCATACAAACAAGTACCCCCTTCAATGCCCATCACCCATTTTTCCCTCTCCCCCAACACCCTTAAACCCTCAGATTCATCTCTATATTTAAGAATCTCTTATGTTTTGCCTCCCTCCTTCTCTGTGTGTAAGTATTTTTTTTTGTTTGTTTCCCCTTCAAACCCTCATGGTCTTCTCTTAAGTTTCTCCTGTTCTACATATGAGTGAAAACATATACTATCTGTCTTTCTGTGCATGAATTATTTCACTTAGCATAATACCCTCCAGTTCCATCCATGCTGCTACAAATGGCCAGATTTCATTCTTTCTCGTTGCCATGTAGTATCCATTGTATTTATAAACCACATCTTCTTGATTCATTCATCAGTTGATGGAAATTTAGGCTCTTTCCATGATTTGATTATTGTTGAAAGTGCTGCTATGAACATTGGGGTACATGTGACCCTATGCATCAGCACTTCTGTATCCCTTGGGTGAATTCCTAGCAGTGCTATTGCTGGGTCATAAGGGAGTTCCATTGTTTTTTTTTTTTTTTTTGAGGAAACTCCACACTGTTTTCCAAAGTTGCTGCACCATTTTACATTCCCACCAACAGTGTAGGAGGGTGCCCGTTTCTCCACATCCTCACCAGCATCTATAGTCTCATGATTTGTTCATTATAGCCACTCTCACATACCTGAGGTGATATCTCAGTGTGGCTTTGATTTGTATTTCCCTGATGATGAGTGACACTGAGCGTCATTTCATGTGTATGTTGGCCATCTGGATGTCCTTTTTGGAGAAGTGTCTGTTCATGTCTTCTGCCCATTTCTTCACTGGACTGTTTGTTTTTCGGGTGTGGAGTTTGGTGAGTTCCTTATAGATTTTGGATACTAGCCCTTTATCTCATATGTCATTTGCAACTATCATTTCCCATTCCATTGGTTGCCTATTAGTTTTATTGATTGTTTCCTTTGCAGTGCAGAAGCTTTTTATCTTGATGAGGGCCCAATAGTTTATTGTTGCTTTTGATTCTTTTGCCTTTGGAGATGTGTCGAGTAAGAAATTGCTGCGGCTGAGGTCAAAGAAGTTGTTTCTTGCTTTCTCCCCTAGGGTTTTGATGAATTCCTGTTTCACATTCAGGTTCTTCATCCATTTTGAGTTTATTTTTGTGTATGGTGTAAAAAAGTGGTCTAGTTTCATTCATCTTCATGTTGCTGTCCAGTTCTGTCCAGTGCTGTCTTGATGATTACCGCTCTGTAGTAGAGGCTCAAGTCTGGGATTGTGATGCCTCCCGTTTTGGTTTTCTTCTTCAATATTACTTTGCCTATTTAGAGTCTTTTGTTGTTCCATAAAAATTTTAGGATAGTTTGTTCTAACTTTGAGAAGAATCCTGGTGAGATTTTGATTGGGATTGCATTGAATGTGTAGATTGCTTTGTGTAATAATGACATTTTAATGAGGCTTATTCTTCCGATCCATGAGCATGGGATGTTTTTCCATTTCTTTGTGTCTTCTTCAATTCCCTTCATAAGTTTTCTATAGTTTTCAGCATACAGATATTTTACATCTCTGGTTAGGTTTATTCTTAGGTATTTTATGTTTATTCATGCAATTGTGAATGGGATCAGTTTCTTGATTTCTCTTTCTGTTGCTTCATTATTGGTGTATAAAAATGCAAATGATTTCTGTACTTTGATTTTCTACCTGCAACATTGCTGAATTCACGGATCAGTTCTAGTAGGCTTCTGGCAGAGTCTGTCGGGTTTTCCATGTAGAGTATCATGTCATCTGTAAAAAGTGAAAGGTTGACTTCATCTTTGCCAATTCTGATGCCTTTTATTTCCTTTTTTTGTCTGATTGTTGATGCTAGGACTATCAACACTATGTTAAACAACAGTGGTGAGGGTCGACATCCTTGTCATGTTCCTGATCTCAGGGGGAAAGCTGTTAGTTTTTTCCCATTGAGGATGATATTAGCTGTGGGTTTTTCATAAATGGCTTTTATGATGTTTAAATAATTTCCTTCTATCCCGATTTTCTCGAGGATTTGTATTAAGAAAGGATGCTCTATTTTATCAATTGCTTTTCCTGCAGTTATCCACAAGGTCATATGGTTTTTATCTTTTCTTTTGTTAATGTGATGTATCACATTGTTTGATTTGCAAATACTGAACCAGCCCTGCAGCCTGGGAATGAATTCCACCTGACCATGGCAAATAATTTTTTTTATATGCGGTTGAATAAGATTTGCTATTACCTTGTTCAGAATTTTTGCATCTATGTTCCTCAGGGATATTGCCCTTTAATTCTCCTTTGGGAGGGTGTCTTTTTCTGGTTCAGGAATCAATATAATGCTGGCTTCATAGAATGAGCCTGGAAGCTTTCCTTCCATTTCTGTTTTTTTGGAACAGTTTGGGATGGATAGGTATTAACTCTGCTTTAAATGTCTGGTAGAATTTGGGATGCCTGGATGGCTCAATTTGCTAAGTGTCCAACATCGGCTCCAGTCCTGATCTCGTGGCTCGTGAGTTCGAGCCCTGTGTCATGCTCTCTGCTGACAGCTCAGAGCTTCGAGTCTGCTTCCGATTCTGTGTCTACCTCTCTCTCCCTCCCCCATCCCGTTAGTGCTTTGTCTCTCTCACTCTCTCTCAAAAATGAATAAACGTTAAAAAATATTAAATCTCTGGTAGCATTCTCCTAGGAAGCCCTCTGGCTGGTGACCCGTGTTTGTTGGGAGATTTTTGATAACTGATTCAATTTGTCACTAGTTATGGGTCTGTTCGAATTTTCTATTTCTTTCTGTTTGAGTTTTGGTAGTGTGTGGGTATCTAGGAATTTGTCCATTTCTTCCAGGTTGTCCAGTTTGTTGGCATATAATTTTTCATAGTATTCTCTGATAATTCCTTGTATTTCAGAGGGACTGGTCATGATAAATCCATTTTCATTTGAGATTTTATCTATCTGGGTTCTCTCTCTTTTCTTTTTGAGAAGTCTGGCTCAGGATTTATCAATTTTGTTTATTTTTTCAAAACACCAACTCTTAGTTTCATTGATCTGTTCTACTGTTTTTTTCATATTCTATATTGTTTATTTCTGCTCTGATCTTTATTATTTCTCTTCTGCCGGCCTTGGAGTTTCTCTGCTCTTCTGCTTCTAGTTCCTTTAGGTGTTCTGTTAGATTTTGTATTTGGGATTTTTCTTGATTCTTCAGATAGGCCTGGATTGCAATGTATTTTCCTCTTAGCACTACCTTTGCTGCATCCCAAAGGGTTTGGACTGTTGTGTTTTCATTGTTATTTGTTTCTATATATTTTTAAATTTCTTCTTTAATGGCCTGGTTGACCCATTTGTTCTTTAGTGGAATGTTCTTTAACCTCCATGCATTTGGAGGTTTTCTACACTTTTTCTTGTGGTTGATTTCAAGTTTCATAACATTGTGATCTGAAAATGTGCATGGTATCTCAATTTTTTATATTTATTGAGTGCAATTTTGTGAACTAGTATGTGATCTGTCTTGGAGAATGTTCTGTGTGCACTCGAGAAAAATGTGTATTCTGCTGCTTTTGGATGAAAAGTTCTGAATATATCTGTTAGGTCCATCTGGTCCAGTGTATCATTTAGGGCCATTATTTATTGATTTTCTGTCTGGATTATCTGTCCATTGCTATAAGTGGAATATTAAAATCTCCTGCAGTTTCCATATTCTTACCAATACAATTGCTTATGTTTGTGATTAATTGTTATATATATATATATATATAATATATATATTAAATGTTATATATATATATATAATATATATATTAAATGTTATATATATATATATAAATTTTTTGAGTAGACATTTATAATTGTTAGCTTTTTCCTGATGGATAAACATTGTAATTATTATATAATGCCCTTCTTCATCTTTTGTAACAGCCTTTACTTTAAAGTCCAGTGTATGGCTACTCAAGCTTTCTTTTGACTTCCAGTGGCATGATAGATAGTTCTCCATCTCTTCACTTTCAAACTGAAGGTGTCCTCAAGTCTAAAATGAGTCCCTTGTAGACAGCAAATAGATGGATCTTGTTTTTTTTATCCATTCTGATACCCTATGTCTTTTGATTGGAGCATTTAGTCCATTGACATTCAGTGTTATTATTGAAAAATATGGGTTTAGAGTCATTGTTTATCTGTAGGCTTCATGCTTGTAGTGGTGTCTCTGGCACCTTGTGTTCCTTGCAACATTTCCCTCACAGAGTCTCCCTTAGGATCTCTTCTAGGGCTGGTTTCGTGGTGATGAATTTTCAATTTTTTTTGGGGGGGGAACTTTTATCTCTCCTTCTATTCTGAATGATAGGCTTGCTGGATAAAAGATTCTTGGCTGCATATTTTTCCTGTTCATCATATTGAAGATTTCCTGCCATTCCTTTCTGGCCTGCCAAGTTTAAGTAGATAAGCCTGCTACTTCCCTTATGTGTCTATTCTTGTAGGTTAAGGTCCATTTGTTCCTAGCTGCTTTCAGAAATCTCTCTTTATCCTTCTATTTTGCCAGTTTCACTATGGTATGCCTTGCAGAAGATTGATTCAAGTTACATCTGAAGGGAGTTCTCTGTGCTTCTTGGATTTCAATGTCTGTTTCCTTCCCCAGGTTGGGAAAGTTCTAGGCTATAATTTGTTCAAGTATACCTTCCACCCCTTTCTCTCTCTTCTTCTTCTTTCTTCTTCTGGAACTCCTATGATATGGATATTATGCTGTTTCATTGAAGAACTTAGTTGTCTAATTCTCCCCTCATGATTCAGAATTTTTTATTTCTTTTTCTTAACTTCATCTTTTTCCATAATTTTATCTTTTGTTTCACCTATTCTCCCATCTTCCTCTTCAATCCTCACTGTCACTGCCTCTCGTTTATTTTTACACCTCATTTATAGCATTTTTAAATTCATCATGACTGTTTTTTAGTTCTTTGATCTCTGCAGCAATAGATTCTTTGCTGTCTTCTATGCTTTTTTCAAACCCAATGATTAATCTTATGACTACTATTCTCAATTCTTGTTCAGTTATATTGTTTATATCCGTTTTGGTCAATTCTTGAGCTGTCATTTCTTCTTTGCACTTCTTTTGAGGAGAGTTCTTCCATTTCATCATTTTGACTAGTTTTCTGTCCCTCATGTTTTTTTTAATAGCTTGTGATGTGTCTTGCACCTGAGAGGACTACAATATTTAAGAGGGGTCATATACTCTCCAGGGCCTGGCCCTTCAGGAGTTGTTTTTTGGGGTGTGTTACTTGCTCTCTGTTGTTGTGACTCTGGTTGCCTTATCTCCCTACTTGTAGTGATGTTTAGGACCCTTCGCTAGGTGTGCTTTGATTTGTTTGCTGAAGTAGCCCTGGATAAGAAAACAAACAAACAAACAGGAAAAAAATCACTCACAACAACAAAACATTGGGGTGGTGGCGCTGTTGATGGAAGAGGCCTTATTCCATAGAAAGAGAGATATGACAAGGGTGGAGGAATAACTAAAACAAAACAAAATTGACCAGCCAGAGAAACTCTATGGCTTAATCCAGAGGGGGAGTGGATAAAGGAGATATAGAACAGATAATGAGGAGAATAGATTAAATATGCCTGCTTAAACAAACCAACAACCAGAATAACAAGACTAGATGAAGGAAGAAATAAGAAGGAGAAAAGGAAGATAAAAATACATATGTATATAATAATAATTGTCCAAGAATTAAATCAGAAAATGCAAAACCGCTGGTTGCCTTGGAACTGGTGGCAGTGCTGGTGGACGAGGGGCTGTGTGGTTCATCAGGGTCAATCCTGCTCCAGTAGATATGCAGTTACCAAGCGGGCAGGAATGTAGTTTGATGTAGACAGGTTCCACATTCACTGTGGGCTGGCTGTCCATTCCCTAGTCCCCACCTTGTTGGTGATGGGGAGAAAAATGTCTATACCCTAGTCTCTCCTCCATAGAATGGGTGTCTCAGACCCTCTGTTCAAGCCACCCTTGTGTGCCATAGGCACGAATGAGGCAGTTTGTCCCACTCTGCTGACTCCCGTGCCTCCATGGCTGTCAGCTGGGATTTAAACCCTGATGTCTTAAAGTGTCCTGCTCCATGTTCCTTGGTACCAGGGGAGTGCCACTCCATGCTTCCAATACATGTTCTCTGGCTGGTGGGCGTAGATAGTCTTTGTCCTTTGAAAGGTTATATACCTTCTTCACACAGCACTCCAGGGAGGGGATTGCTTTCTTCCACAGTGGACTGCACCTCTGAACTAGTTACTGAGACCAGGGCTGGCTCTCCTCTTCCCCAGTGGTGTGAACTGCACAGCTGCCCACAGTCTGGAGGAAGCCCCGCAGTTAGAGACTGGATCTTTCTCCATCCATGTCCGTGGTTTTTATCTTGTCCAGATACAGTCCTATGCTTCCTCAGCCTCTCATTCTCTTTTCTTTGTCTCTCCACAGAAGGGAATGCCTCCCCTTCATGCCTATGTGGCCCATTTTTCTCTGTCCCAGTTTCCAACCACGCATCTATGGCTTCCCCGGTTGTCCCCATGGGTCCCTGGAGATGTCTTTGTTACTCTGCAGCCTAGACCCTTGGAATTCAAAGTCCTTTGGCCTTAACACTGCTGTGTTTGAGAATGAGGGAACTTCGGTTCTCCCTACTTCTCCTCCATGTTGAATCTCCAACTTTGACTCCATTTGTATTTGTATTTAACAAGTTCAATCAATCTACCAAGATGCAGTGATTATATATATTTTTTTCTTTAAATCATCAAAGAAGCATTTATTGAGCTCCTAATATTTGCATGTTACTGAGAAATATAGACTAATTATATGATCACGATACACCAATAGACTGTCAAGTTTATACCCAGAATTCCATCTTCCACAGAGAAAGAAATATGCAAGTCTTGATCTACCCATAGGAACTATCAAAGTCTTAATATCCCTATAAGAAATTAGGTTAAATTTCAATATGTTATAGAGTACAACATACTGTATTGTCCTTGATAGGTACCTTCAAGTAATTTACTGTATAGAAAGATTATGTGGTTCTAGAATGAAGCAAAATTTAAGCTGAAGCTTATATAATTTTTAAGACTGGATATACAGGTGAAACAAGGACTTACTTGACATAGAAACAGTGTGAGTAAAGGCAAAAAAATATGTATATTCAATGTTTTCTCAGTAGACTAAGTTTTTGCATATTTTATCTTTATTTAGATTTGATTATCTGATATATTTCACCAGATCAGATATTGTAGAACTGCACTGAATTAATGATGTTCTTTGAACCTTATTTATATGCCTCTCAACAAAAGTATCCATGTCCAAACAATATTGCTAAGTAACCTATTCACCCCTCAGGCTCTCCTCTTTACAACTGTAGTTTCCTTTAGATTTGTTTCAAATCCATTCTTGCCAAAAGTTTTGGATACTTTGAATTCTATCTACATAATTCATCCATAGGAGATATTTATTGTGTCCTATTGTATCCTCATTTTTTCCCTATGTCTATGGTCAGCCTCTAATATTTCATTTCTTCAGAGGTCCTTAATCCTAATCATAACTTTTACTTCTGAAAGGCTGGACCTAACTAACGGTAAGGGACAGGTAAATGGTTCTTTCTGTTACTCTCAGAAGCCTCAGCCAGTATTGTCTTGACCCTGGACACTACTTCAAATCTTAATCTCTTCTATGATTCTAATAGGTAGTTTAAAATATTTAATAATATCCTGTATGTTTTATAGTTTAATAGGGGCACTATCTGCTTTCCCTGTTTCCTTTCTTAATACTACCTTCCCCCGTGTCTTTATTTTTAAATAATCATTATAATTTAAAAATAATTATCTTCTATATTTCTTTTTTGTATTTAAATTTTTTAAAAATTTGTTCTTGAGAGAGAAAGAGAGAGAGAGAGAGAGAGAGAGAGAGAGCATGAACAGAGGAGGGACAGAGAGAGACACAGAAATTCTGAAGCAGACTCCAGGCTCTGAGCTGTTGGTACAGAGCCATGCTGGACTCAAACCCATGAAGTGGGAGATCATGACCTAAGCTGAAGTTGGACACTTACCCGACTGAGCCACCCAGGCTCCCCATCATCTACATTTCTTATTCGATCTTTATAAGAGGATTGTGAAGCAGAAAGAGCATAGGTTATCATCATTGTATTGCAGATGAGGAAACAACTTCAGAGTGCAAAGTGTCTTGCTCAATTTCACAAAGTTAAGAAAGAGAAGAGAGAGTACTAGAACCCAATTTAATCTGATAATTATCAGTTACAGCTGTAGATTTAAGATTGCCATTCTTAGAGTTCCAGCACTCCAGTATTTTGGGCAATAGTGAGTCGAGGAGCAGGGTTGGTTACTTGCCTGGCCCAAGAAATACAGGATTAAGGTAACTACATGTAGAGTCTCTTCTAGAAATAAGAGTACATTGGAACCTTCTGGGGAAGTTTGATAATTTCAGAAGTGTTGGTAAGCCACTCTTTTCTGTGCTTCTCTAAATCTTCTGGATATTTTTCATTAGTCATGAAAACAATAGGCCAACGTCACAAGAACGAATTAATGTATCTCAAAGAGGACTCCAAACACATAGGAGGATTCTACCAAGTGTCCTTAAAGAGGAAGAGAGCAAAGCCGAAGGAGCATTGGAAAATGAAAAATAGCTTCCAAATAGCAACAAAGCAGTTTTAAATAAACTATTTCTTAATGAAACAAGTAATGATTTTTAAATGTTTATTTATTTTTGAGATCGAGAGCACCAACAGGAGAGGGACAGGAAGAGGAGACAGAGGATCCAAAACAGGTTCCACACTGACAGCAGCAAGCCTGATGTTGTGCTTGAACTTATGCACCAAACTGTGAGATCATGACCTAAGCTGAAGTTAGACATTCAGCTAACTGAACCACCTAACTGCCCCATAACAAATAATGATTTTGAAAATTTATATTAAAGAAATAATTTGAAAATATCTGACAATATTTATATTCAAAGAAAAAAATTTAAATGTTTATTTATTTTGAGAGAGAGAGAGAGACAGAGAGAGAAAGAGAATGCATGTGTGTGCAAGTTGGGGAGGGGCAGAGAGAGAGGGAGAAAGAGAATCCCAAGCAGGCTCCACACTGTCAGGATAGAGCCCAATGCAGGCTCGATGTCACAAACCATGAGATCATGACCTGAGCTGAAATCAAGAATTGGTTGAATTCTTGATAAGAAATTAACTGAATTTTTAACTGAAATTAAAATTCAGTTAAGAAATTAACTGACTGGCGGAGAAGGACAAATACCATATGTTTTCACTCATAGGTCTAACAGGAGAAACCCAACAGAGGACCATGGGGAGGGGAAGGAGGAAAAAGAGTTAGGGAGAGGGAGGGAGACAAAACATGAGAGACTCTTGAATACTGAAAACAAACTGAAGGCGGAAGGGGAAGGGGGAAAGGTAAAGGGGGGTGATGGTCATGGTGGAGTTCACTTGTGGGGAAGAACACTGGGTGTTATATGGAAACCAACCTGACAATAAACTATAAAGTTAAAAAATAAATAAATAAAACCACACTGTGATATCACCTCAAAAAAAAAAAAAAAGAATTTAACTGACTGAGCCACCCAGAATCCCAAATATTCCAAGAAATTTTAGGTGCCATAAACATCGACTCACACCTCAGTGATCTGGAACCCAAAACTTACAACCTCAGCTACCCAAATACAGCTTACAGAGCCAAGAAGGAAGTAAAATAGTCAGGAATAGCCAAAATAGATGTCATAATGACCACAAACTAAAACCTACACATTATGTTTTATAGGACGTTTTTACTTTTATCCACACACCCTCTCCAAATAAAATAAAATAAGCAGTCTTTACTCATTTTATTAAAATTTCAGTTCTGTAATAACTAGCTTGATTAGTGTGTTCTCAAAGCTACAAAAGATTGGAAATAACTGATTGAAATTACAGGGAATTCATTAGACAGGTCCACTGAAAATCACAACAAGAACAGATAGTCTAAAAATGTGGAGAAAGAAGCACTTATAAAATAAAATATATAAGAATTAAAATTCCATGAGGTCATTTTAGTGGTATGTACATGCAAAATATCAATAGCTACTAATTTTAATAGCTCTTAGGGAAGCCAATATATACAGTACAGTAACTGATGTTTATAATGACCCTCAGTCATTCTGAAAAGATAACATTAAATGTTAGAGTTGAAGGTCTTCTTAAATAACATGAATACTGAAACTAACAAAAGACAACATTTTTAAAGTGTTTTGGGGTATAGAAAGCACTTTCCAAAAAGTATGCCACATAATAAGATCATCTACTCTAGCCCACTTATGGACATATAATTAAATTAAAATCCGAGACGGAAGCAAGATGGCAGAGAAGTAGAGAGCTCTGTAAACTCTGCTCGACTACAACTATCAAACTGAGAAGGACTGAAGCCACAATACTCTGATCTGCAAGAGTGGGAGGAAAACACACAGAACCATATAGATGAAAGCCTCATAGATGCCTTAGGCTACCTCAAGAAACAAGCCAATGTACACATGGTGAAGAGTCCCAAATATCACTGAGTAGGGAAATAAAATAATCAAAGGCACAACAAGAGGAATGAGAGACAAAATTAAAAGAACACTTCCTGAAAAGACAGGCCCTGAACAGTCAATGAGCCTCCCTTAAGAGAGCAATACGAACAGGTGCGCAGTGCATAACGAGCTTTTAAAACTGACAAGAGACAGAAAGCTAGCCAAAATGATGAAACGAAAGAACTCTCCTCTAAAGAAATTCCAGGAAGAAGTCACAGCCACAGAACGGCTCAAAACAGATATAAGCAAAATAACTGAACAAGAATTCAGAACAATTGTCATAAAATTAATCGTTTTGCTTGAAAAACGCATCAGAGAAACTATTGATACAAAGACTAGGGACCTTCAAAATAGCTGTGATGAGTTAAAAAAGGCTATAAATGAGGGGCATAATAAAATGGAGGCAGCCACTGCACGGATTGAAGAGGCAGAGAGGAGAATAGGTGAATTAGAAGATACAGTTATAACAAAAGAGGAAGCTGAGAAAAAGAGAGAGAAACTGATACAGGAGCACAAAAGGAGAATTCGAGACCTGAGTGATACAATCAAACAGAGCAATATCCCTATCATAGGAATTCTGGAAGAAGAAGAAAGAGAAAAAGGTCCTGAAGGGGTGCTTGATCAAATTGTAGCGGAGAACTTCCCAATTTGGGGAAATACATAGACATTGAAATGCAAGAGACACAGAGAACTCCCCTAGGAAATAACTTGAATCGACCTTTGGCACGACATATCATAGTGAAACTGGCAAAATATAAAGATAAAGAGAGAATTCTGAAAGCAGCTAGGGATAAAAGGGCCCTAACATACAAAGGGAAACCTATCAGAGTGGCTACAGACATATCTACTGAAACTTGGCACACCAGAAAGGAATGGCAGGAATCTTCAATGTGATGAACAGAAAAAATATGCAGTCAAGAATCCTGTCTCCACACAAAGAAATGGAAAAACATTCCATGCTCATGGATCAGAAGAATAAACATTGTTAAAATGTCATTATTACCCAAAGCAATCTACGCATTCAATGCAATACCAATTAAAATTGCACCAGCATTCTTCTCAAAGCTGGAACAAACTAGCCTAAAATTCGTATGGAACCACAAAAAACCCCGAATAGCCAAAGTAATACTGGAGAAGAAAGCCAACACGGGAGGCATCACAATCCCAGACTTTAGACTCTACTACAAAGCTGTCATCACCAAGACAGTATGGTACTGGCACAAAAACAGACACATAGACAGTGGAATAGATTAGAGAGCCCAGAACTGGACCCACAAATGTACGGCCAATTAATCTTGGACAAAGGAGGAAAGAGTATCCAATGGCAAAAAGATAGCCTCTTTAATAGGTGGTGCTGGGAGAACTGGACAGCAACATGCAGAAGAATGAAACTAGACCACTCTCTTACACCATACACAACAATAAACTCAAAATGGATGAAGGACCTGAACGTGAGACAGGAAACCATCAAAACCCTAGAGGAGAAAGCAGGAAACAACCTCTAT
>CM053579.1:52254650-52279052 GCA_028646485.1 Cryptoprocta ferox
CAAACTGAGGGGGGAAGGGGAAGGGGAAAAGATAAAGGGGGGTGATGGTCTTGGTGGAGGTCACTTGTGGGGAAGAGCACTGGGTGTTATATGGAAACCAACCTGACAATAAACTATAAAGTTTAAAAAAAATAAAATAAAATAAAAAAATAAATAAATAAAGCCATTAAAAAAATAAAAATCAAATAGTTACAATGATATAAAAATCAAAATAGTATGGTATTGGAATAAATACAGACACACAAATCAAGGGAACATAATTGAGAGCCCAGTAATAAACCCACATATACATGGACAATCAAATTGTGACAAAGAGGCTAAGAACATACAATAGAGAAAGGATATTTTCTTCAATAAATGACACAGGGAAAGCTGGACACCCACATTCAAATGAATGAAATTAAATCACTATCTTCCATAATACACAAAAATTAACTCAAAATGGATTAGCTTATTGAATGTGAGCCCTGAGACCATGAAATTCCTAAAGAAAAACATAGGCGGTAATTTCCTTTACATTGGACTTAGTGTTGTTTTTGTGGATTTGACTCCTCAGACAAGTAAATGAAAGCAAAAATAAACAAATGGGTCTATGTCAAACTAAAAAGCTTCCACACAATGAAATAAACCATCATTAAAACAAAAATCTGACTTGCTGAATGTGAGAAGAATTTTGCAAATTATATATCTGACAAGGGATTAATATCCACAATATGTAAAGAATTCATACAACGCAACAAGAAAAATGAAAATAATTTTAAAATGGCAGAGGATCTGAATATATATTCTTCCAAGAAAACATACAGATAACCAACAGGCACAGGAAAACATGTTCAACATCACTAATTATTAGGAAAATGGAAATAAATACTGCAATGACATAGCACTACACACCAGTTAGAATACCTCTTATCAAAAAGACAAAATAACAAGTATTGGAGAAGATATGAAGCAGAGGGAACCCTCATGCACTGTTGGTGGGAATTTAAATTAGCACATCAACTATTGAAGGCTGGAGTATGGATTAATCTTGAAGTAATTAAAAATAGAACTATCTTATGATTCAGGTATTTCACTTATGGGTATTTATACAAGAAATACAAAAATGCTGATGTGACATCTCTCATCAAATGTGAATCATTTGAACTGAAATACAGTTCAAAAATATGAGATATCACCTGAAACCAGTCAGAATGGCTAAAACTAACAAAACAGGAAACAACAAGTGTTGGCCAGAATGTGGAGAAAGGGTTGGTAGGAATGCAAACTGCTGCAGCTACTGTGGAAAACAGTATGAAGTTTCCTGAAAAACTTAAAACTGGAACTATTCTATGATCCAGCAATTGAACTAGTAGTTATTCACCCACAGAATTCCAAAACACTAATTTGAAGGGAGACATGTATCCGGGTGTTTACAGTGGCATTATCTACAATAGCCAAATTATGGAAGCAGCCCAAGTATCCATCGACTGATGAATAGATAAAGAATAGGTGGTATACACACACACACACACATGCACACACACACACACTGGAATATTACTCAGCCATAAAAAGAACAAAATCTTGCTATTTACAATGACATGGATGGAATTAGAGAGTGTTATGCTAAGTAAAGTAAGTCAGTCACAGAAACACAAATATCATGTGGTTTCATTCATATACAAAATTAGGAAACAAAACAAAGGAGCAAAAGTAAAACCAAGAGAAAGAGAGAGGCAAATCAAGAAACAGACTCTTAACTATAGAGAGCAAACTAATGGTTACCAGAGGGAAGTGGGGTGGGAGCATGGGTTTCATAGGCAATGGGGATTAAGGAGTACAGTTGTGATGAGCACCGGGTGTTGTATGGAAATATTGAATCACTATATATTGTACACTTGAAACCAGTATTACACCAAATGTTAACTAAGTGGAATTTAAATTAAAACTTTTTAAAAAATAGAGTATTTAGAGTACACACCCCCAATAAAGAAATTAGGGCACAGAGAAATTGATTTGCCCAGCATCTCACAGATATCCAATGACAGATATGGAACAAGAGCTCAAGACTTCTCACTCTTAATCTAATATGATTATCATTATACTACAGTTGCTTTTGCTATGACTAATTTAAAGAAATTCATCACAATTTATATTTTCAAATCACTGTTACCTGTTACCTGTTATATACACACACACACACACACACACACACACACACATGCACACACACACAAATTGGAATACTACTCCCAATAAAAAAACATGAAATCTTGCCATTTGCAACATCAAGCAAGCAAATAAAGAATCTCCATCAGTAAATGCAAACTTTTTGAACCTTTCCAAAACAGTAATACTCAACAATATTTCAGAAAGAGGAACACACATTTATGTTTTATCTCTGCCTATAACATTTTGACATGAGCAATAGCCTTACTGCCTCTTATTATGTTAAATAGCATAACTCATATTTTAGATTGACATATTTCTGCAGATGTCTTTTTCAGATACAGGTTGAAGCATATCATGCACTTGTGCAAAATCTTTGAAGTATCCACACTGTGCTATCCTAAAAGTCTGACATTCAAAAAAACTTTATTTTCTCTTTTTAGCCTAATCTCTTATACTCTTTCAAAGGCTTCCATAATGTCAGGCTGTATATAAGTACATCATGTACCTTGCTGTCTCTGTCTTTTAATTTTACATAAATATCTTTATTTTCCAGTTTCTTATGCCCACTTTCCCACTTTGATAGACAAATTCTTGATAGAAAGGATGATTTCAACAATCTTATTTCCTCTTCTGAGACTTCGCTGAATCATTCAAACTAAAATTAACTTTCCTTCCTTTGACTTCCCAAAGCATTTTGCTTGTTACCTCTATTATAGCTTGATGTGTTTCATCGTGTCAGATAGTATAGTTAGTTGTCCATATAACCACTAGATTGTGAGTTCTTTGAGAGTAGAGACTCTGTCCTAATCATATTGTGTATGTCTCACAACACTTAGAATATACCTGTACTAAATGTTCATTAATAGACCTTTAGGAAATGTCTGTTAAATGAATAATACAAATGTCCATACATGTGTGTAGGAGAACTTTTTTCAATAATACAGTTTTGTATAATTTTTGTAGTATGTGTTTTAAAGTCTTTTCAAATTATAAAATCCAAAATCATTTAGCTATTTGTAGCTATGGTTTTAATCATTGATATGAACTACATCAAAAGCATTTGGAGATTACAAAAGCCACTTTTTAAGGAACATTTCTTATTATTTACTTGGAATCACATCTGATTTTTAATAGAATTGTGTTTTTTTAACTAACAGTAAAATTTTCTCTTACTTATTATCATTGCCAATGGATAAAACAAGTGCTCTAAATGCCATCCCAGTGAACCGATTAGGATTTCCTTCATAGTTTCCCCCCAAATAATTACAAGGTATTTATTTAAGTATTTGGGAATCAGACTGAAGAAACTTCAGAAACAATCAAAAAGAAAATACATCGTCAGAGTCACAGTTGCCCCACAAGCTCCTTGTCCCTTTACCATTTAAAAAAAATCATCCAACTACAAATTTACCATCTTTCTTTGCAAGCTGTCAGCTAAAGCAGGATATACAACTCAAAATACATTCACTGCCTTTTTTTAAAAAATCATAACTCTTCAAAATATACATTTATGCAGTCACATTGTATTACCAATATAATCAAGCCAGGTTAAAAAAGTTTCACCCTTCCACTCACACACACCAAAATGGGGTACAGCACACTTTGTGGCTATGTGGTACTATTTTTACTTTCTCTGCCACAGCTTATTGCCTCCTTGTAGCCAGAAATGACAAGTTGCTTCCCCACCATAGCAAGGGGAATCACCAAGTATCTGAAAGTGTGTTGAGTAGGTACTGATCTCCAAAACCTGCAGTTGAAATAACATGTGTTTTTCTTATTAAATTTACCTGCTGGATTGCTCACTTTTAATTCTCACACAGGCCAATTGCTTACCTCTCTTATTTACTCAAAAAGTAAAGCTGGACTTCTGGAAGTATGTAAGCCTAGGGAATTAATTTGGCCTAGGGTAAGTTTAGGAGTAATTTAGGCAGAAGCTTGGTATTTTCTTATTTTTAATTTCTTCCCCTTAAATGCAGCTTGTGAAAGACTAAAGAGAGAAGCTGTTTCTATACCAAAACTTGTAACAAAATAAAAAGTTTTTCCCCCAATGAATGGCATTCTTTGCCATTATTTGGTTGGTTTTAATGACTATTTCACTGGAATGAAAAGTAAGTTACTATCCACTTCTTGAGATGCATTTAGATTGAGTTCATTGTATTTACCCCTGTTTTCTTTGTAACATTTTAACAAGTGTTAGAAAATAAGATTTAAGTCTAAGAAATGGCAAATAGCTTGATTTCAGATGCCCCCCTGTACTTACCAATATAAACATATGTTAAGTGAAAAGTGATTGGAGTCATAACTCTAACAGTTTGGAGGGTCAATTGATTTTTCAGCAATTAACATCAGCGACAGTAATTGCAAATATGTGAAGTTCTGGTTATTTTTATCTTAAGATGGCCATCAAATGGTTATGAGCTTCCATCATTTGTCCTGTTAGTGGCTCTTAACTCAATCTATCTATCTATCTATCTATCTATCTATCTATCTATCTATCTATCATCATCATCTTTCTATCTATCCATACATGAATCATTTAGATAAGTCTTCACACATGGGATAAGAGAAAGATTAAAACAAACTGCTAGGAATTCTAAATTTATCAAAAACTAAAACACTTTTCTTACCCTGTCCTTCCCAATATTGGGAATATCACTGATATCATCAATAACTCAATTTCAACTTTAAAGTCTTATATAAACCTCTTTCTCTCCACCATTTTTCAGCCTCCTATGTAGATGGCTACTAGGTTCATCTGATCTTCCCCACAACATTGTTCTAATCTGCCTTGTTTCTGCCTTAGTCCTGGTTCTATCTGACTTACTTTTTACTCCCATAACCTCTCCAACTATGGAGACATATCCTGCATACCACACCAAGGTATACCCACCATCCATTTAACGTATCCCCCCACCCAACTTCCCTTGAGTAACCCTCAGTTTGTTCTCTATAGTTAAGAATTGGCTTTATGGTTAGCCTCTCTCTTTTTCTTGATTAGCTCAATCCACTATCAAAGATAATACCACAGAATAGTTATGAGAATATTTCATAAAGCACAGCATCACTAGGCTAAGCATATTTAGAAAATTGACCATTTGAAAATAACGTTGATTTGAAAATATAAATTGTGATGAATTTCTTTAAATTAGTCATAGCAAAGGCAGCTTTAGTGTAATGATAATCATATTAGATTAAGAGTGAGAGGTCTTGAGCTCTTGTTCCATATTTGTCATTGGATGTCTATGCAACAGTGGGCAAATCAATATATTTTAGCCCTTATTTATTTATTGGGGGGGGCTTTAAATATGCTTTTTTTAAGTTTTTATTTAAATTCAAGTTAGTTAACATTCAGTGTAATAGTAGTTCCAAGTGTACAATAAACAGTGATTCAACATTTCCATACAACACCAGGTACTCATCACAGCTGCACTCCTGAATCCCCTTTCACCTATGGAATGCATACCTCCACCCCACTTCCCTGTGGTAACCATTAATTTGTTCTTTATAATTTAAAGTCTGTTTCTTGATTTGCCTCCCTCTCTCTTGTTTTTTGCTTTGCTCCTTTGTTTTGTTTTTTTTTAAATTCCATATATGTGAGCCACAGTTGCAACCCAGGAATAAATCCCATGTGATTGCAATGAATGATTTTTTAATGTATTGTTGGATTCTATTCGCATCCATGTTCTTTTTTATTGAGGATTTTTGCAACCATGTTCTTCGGGGATATTGACATTTTCTAAGTAGATTTTTTATCTGGTTTGGTTTCAGGGTAATGCTGGGCTTCTTGAATGAATTTGGAAGTTTTCATTCCATTTCTTTTTTGGGGGAATAGTTTGAAAAGAATAGGTATTAACTCTTCTTTCAATGGTTGGTAGAGTTCACCTGTGAACACATTTGGTCATAGACTTTTGTTCATTTGGAGTTTTTAATTACTGCTTCAATTTCTTTGCTGGTTATTGGACTTTTCAAGTTTTCTACTTCTTCCTGTTCTAGGTTTGCTATTTTATATATTTCTAAGAATGTATCCATTTCTTCCAGTCTGTCCAATTTTTGGCATATAGTTTTTCATAGTATTCTCTTATAAGTGTTTGTTTTTCTCTGGGTTTTATTGTTATTTCTCATCTCTCACTTGTAATATTATTTACTTGGATCCTTTCCCTTTTGTTTTTGATAGATAAGTCTGACTAGAGGTTTGTCAACTTAATTTTTTCAATGAACCATCTCCTGGTTTCATTGATCTGCTTTATTGTTTCTTTGTTTGTTTCTATGTCATCTATTTTTGCTCTAATCTTTATTAATTCCTCCTTCTGCTGGCTCTAGTTTTCATTTGTTTTTTTCTAGCTCCTTTAGGTGTAACATTAGGTTCTTTATTTGAGATTTTTCTTGCTTCTTGAGATAGACCTGTCTTGCTATATATTTCCCTTTTATGATCACTTTTGCTGCTTCACAAAGGTTTTGGACCATTGCATTTTACATTTTCTTTTTTTTTCATGCACTTTTTTCTTTCTTCTATTATATCCTGGTGACCCATTTGTTGTTCAGTAGTATGTTATTCATTCTCCAAGTATTTGTGATCTTTCTCAATTTTTTCTTGTGGTTGACTTCTAGTTTCATAACATTGTGTTCAGAAAAGATACCTGGTATGACTTTGATCTTCTTGAATTTGTTTAAGCTGGTTTTGTGGGATAAAATGTGATCTATTCTTGGGAATGTTCCATGTGCACTTGAAAAGAATGTGGAGTCCTCTGTTTTCAGATAGAATGTTCAGAATATATCTGTCAAGTCCACCTGGTCCAGTGTGTCATTCAAAGCCATTGTTTCCTTGTTGATTTTCTGTTTAGAGAATCTGTCCATTAATGTAAGTGGGGTTTTAAGTTCCATGTTGTTATTGTATTATTATCCATTAGTTCCTTTATGTTTCTTATCAATTGTTTTATATATTTGGGTGCTTCATGCTAGGTGCATAAATATTTACAATTGTTAGATCTTCTTATTGGATTGTACCCTTGATTATTATATAGTGCCCTTCTTTGTTTCCTGTTACAGTCTTTGTTTGAAAGTTTAGTTTGTTCACAATATTTATTGAGACTCAGGCTTTCTTTTGACAACCATTTGCATGATAAATGTTTCTCCATCCCCTCACTTTCACTCTCAAGGTGGCTTTAGGTCTCAAATGAGGGGTGCCTGGGTGGCTCAGTCGATTAAGCCAATCAAAAGATATGGAGCCAACTTCGGCTCAGGTCATGATCTCACAGTTTGTAGGTTTGAGCCCCGCATCAGGCTCTGTGCTGACAGCTCAGAGCCTGGAGCCTGCTTCAGATTCTGTGTCTCCCTCTCTGTCTTCCCCCTCCCCCACTCATGCTCTGTTTCTCTCTATCTCAATAATAATAAATAAAAACATTAAAAAAAAATTTAGGTCTAAAATGAGTCTCTTTTAGGCAGCATATAAATTGGTCTTTTTCTTTATTCGATTATAAGACTCCATATCTTTTGATTGGTGTGTTTAGTTCATTAATATTCAAAGTAATTATTGATAGATATGCGTTTATTGACTCTTTGTTACTTGCTTTGTCATTTTTCCTGGAAATTTTCTCTGATCTTTTCTTGTCTTGTCACTTTTGGTCTTTCTTTTGCACTCAAACAGTCTCCAGTAATACTTCTTGCAGGGCTGGTCTAGTGGTTACGAACTCCTTTAGTTTTTGTTTTCCTGGGAAACTCTTTAACTCTCCTTCTATTCTGAATGACAGCCTTTCTGGATAGCATATTCTTGGTGCAGAATTTTCCCATTCAACCATTTGTTGTATCATGTCACTCTTTTCTGGCTTGCCAAGTTTCTTTTGAGTAATCTCCAGTTAGCCTTATGGATTTTCCTTTGTAAGTTAGGGACTTTATTTTGTTTTGTTGCTTTTAAGTTTTTTTCTTTAGCACTATATTTTGCAAACTTAATTACAGTATGTCTTGGTGTTGGCCTGCTTTTGTTGACTTGCGTGGGAGTTCTCTGTGCCTTCTGGATCTAGATGTCTGTTTCCTTCCCCAGATTAGGCAAATTTTCAGCTAGTATTTCTTCAAATAAAATTTCCAACCACTTGTCTCTCTTTACGTCTTCTGGGACTCCTGTAATATGAATGTTATTACATTTGATGGTGTCACTGAGTTCCCTAAATCTACTCTTGTGTTACATAATGCTTGTTTCCATCTTTGTTCAGCTTTATTACTTTCTTACTTTGTCTTCTATGTTATTAATTCATCCCTCTCCTTTACCCAGCCTGCTATTCATTGCATCAAGCCTGTTTCTAATCTTGTTTATTATGGTCTTCATCTCTGAATTTTTTTCATTTCTCTTATCTCTGTGATAAGTGTCTCACTGATGTCTTCTATTCTTTTCTCAAGCCCAGGTAGTATCTTCATGTTGTTGCTTTAAGTTCTCCATCAGGCGTGTAACTTATATCTTTTTTTCCTTAGACCTTTGGCCATGGCTTTATCTTATTCTTTCATTTGGGATAAATTCTTCCTACTTTTCATTTTGTCTAAGTGTCTGCCCTTTTCTTTGTGTTAGAAAAGCCAGTTATGTCTCCTGCTCCTGAAAGTAAGGATCTTATGAAGACAGGATCATGTAGTGCCCATGTTCTTGTGCTTCAGGGTGTGTAATTGGTGTATACTGTGTGCACCTTTGCTATTGTGTTTTGGCTTTTTTGTCTTTCAGGCCAGTCATCTGCAGAAGTTTTCCTTGCCTGCTGTGGTCAGTGTTTCATTCCTGGACTGAATGTGATGAGTTTTAACTAGGTGTGTTCTGGTCTGCTTGTGAAATGAGACTTGTCATCACCTCCTCCAGAACTGAGGCCTTGCAGAATTCTCTGGTCTGGAGACATAGTGTATGCAGGGTTTTTTCCAGTCTTCTGGGTAAGGGGCCTACCATGATGGGAATGAGTCAAGAGTTGCTGAGAAGTGCACTCTCACCAGATCACAGGGGGTGGAGCTTGGTATATGTAAATAAGTCAGCCAGTGGAGTGCTGTGTTGCTTCCTGCAGTTGGCTCTGTGTTTATGCTGAAGGCTGGGGGAGGGAAATGGTGCTAGCCAGTTCCTTTGTTCCCAGTGAGGTGCCTCCCTGAGTACAGCCTCTCAGGGACATGCTCTGAGAAGAGTGAATAGTTTCCCCATGTGTGCCCCAGGCACTCTTGAGATTGTCAGATTTCTGTTTCCACACTGTCTGCTTCCAAGTTGTTTGCCTTCCTTCTTTCCAGGAGCAGAGCAGTGCCCTCCAGGCTCTATCACAGCCAAGCCCACTGACTTGTAAAACTATAGGCTTTAAGCTAGGCTGGTTGCAAAAACTAAGGAAAGTCACCCTCTATGGTTTTCAAGCCAATGTCTTTGCACAAACATTCTCCTTGTGCATTCATCTGTGTGCTCCTCTCCCTCACCCTTCTCTGCAAACATGGCTCCCTCCCCTCTGCTGCACCTGCAATCCATTTGTCCTCTAAACCATGTCTCCACACTTCCTCTAAACCATGTCTCCACACTTTCTAACTTCTTTGATGTGGTCTCTTTTCTCCCTTTAGTTGTGGAGTTTGTTCTTTCAGTCCTCAGGTCTATTTCTGGGGTATTACTATGATTTGATAATTATCTAATTGTGCTCCTGGGATGAAGCAAGCCTAGGGTCCTCCTACTCTGCTGCCATCTTCCTCTCCTCCTTCCTCACTTCTTCTTTGAAGTGTGTAGGTTTAACGAAATAACTTTATAAGACTCTTTTAGCTCTAATATTGTACCATTTTACTTCTGTTTTTTAAATAGCCCTGGTATTCCATGCCATAATTATGTGTGGATACATATATAATTGCATAATATACAAATATTTTATCAATAATAAGGCATAATTTATAGTTGACAAGAGTGTGGGAATTTGGAACCAGCCTGTCAGAAGGGAGGTAGTTGGGAAGATGGGTAAAATAAAGGGATTAAGAGGTACAAACTTGGAGTTGTAAAATAAATAAGTCATGGAGATAAAAAGGACAGTATAAGTAAAACAGTCAATAATATTGTAATGATACTGTATGGTGACATATGGGGACTAGAGTTTTGGTGAGCACTGAGTAATGTATAGGATTGTTGAATCAATAGTTGTACATCTGAAACTAACATAGCATTGTATGTTCATTATATTTCAATAAAAAAAATCAGATTTTGCCACTGACTAGCTCTGTGACTTTGGGCATGTTAAGCATTTCTGTGTCTCAATTGTTTCATCTGTAAAATGAGACAATAGTGTCTACTTCTGTGAGTATTTAATGACTTAATATTTCTAAGTTTCTATAGTAAGTCCTATATAAATATGTTCTTACAAATAAACAAATTCTTAGCATTTTACATAGTGTAAAATAACTTTATGCATATCTAAATGTTGTAGCCAAAGACTGAACACAGACTAATGTCTCCAGGAGAAAATCATTAAAGCAAATTATATATCTTTGCATACATAACTTTTTTTTATTAGGAAAAATGTTTTATTTCGTTGTTTGGTTTGTTTTGTTTTTTGTTTTTTGGCTAGTAGTTATAGTTGAGTATGTATCTTTCTCTGTCAAGCCTGAAGTTGTATCATGACAGAGGTCCTTTATGGCTATTAATAAATAAAAATGTACTTGACTTTCCCCCAGTTAATTTAAATTTTATATCACAACTAACTCAGGTTCAACCAGCACTTTCATTTGTTAATACCTCCAACTGAGGAATGTTACATAAGTTTATAATACTTTACTTTATTTTTTCCATAAACCCATATACTAAATACTTAAATGTGCACATATTCATATACAGGGAATATGGGCACTCTAAGGAGTTATGTTAGTCATTAAAACCCTGACCTCCAGGGTAGAGATATAAGTGAATGTGACTGTGTGTAAGATCTTTTTCTTTCTATGTTTATGTGATATATGCAGTCATTTTGTTCCTGATTCTTTGGGACTATAATTAACATGCAGTGCTATATTAGCTTCAGGTGTGCAATATAGTGATTCAACAACTCTACACATTACTTACTGCTCATCACAATAAGTGTTCCCTTAATCTCCTTTTTATACTTCACTCATACCCCCTTCCACTTCCCCCTAGCAACCACTAGTTTGTTCTCTGTATTTAAGAATATGTTTTTGTCTTTTTAATTTTTTTTATTTCATAAATTCCACATATGAGTGAAATCACATGGTATTTGTTTTTCTTTTACTTTGTTTAGTGTAATACTCTTTAGGTCCATTTATGCTGTTGCAAATGGCAAGATCTTCTTATTCTTTTTTATGGCTGAGTAATATTCGTGTGTGTGTGTGTGTGTGTGTGTGTGCATGTGTTTGTGTATACACATCTTTATTCATTCATCTATCACTGGACACTTGGGTTGCTTCCATAATTTGTCTGTTGTAAATAATGTTGCAGTAAACAGAAGGGTTCCTATACCTTTTTAAATTAATGTCATTGTTTTCTTTGGGTAAATATCATAAAATTTCTAGAAGAAAACATAGGCAGCAATTTCGTTGACATTGGCCATAGAAACATTTTTTTATATTTGTCTGTCTCCTCTGGCAAGGAAACAAAAGCAAAATTAAACTATTCAGATTACACCAAAATAAAAACCTTTTGCACAGTAAAAAAAAAAAATCATCAAAACAAAAAGACCACCTGCAGAATGGAAGAAGATATATGCAAATGATGTATCCAATATCCCATTAATATCCAAAAATAAATTCTTAAAAAGTATAAAACTCAACACCAAAAACCCATAAATAATCTGATTTTAAAAAGGACAGAGGGCTTGAACAGACATTTTTCCAAAGAAGACATACAAATGGCCAACAGACACATGAAAAGATGCTCAACATCACTAATCATCAAGGAAATGCAAATCAAAATCACAATGAGATTTGCTGCTGATTTTTAAATGAGGTAAGTATTAATTAGACAGGTCCTATTACAATGGTTAGATATCTAGGCTGGTGTTTCAATAATGCATTTCTTCTAAGAATAGACATACAGAAAAATGAGCCAAAAGGAAACATAAACACTCTCCTCTCTCCAAAATCCACATCTTCAGAATCTGTTCTAAGATTCAATGACTTTTAAGCTTACCAATCAATAAGTAGAAATTTGCTTATTATTCATGTGATTCATTTAAACTACTCTATTATTCTTTCTCTGTAAATGGCATTCCTTTCCTCAACACACACATATTACTCTGCACTAGGTAACTAGAGCGGACAATATGTGCTGAGTGATATTTATATATATATTTTTTGCTTGCTTAATAAATAAATCAGGATCAGCATGACTCATATTTCCTTTTGTCTCAGTTTCCAATATGACTCAGCAACGCAATATTTTAAAGAATACAAATTCTTACCAAATACTCCAGAAACTGCAGCCTTTCTTTTTTATTTATTTATTTATTTATTTTTATCTTTATAGTTTATTGTCAGGTTGGTTTCCATATAACACCCAGTGCTCTTCCCCACAAGTGACCTCCACCATGACCATCACCCCCCTTTACCTTTCCCCCTTCCCCTTCTGCCCTCAGTTTAGCCTTTCATGTTCTATAAAAATACATTCATTGACTGCAGGAACCTGGTCATTATCTGGTAATATATCAAGTGGACCAGCAAAAGTAGGACAGGGGTCTGGGGAGGACTCTCAGTTCAGTGCCCACAAAGTGAAAAAGCACTCTTTTAGAGATGATGCCAAAACGGAATCAAGACTATATTTGAGTACCTACTTTTTTCTCCAGTGCTGGTGGAATTCCTTATTCAGAGCAATAGAGTCTTCTGAAGAAGCCATGGGGAATCTTCTGGTTTAATTCATTTATGCCTGAAAAAAATATACAAGAGTAGTGGTCAACTGCAGCATGAAGAAGATGCTCATAGATGGCTGTGATATTTCAGCAGATGGATGCTGAGACCCCAAAAATGGATTACCATGGGCAAAAAAAGTATGGAGAGAGTTATACTTAGTCGATAGTGGTACCAAAGTCAAATGGGAATTCCTTTACCACCTTGACATCTTTTTCTGACTTGGCAGCCTTTAGAAAGGGTGAGAGATGATAAGAATGTTAGTGGCAGAGTTCACACATCCCTCCTTGGTCACAAGGAGCTCTTAACTGTGTGTGATGAACTAGCCTAGAAAAATCCCACAGTTTCTAGTCAAACACAACATAATTGGAGGGTAGAAACTGACATTTTCTCAGTTGGGGATCTTTTCAGAGTTCTCATAACCACAACCACTTCATTGATTAGTGAATACACATGGAAAGAGATCCAACTGGCCACTGGCTGTCAGCACAACTGATGCTGAGATAGATTAAATTCTACAAAACACTGCCTTGCAGGGGCCATTTCAAGGCTTGTAGAAGGCTTCTCATGTGGGGTAATTTAGGGGAACCAAAAACCAAACTCCACTACTCTCTACTCCATGTTACCCAATGATCTCTTGCCCAGGCTTGCCACCTTGCCTGAAATATCCCATTATAAATTCAATCCTTTAAGGCACTTTGTATTCAAGAATTTTTTAGTAAATAAAAATTCTGCAAGGAGGATTTTCACATTAACCCATTAACTGTAGTCAATCAGATAAGCTAGCTTTCCCCTTAGAAAGTGGACATGATGAAATACAAATGGAGATACAATTTTACTTAGTAGAAGAAGGAAAGTAAAGGAACATAAATGGGGACAGTTTTAGGTGGTGCAATATAGTAGGATTAAAAAAAACAGATTATATCATAAGTGTTGGCAGAAAATTCTACAAAAATAATGAGTAGGTGGGAAAGGTAGAAGGCAGACAACCAACATAATAGCTTTCATCTAAACAAATTTGCATCAGTCTAGTCCTTTTAAGAATCTTTTCTCGTCTAGACTGCAAACTTCTTGGGGAGGGGCTACCTTTCAAAGAGAATAGAGTTAAAATGCCAGCTTCAGTTGGGAAATCTTGAACCACTTGCTTTCTTCTTTTTCCGTATCCTAACCTCATTTTCTTCCTTTTGTATAATGAGTACAATAATGTATACTCCTGGGGTGAATTGTTAAAATTACATGAGATACTCCAAGTAAAATCCAGTATGACAGTGCTTAGCACATAACAGATGCCAATACATATAACTTGTCCATTTCTTCTGGCCTCCAACATATACTAAATAAGATGCTTGGTATACAAGGACTTCTCAATGAATTCTTTAAAAAGACTTGATGAAGACAAAATAGCGGTGAGAATAAGATAGACTAGAGTAAGCAAAAGGCATTCCCAGGAGGCCCAGAATCCATAGTAGTCTGTCATAGGGGTGAGGAAAGAAATTTCAGACAGAAAATTACAAACTGAAAAAGTTATGATTCCTATTGGTCCTTTGTTGTATGTGAAGGCATAGCCAGAACTATCCACATGTCCCCTGAATGGGACAGATATATGAAGACAAACTAGAACAATAGTTCATAGGGACAGAATTCAGTGACTGAGCAGAGTTATAGATTAATCATAAACATCACCAGACAAATCCAGCTGGACAGAAACAGATTTTATTAAAATGGTGACTATTCTCAGACACTTAAAAAATCTTTTTATTTATTATATTTCATGGACAGGAATCACATAAAATATCAAAAAGATGGTTTTAGTTTTGGGGTCACTTCATCACTTTCTTTTAAAAAAGTCATATGACCTAAAACTATTCTGTATTAGTTGCTGGCTTTTTCAACTCCCAAGACAGAACACATAGCTGAAAGAAAGCAGAGTACAGGGGGGAAAAGGACAGATCAGAGACTTAGGACACCTGGCTTCTAGTCTTCACTTTATCACTAATTGGTGGGATGACTTTGGAAAAATAAGTTTTGTCTCTGGGCCTCAATCTTTCATCCATAATATTCAATAGTTGGAATATACTATCCCTAAGGTTACTTTGAGTTCTGACAGTTTAAATCTAGTACAAAGTTTGATTTGGTTAGCCTAGGAATATGGTGAGTAGGTGGATCCTAAGCTCACCTCCATCCAGGTATACACCAAATAACAGCCACACTAGTGCAACTAACACAGGAAACAACCCAAAGCTCGGCAAAACAGACTCTCCACAGTAAATCCTTGAACAGAGCCCACATAAAAATGGTAGTAAGAGCAGAAATGTGGTTATGAACCAAACTCCTGGCCAGACTAACCACACATGGGAGGGACATCACAAGCATGGAAAATAAGAGGAATGGACCCCACACCAGTCACCCCAGATACAAGGGACTTGCACTGGGAAGATGAGTCTTCATAACATTTGACTTTGAAAACCAGTGGGGCTTAAATTTGCACTTTTACACTAAGAAAATCTTAACTCTGGGTGCTTTAAAAATCAGCATTTTTAACTGTGGGAGAGCCAGAGAGGAAACTGAGTCCCAGCTATAGACAGTATAATAGATAACCACCCTGCAAGACACAGCATAGGAGCAGCAGTTTAAAACATGCCTGGGGTATATAGGAAGGAGATTCATTTACTAATCTCAGAACATGTGCTGGAAAAGCAAGGATATTTAAAAGACTTCAAGAACAAAAGAGCTGGTGGGCACAATTTCTCTCCCCATTACCAACCTAGAGAGCCAGATACCTGCTGAAAACACCTTGAACTCTCTTCACCTAGCTTGCTAACACTTCAGGCCCATCCCCGTGTTCTGCACAGTGGCCCATCTGATCCAACCCACTCAACAATAGTCCCTCCAAAGTGACTCCTGCCCCAGAGAGAAGGAAAGATAACCACACTCACAGCCTCAACTACAGCCACAGCAGTGGGCTGGGGGCAGATATCTGATCTTCCAGCCCCACCTGTCAACAAAAACCTCACAAGAGGCAGCACAAAGAGAAATCCCTGTAGTTTGGGGTCACTGTAACCTCAAGAGACAGACTGAAGGTAGACATCTAGGTCTGCCTACAGGCCTCACCCATCAAGGAAATCATCTCAGGGGACAATGTAGGGAGAACACTCTGAAGTTCAGTGCAACAGCAGCCCCAGCAAAAGGACTGAAGGCAGGCATCTAGTCTGAAACAACTATAATACTAAGGCAACCCTAGACTGGCCTCTTCAAGGTACAGGGACAAAAACCTGCCCACACAAAGTAGGCCCTTACAGCCTACTGGATTGAAGGCAAACACAGGTCAGCCACAATAGTAAGGTGCATGCAACACATATAGAAGACACCCCTGAAGTACCTGGTTCCAGTGACCAGGAGACATTGCTCTACAGGGCACTGCAGGACCTGTTCTTCATAAGGCCACTCACTACCGTCAAGATCAGGACCATAACTGAACTTCTTAATACACAGAAACAAACACAGGAAGTTAAACAATATGAGGAGACAGGGGAATATGTCCCAAATGGAAGAATAGGAAAATATCACAGCAAAGGAGTTAAATGGAATGGACATTGGCAATATGCCTGATAAAAAATGCAAAGTAATGGTGATAAAGACACTTACTGGCCTTGAGAAAAGACTGGCAGATCTCAGTGAGACCTACAGCAAAGAGACAGAAAATGTAAAAAAAGAGAGAAAGAGAGAGAGAGAGTCAATCAGAGATGAAGAACTCAGTAACTGAACTTAAAAAAAAAACTAGAGAGAATATATAGTAGATTAGAGGAAATAGAAGAACAGGTCAGTGAGCTGGAAGACAAGGTAATAGAAACTAACCAAGCTAAATGGTAAAGAGAAATTTATAATAAATGGGAATAGGTTAAGGGAACTCAGTGACATCATCAGTTGTAATAATATTGGAATTATAAGGATTCCAGAAGGAAAAGAAAGAGAAAAAAGGACAGAAAATTTACTGGAAAATAAATAATAACTGAAAAATTCCCTAAGGTGGGGAAAGAAACAGACATTTAGATTCAGGAATCACAGAAAACTACCAACAAAATGAAGCCAAGGAGGTTTGCAGCAAGACACATAATAATTAAAATGGTAAAAAGTAGTGATAGAGAGCTTTAAAAGGAGCAAGAAGAAAAAAAAAAAAACAAGTTACATAAAAGGGAAACCCCATATGGCTGTCAGCTGGTATTTCAGCAGGATTTTTTCAGGGAAAGGTATGATATTTTAAAAGTCTTAAAAAGAAAAAAAACCTGCAACAAAAAGTTATCTATCCAACAAGGCTACTATTCAGAATAGGAGGAGAGTCTAATAAAGAGTTTCCAAGACAAACACAATTTAAAGGAGTTCATCAACACTAACCTTATAAGAAGGATTAAGGAAACTCTTTGAGTAGAAAGAAAAAGAAATTTTCTCCATAATCAGGAGAAAATTAGAAGAGGAAAAAATTTACAAGTACATAAAAACATAATGAAAGTAGTAGATAGATCACTTATAAAACCAGTGTGGAAGTTAAAGCACAAAAGCAGTAAATCAATTATATCAATAAAAATCAGTAAATTAATTCACATAATAAAAGGATGCACAGTATGACATCTATATATAAAACATGGAGGGTAGAGTAAAAATTTAGTGCTTACTTAAAATTGTTTCAAACTTAAGCAACCATCAACTTAATATAGACTCCTATATACATAGGATGTTATTTATAAATCTAATGGTAATCACAAATAAAAATCCTGTAATGGAATTGCAAAAGTATAGAGAGATGAATCCAAGCATATCACTAAAGAAAGCGATCAAACTACAAGGGCAAGAAAAAAGGAACGGAGAAAAAATTCAACAACAACTGTAAAACAAGTAACAAAATGGTAGTAAGCACATACTTATCAATAATTACTTTGATTATAAATGCACTAAATGGTGCAAAGACACAGGGAGAGATAATGTACAATAAAGCAACACCCATCTATATGCTGCATACAAGAGACTCATGACAGACCTAAAGAAATCTGCAGATTGAAAGTGAAAAGATGTAAAAACATTTATTATGCAAATGGAAGGAAAAAAGAAAAATGGTAGCAGTACTTATATCAAACAAAATAGACTTTAAAACAAAGATTGTAACAAAAAACGAAGGATTCTTTCATGTAATCATGAAACAATCGAACAAGAATATACAATTGTAAGTATTTATAGACTCCGCATGGAAGAACCCAAAGACATAAAGCAAGTATTAACATATATAAAAGAAAAAAATCTATAATAATACCATAGGGGACTTTAACACTCCATTTACAATAATGGATAGATCATCCAGACAGAAAATCAACAAAGAAACAGTAGCTTTGAATATATATTGGAAAAGATGGACTTAACATATATTCAGAACATTTCATTCAAAGGCAGTCAAATGCACATTTTTTTCAAGTGCATATGCTACATCTTCCAGAACAGATCATATATTAGGCCACAAAAAAGTCTCAGTAATTTTTTTAAAAAGTCAAAATCATATCATGCTTCTTTTTCAACAACAATGGTATGAAACTAGAAATCAATCACAAGAAAAATCTTGAAATAACACAAATACATGGTGGCTAAATAACATGCCACTCAACCATTAATTGGTTAACCAAGAAATGAAGGAGAGGGGTGCTTGGGTGGCTCAGTCAGTTAAGCATACAACTTCAGCTCACGTCATGATCTCACAGTTCATGGGTTTGAGCCCTGTGCTTCAGATGTGCTTCAGATTCCATGTTCCCCCACCTCTCTGCCCCTCCCCTGCTCACGCTCTGTCTCTCTCTCTTAAAAATAAATAAACATTAAAACATTAAAAAAAAAAGAAATCAAGGAGAAAGTCAAATAATAAGTGGAGAGAAATGAAAATAGAAGCACAATGGTCCAAAATCTTTGAGATGCAGCAAATGCTGTTGTAAAAAAGATTATAATAATACAGGCTTACCTAAGGAATAAAAAATCTCAAATAAACAACCTAACCTTACACTTAAATGTACTAGAAAAATAAGAAAAAATATCAAAACCCAAAGCCAGTAGATGGAAGGGAAAAATAATGATTAGAGTAGAAATAAATGAAATGGAGACTAAAAAAAAAAAAACAAAACAAAACAAAAAACAAAGAACAGATCAATACAACTGGGAACTGTTTCTTTGAAAAGATTGAAAAAAATTGATAAACCTTTAGCCAGAGACATCAAAGGCAAGAGAGGACTCAAGTAAATAAAATCAGAAACGAAGAAAGAGAAATAGCAACTGGCACCAAAAAAATACAAAGAATTATAATAATATGACAAAGAAATGTATAACAAAAAAATTGTACAACCTAGAAGAAATGTATACATCCCTGGAAACATACAACCTTTCTAAATAGAATCAGGAAGCAATAAAAATTTTGAAAAGACAGATTACTAGCAATGAAATGGAATCAGTAGTCATAAACTCCCAGCAGACAAAAGTCCAGGAACAGATGTCTTCATGGGTGAATTCTACCAAACATTAAAAGAGGAGTTAATACCTATTCTTTTCAAAGTATTCTAAAAAATAGAAGAGGAAGTAAAGCATCCAAATTCATTCTATAGGGCCAGCATTACCATATTACTAAAAACAGATAAAGACACTACATAAAACGACAGACCAATATCTCTAATGAGCATAGATGCAAAAATCTCCAACATAATATTAGCAAACCAAGTCCAACAATACCTTTAAAAAAGTCACTGGAGCACCTGGGTGGCCCAGTTGGTTGAGTGTCTGACTTAGGCTCAGGTCATGATCTTGTGGTTCATGAGTTTGAGCCCATATCGAGCTCACTGTTGTCAGCCTGTCAGCACAGAGCCTGCTTTGGATCCTCTGTGCCCCTCTCTCTGCCCCTCCCCCACTTGTGCTCTCCAAATATATATATATATATATATATATAAATCAGTCACCATGATCAAGTGGGATTTACTTTTGAGATACAAGTGTGTTTCAATATTCTCAAGTCAATTGATAAGATACACCACATTAAAAAGAGAAAGGATAAAAGCCATATGTTCAACTCAATACATGCAGAAAAAAACATATGACAAAGTATAGCATCCATTCATGATATAAAACTTCAACAAAGTAAGCTTAGAGGGATCATACCACAACATAATGAAAGCCATATATGTAAAACCACAGCTAACAACATACCTAATGGGGAAAATCTGAGAATTTTTTCTCTAAGATTTGGAACAAAACAAGGATATCCATTCTCAACACTTTTATTCCACTACTGTGGAAGTCCTATCCACAGTAATCAGAAAAGAAAAAAAAAGCCATCCAAATTGGTAAGGAAGAAGTAAAACTGTCACTATTTGCAGATGACATGATACTTTATGTAGAAAACCCTAAAGATACTACCAAAAATCTACGAGAACTGACTGATAAATGAATTCAATAAATTTGAAGGAAACAAAATTAATATATATAAATCTGCTGCTTTACTCTACACTAATAATGAAGTAGAAGAAAGAGAAATTGAGAAAACAATCCCAATTACAATTGCATCAAAAATAATAAAATACTGAGAAATAAATTTAACCAAGAAGGTGAGTGATGTGGACTCAAACTATAAAACATTGATGAAAGAAATTGAAAATTACACAATTAAATGGAAAGATATTTCTTGCTCATGGATTGGGAGAATAAATATTGTCAAAATATCCATACTACCCAAAGAAATCTATACATATAATACACCTCCTATAAAAATACCACCAGTATTTTTCATAGTAGAACAAATAATGCTAAAATTGGACATGAAACCACTAAACACCCTAAATGCCCAAAGCAATCTTGAAAAGGAAGAACAAAACTGTAGACATCACAATCCCAGATTTTAAGATATACTAGAAAGCTATGATAATCAGAACAACATGGTACTGGGACAAAAATAGATACAGAAATCAGTGGAGCAGAAGACACAGCCCAGAAATCAATCCACACTTTATGATCAATTAAGCTATGATAAAGGAGGCAAGAATATATATTTGGAAAAAGTCTCCTCACCAAATGGTGTTGAGAAAACTGGAAAGCTACATGAAAAAGAATGAATCTGGACCACTTCCTTACACTATATACAAAAATAAAATCAGAATGAATTAAAGATCTAAATGTGAGATCTGGAACCATAAGATTCCTTGAGAAAACATAGACAGTAATTTCTTTGATATGGGCTATAACAACATTTTTCTAGGTATGTTTCATCTGGCAAGTGAAACAAAAGCAAAATTAGATTGTTGGGACTACACCAAAATACAAGGCTTGTACACAGTGAAGGAAACTATCAACAAAACAAAAAAGCAACCTACTGAAAGGGAGAAGTTATTTGCAAATGATATGACTAATAATAGGTTATATCCAAAATATATAAAGGACCTATACAACTCAACACCAAAAAAAAAAAATTATCCGATTAAAAATGGGCAGAGGACCTAAAACACACTTTTTCCAAAGAAGACATAGAGATGGCCAACAGACACATGGAATGATACTCACCATCACTAATCATCACGGAAATATAAATCACAACAACAATGAGATATCACATTACACATGTCAGATTGGCTAAACTCAAAAGTACAATAAATAACAAGTGTTGGAAATTATGTGGAGGAAAATGAACACTTGAGAACTGTTGGTGGGACTGCAAATTGGTGCAGCTACTGTGAAAAACAGTGTGGAAATTCCTCAAAATAATTAAAAATAAAATTACAATAGATCCAGTAATTTCACTACTGGGTATTTGCCCAAAGAAAATGAAAACACTAATTCTAAAAGTTATATGTACCCCTACGTGTATTGCAGCATGATTTACAATAACCAAGATATGAAAGCAACCCAAGTGTCTATCCTTAGATTAATGGATAAAACGTGGTATAGAATGGGATATTACTGATCGATAAAAAAATAATGTGATCTTACCATTTGCAACAACACTAATTGACCTAGAAGGTATAATGCTAAGTGAAATAAAGATAATGTCTCTATTTTTAAGCTCAAAAAGACTGAGATTTGATCAGTGGATTTAAGCTAATGTATCCATGTCCAAGAAGTAGAAGATGTTATGCAGGACTTCACTGAGACCATGCAGGAATTTTCCCAGGAGTCTTATTTTTTTTAATTTTTTAAAACTTTATTTATTTTTGAGAGAGACAGAGAGAGACAGAGAGAGAGAGACAGAGAGAGAGAGAGAGAGAGACAGAAAGAGAGAGACAGAGAGAGAGAGAGGAAATGAGGGGGTAAGGGGCAGAGAGAGAGGGAGACACAGAATCCCAAGAAGGCTCCAGGCTCTGAGCTGTCAGCACAGAGCCTGATGCGGGGCTCGAACCCACCAACCATGAAATCATAACCTGAGCTGAAGTCGGACCCTTAACTGACTGAGCCACCCAGGTGCCCTCTAGTAGTCTTCTTTTAAATAATTCATGGGAATCATCACAGATCCAAGAAAAACGGAGGACAGTACCATGGGAGAAGAGTAAGGGAGAGGTTTGAAACAAGTTGCACTTTTCATATCTTATACTAAACTTGCTCATTAGCCTACACATGGAATAAATAATTCAACAAGTTCAGTCAACACAATCTTTTTGAGCATTTGGAAGAGTACGCAGTTTTTCTTTCTTCCTTTTTTTTTTGGCAGTATGCTGTTTTCATTGATAAGCCCAATGATGACATACATAGTAATTCAATGAACCTTATTATAATTTTTTTCAATTACTGGTAGAACTGATTGAATATCTTAAATAAATATTAGATTTTAGTAATCTTTATTAATAATTTATTAATCTCTATTAATGCTTTAGTCTTAAGAAACAAGGTTACTGAGAGCTAGAGAAAGTAAGGTATCCGTTCGTAGTTACACAGCAACTTAATGGCAAAGCCAGTACTAGAACCTACATTTTAATTAAAAAGCCATGGGTTCCTTTATTTACATCACACTTCCAACTCCACACTCTCTAACAAGTGAGTGGATATCTCTCTTCTCATATAGTCAGACCATTTGGATATAAGCTTTGTTTATGTTATTAAGGGCTGTCAATCTTTAAATGGACACTAGTGTATAAACCAATTAAAACACATGTCCTTCATTTTTCTTTCTTCAATGATGTAAGAACAAGTGTTCTTACGATATGCCTAAAAAAATCAGCACCTATTCTGTCTATTCCCCATCTCTCTCTCTATCCCCATTCCTACATACAGAAACACAGACATACAAACATCCATTTTTCACTGCCATACAAGACTGGAAGAAAGTAACCAAAATGAGACAAATGTTCTTTTTTCTCCAGTCCTTTCCTGCTGCTACAATTTGCTGAATTATCAGGGTGCCTGGGGGGGCTCAGTCGGCTAAGCGTCTGACTTTGGCTCAGGTCATGATCTCGTGGTTCGTGGGTTCGAGCTCCGTGTCGGGCCCTGTCTCAGAGCCTGGAGGCTGTTTCAGATTCTGTGTCTCCCTCTCTCTCTGCCCCTCCCCTGCTCACACTCTGTCTCTCTGACTCACAAATAAATAAACATTATTTTTTTTCATTTGCTAAATTATCAATCTAAGAAAAAGGAATTAAGTGATGAGATGAGCAATATCTTGTTGTAAATCAAGTTACCACGCTGGAGAGAAAAGGAAGACACGCCTCTCTTCTTGATAGTAGACTGTCAGCAATGACAGTACACAAAACGAGAGAGAAATTGAATAAAATCAATTGCTAAATTGAGCAAGTCAAGTACTAAGCTCTATAGAAATCTGCCATATATTTGGTACAAACCCAGCATAGTTCTTGATGTGGTTGGGCCATTCCATATGGCCTTTCTAAAAGCAGTGATTTTATTAATCAAAAATACTCATATTTCTATTTCTCATTTTTTCAGCTTTAAGGCTTATAACAGTTATGCTCCTTATAAATAATTTAAGGTGGAAGCTTGACTAAGCATAATGGTTCCATGTGCTGAAATAAATCTAATGGGTGGAAGGCAGGTTTAATCTAACTTTTCCAGTATAAATTCAATCCAATTGCACATGGAATTTTGAAAATTTTACAGAGGAATTCTAAACAAAGTAATTAGAAATGTCTATTACATATGCATGGTGATTAATACCTCTGAGAGAGAGGTGCCCTCAATCATACTATTCTCACAGATAATGAAATTGAAAAATGAGGAAGTTTATTTCTTTGTTTAGGTTTATACCCCTATCCAGTCCCATCACATCAACAAAAGAAAAGATAAAACCACATGATCCTGTCGATAGATGCAGAAAAAGCATTTGACAAAATACAGCATCCTTTCTTAATAAAAACCCTCGAGAAAGTCGGGATGGAAGGAACTTACTTAAACTTTATAAAAGCCATCTATGAAAAGCCC
>CM053579.1:52279552-52298613 GCA_028646485.1 Cryptoprocta ferox
AGGTTGTCTTCTTTCTGGCGTCTGTTTCTTCTTTCCCCCACTTGCAAATCCAAGTTTTATCCCTTCAGTCCTTCTCAGTTCAATCCATATGGGCGTGCGTGGATTACAGAGCTCCCTGCTCTTCCGCCATCTTGTCCTCCCCCCACTATTTGATTTTTAAATCAGGAAGTGTGAGGGGCGCCTGTGTGGCTCAGTCAGTTGAGCATCTGCCTTCAGCTCAGTTCATGATCTTGTGGTCCATGAGTTCAAGCCCCGTGTTGGGCTCTGTGCGGACAGCTTGGAGCCTGGAGCCTGTTTCAGATTTCTGTTTCTCCCTTTCTCTCTGTGCCCCCCTGCTCATGTTCTGTCTCTATCTGAAAAATACATAAACCTTAAAAAAATTAAGCCAGGAAGTGCGATACTTCCAACTTTTTTTTATCTTTCTCCAGATTGTTTTGGCTATTGAGGGTCTTTTTATAAAAATTTTAGGTTTCATACAAATTTTAGGATTATTTGTTCTAGTTCTGTGAAAAATGACTTTAGAATATCTATAGAGATTGCATTGAATATATAGATTCCTTTGGGTACTATGAACATCTTGACAATATTAACTTATAATCCATTAGTACAAATATCTTTTTCAATTTTTATAGGTTCATATTTTAATTCCAGTCAGTTAACATACAGTGTTTTATTAATTCCAAGTGTACAATATTGTGATTCAATAATTCCATACATCACCCTATACTCATCATGACAAATGCATTCCTTAATCCCTATCACATATTTAACCCATCCCCCACCCATCTCTCCTCTGGTAATGGTCAGTTTGTTCTCTATAGTTAAGAGTATGTTCCTTAGTTGCCTCTCTCTCTCTCTCTCTCTCTTGCTCTTTGCTCATTTGTTTTCTTTCTAATTTAAGAAATTTATCACATATAAGTGAAGTCGTATGGTATTTGTCTTCCTCCGTATAACTTTGCCTACCACTATACTCTCTAGCTCCATCCATGTTGTTGCAAATGGCAAGATTTCAGGTTTTTTATGGCTGAGTAATATTTCGTTGTGTGTATATGTATGTATGTGTGTGTATACAAAATTCTTTATCCGTTCATCAATTAAAGGACATTTCGTCTGCTTCCATATCTTGGCTATTGTAGATAATGTTGCTATAAACACAGGAGTGCATATATCCTTTTGAATTAATGTTTTTCTATTCTTTTGGCAAATACCCAGGAGTACAATTGCTAGATCATAAGGTAGTTGTATTTTTAACTTTCTGAACAAACTCCATACTATTTTCCTCAATGGCTGCCTCTGTTTTCATTCCCACCAACAGTGCATGAAGCTTCCTTTTCTCCATATCCTCACAAACATGTATTTTTCTTCTGTTGTTGATTTTAGCTATTCTGACAAATGTGAGGTGATATCTCATTACAGTTTTGATTTTCATTTCCCTGATCATAAGTGATGATGAGAATCTTTTCATGTTTGCGATCTATATGTCTTCTTTGGAAAAATGTCTATTCGTGCCTTCTGCCCACTTTTTAATTGGATTATTTACTTTCTTATGTTGTGTTTTTTATCAATTCTTTGTATATATTTGATACTAACCATTTATAGCATATGTCATTTGTAAATATCTTCTCCCATTCTGTAGTTTGCCTTTTAGTTTGTTGATTCTTTCTTTCACTCTGCAGAAGTTTTTATTTTTTTTAAGTTTATTTATTTTGAGAGAGAGAGCATGAGAAAGGGAGAATAGAGATAGGGAGAGAGAGAATCCCAAGCAGGCTCTGTCACTGTCAGCACAGAGCCCTATGTAGGGCTTGATCCCACAAACCTTGAGATCGTGACCTGAGCTGAAATCAAGAGTCAGGCACTCAACTGACTGAGCCACCCAGGTGCCTCTGCAGAAGTTTTTTTTTTCCCATTGGATATTATTTCTTCCTTTGTCAAAGACTACTTGACCATACAATTGTGGATTTATTTCTGGATTTTCTACTCTGTCCTATTGATGTATGTGTCTATTTTTGTGCTAGTACCGTACTATTTGGATTGTTACAGCTTTGTAATATAACTTGAAGTCCAGAATTGTGATGTCTCCAGCTTTATTATTCTTTTTCAAAATTGCTTTGGTTATTCTGGGTCTTTTGTGGTTCCATATAAAAGTCTGATCTAAGGACAGGATCTAGTATCTGTCATTAAATCCAAAAATGATATCCCCATATTTTAGATTAATTGCCTTTTTATTGGGATATCAAATGTCCCATAGAAAGTTTTTTAGAGTATTATTGAGAGTTACATGGGTACATTTTAGGGTAATCACTGAGAGCTAAGCAATCTCTTCTGTTTGTCACTTGCATTTTAGTATTTAAAATCTTAAAATTTAAATTATTTTTATCAGGATTTTTTACGTGGTTTCTAAAAACCTCAAGTATCTGCTGAGAAGCTTCCATAATGTTCTTTTTTTCTCTAAAATATCCTTTTGTTCTCTAAAACAAAATGCTATAAATTTTGAATAATATACTGTAGATAAAATGGCCTTAACATATAAGTAAAACACAACTAACTATGGAGGAAAAAGTACTAAGCACCAATAACAAAAAAGCTGATACACTAACTGAGCTGAAAAACACAGAATGCAAAAACTCTATGATCTATTACACATGTTACGGAAAGACTGAGTTTGTGTAGAGTACTCATATTCTCCAGAAAAAGTTGTCAGTTTTAAGTTCCTGGACTCCATCTTTAAAGGTGGAAGTCTGGTATTCCAAGCCTACGTGTCCTCAATAGGGAATACATCTTATTATCAAGATGGAGTTTGGGTCCCAGCCCACAAATAGGAAAGGATTTTTACTTTCTTTTTTCTTAAAGAAGCACCTTTTTGGGGCACCTGGGTGGCTCAGTTGGTTAAGCGCCAACTTCACCTCAGGTCATGATCTCACAGTTCATGAGTTCGAGCCCCACATCAAGCTCTGTGCTGACAGCTCAGAGCCTGGAGCCTGCTTTACATTCTGTATCCCTCTCTCTCTTCTCCTCCCCGACTCACATTCTGTCTGTCTCTCTCTCAAAAATAAATAAACATGAAAAAAAAAAAGAAGCACTTTTTTTTGGCAGCCCTGGAAATCACACCACATTAAGTAGCCACCTACACTCAAAATCAAAGCCAACCCTGGAGGGAGGTCTTGGAGATCGGTTTAATTTTCCACTCTACTCTTGCTCTTTTTACCAGACTTCATAAAGTGGCTTTATTCCTCCACTTTTGCAGCCTATTAATTCTGTGAAGCAGTGAATAGGAAACACTCCCAAAGAGAAAATTGCAAGAAAAGGACTGCAAAAAAATGAAAACAGCCAAAAGGACTTGGTTATCTTGGATCTTAGTTTATTTTATATAAATTTGGAAGCTTTTAACTTTCCTTAATAAAAATTGTCTTTTTGTCCAAATTCTGATGTCTGGTCTGAAACTCCAGATGAGCATTTAGAAACGTGGAGGAAAATCCCCAAAGCCATGTCAGCACTGAAAATAGGAAATACATACAGTTTTCTCACTGTAACATAACTTTTCGTTTTCTCATCACATTTACAAAGTGAATAATTTCAAATATAATATTTAAAATAAAGCTATGTGAAATGGTGACCTGTATTTTAAACCAAAATTTAGGATACATACATCCAGAGTAGTAAAAATAGGAGACACTGATAGCTGGATAGTTGGCTACATGTAAATTCTAAACTGCTCAATGTTTTACAATATCTATCAAAAGTGATGTACTACTTTCTCTTGTATTTTAATCATGAAGACTTGAGACCCACTATGAACCACAAGTTAAACAGTAGTCAACAATATGAAACTATATGCAAATTCTTTGTAAAATAGCATACCATATATGAGACATAAAGGGATCCTCCAATTGTATTAAGTTCTAGTCTAGAGGTTCAATAAACTTAGTTGAATCAAATTGAGTTCCTACTACATGCAAAGTAGCCAGGCACTTTAGGGGTAAATGGTCATACATATACATCAATAAAACATGGTATTTGTTGGTAATGAGCTCACAATTTTGTGGAATGAATAAGAAAAGGAAGCATATTTCTAATACAAAGTGCTATGGGATATAATCACAATCAGGTAGAAGATAATGAAAGCTTTCATGAGGAAGTTAACTTTTTTTTTAAAGAGTGGTCTTGGAGGATGGGCAGGATTTCAATAGATAAAGATGGGAATATAGCACTTTAAGCAGAGGGAAAAATCCAGAACCCAGGCAACGGAGATAGGAAAGCACAGAGAATGCCTATACGGACCCAGTTTTGGTATGGAGCTTAAGAAAATGACTAAATTCATATTGAAATTGTCCTTTATAACTCAAGGAAGACTCTCATATTTGAAAGCTCTTGGATTTGTTTCTCTTGGAAGCTTGTTAAAATGTAGCTACCTTGGCTCTGTCCTTTGGAAGTTAAGATTTGTTCCATCTGGAAGTATTTATTTTTAACATGCACTCCAGTTTTCCCAGAGACCACATTTTGAGAAACACTGCTTAAGAAAAAGGGAAAGAATAAAAATAAACATCTTTATTTTCTTTTTAAACCTTTTAATATTTATTTATTTTTTGAGAGAGTATGTGTGTGTGAGCAGGTGAGGGGGAGAGAAAGAGGGAAGATGCAGAATCTGAAGCAGGCTCCAGGCTCTGAGCTGTCAGCACAGAGCCTGATGCGGGGCTCGAAGCCACAAACCACAAGATCATGACCTGAGCTGAAGTCAGATGCTTAACTGACTGAACCCCCCCAGGTGCCCCCAAAATAAACACCTTTAAATCATGTGTATAAGAACAAGTCACTGAGAGATAGGAGCTGTATAAGAACAAACTGACATGTTTTAATGGATAGTAGGAGCAAGGAAGCCAATAGTGGCTAAACTACTTGTTAACTATCAGTGCAGATTTCATAGCCTCTGGTGTCACCAATACCAATTGGTGTGACTTTGTTTCCAGGATATGAAATTATTACAAATTAGGATATCTAAGGAAAGGCCGTGTGACTGGGCATGACTTACTGGTAATGTGAGATTGGGTAATGTACCCCTTGCTTGTCTCCAGGTAATTAAAAGAGTACTATTCAGAGCAGAGTAACAAGATACACTATCTGTTGAAGAAGAAATGGGCTTTAGATCTCAGCAAAGACATTTATACCCAGTTAAATGAAAGAACTTCCTGGCAAAATGGCAATGTTCACAATAACTGCACTGTCTGTCCACACATAGTTATTTCCCCTGTTTATGAAGTTGGCTTATGAAGGAATCATAGGAGGTACCAAATATGAGAAGTTGGAAGCCTAATTGGATGTGGTATACAAGCAGAAAACCCCTCGTTAGAGTAAAAATTCTGATTGAACTTTCAGTAGGGCAGAATTGGTGAATTCCCTAGGAGAATTAGCCAGGCAAAGACTTTCTAAAGTATTTGCTTACTGTGTGCTCTTTACTTAGATGCAGTTGCCAGATTTTCTGGAAAGATTATTAACTTTTTGACTTCAAAGATTTTCAAAAATTGAAAAGAATCCATGATATTTGCTATGTGTGCTAATCAGAGTCAGGAAGAAGTTGTTTTGCTCTCTTCCATCTTATATTTGTGATTGCTTATGTATCATAGTGGTACAGTTGCCTCCCACACACATGTACACACCTTATTCAGCCCCACATCATTTGCAGTCACTTAAAGCACTAGGTCTGCCTTTTCTTGGCTTACTATAGTATGTATCTAACCAAAACTCTAAAATAAAGTTGGCTTTTGAGTAAATAGTTGCCTATGACCTATGATTGATGGCTGCTGGGCAGAACTCCACATCCCAAAATATAGTATTCCCTTGCCATTAGTATGTCTCAAAGACCACCATTAAAAATTAGGTAATTTGGTGGTCTAATATTTTTTATGATTCTTTTTCTTTTATTAAAATACAGAAATATATTTTGATGGGTAAAAGTGTAGCATCTTTATAGATAATACTAACTTATTCAAGGAAGTTTCAGTAAAATGATACAAAACACTATCCCTGATATTCATTTGAGTTATGCTTTTCCTGGATAAGCAAACAAAAACATAATATTGTTGGAAAATACACTTGAATTTCATAAGTGAAATTTAGTGAAATTTCAGGTTTGGATAAACATAAATATTCATAAATGAAAATAATATCTTCCCATGAGAACTCCATATGAAATAGTTTCTGACCTGCAGATTGCTGGGAATCAGGACAGGTTTTGGTCATTACTTCATTTTTTCCTTCTTTTTTTCTTCCCAAAGGAAGTACATAAAATTAAGGAAGAATAAGCTCCTGAAAGAAAAAAATAATTTGATCAAGGAGTCTGGCCTGTTTCTTCAAATAAATATCTCATTCAAAACTGGAGTCTGTTTCAGTGTCTGTTACAAAACGGATCCTTTCCTGAGAAAGGAAAATCTCAAAAAATAGTGTCATGCTCTGAAAAAAAAAAGCCTCCTTCATTTTTTTGCTTCCAACACTCTTGGATAATGGAGAGTTTATATTCATTATAGAACAGCTAATTAGAGTTTTTTCTATGATGGAAAGCCTTTTCAATCATCCCAAGAAACTTTTCCTATTAGAAAATAATGTTATTTAAACAAAGGGTAAGCATCATCAGTTCTCCCAGAGGAAGCTAGAGGAATTTTAAGGGAGATATTCTATTCAGGAGCACTTCAAGGTTACAGACTAGGATATACATATGAAAATGCACTAAAATGTGGGCAATGAGGGAATGACCAATAGGAAAAGTATAGACTTCAGAAGGGTAGTCATGACTTTAAGTTCATTTTACTTAAGCAAAATGTTCTTAATATTTTAGTTGTTTCCCCTCCTTTGTGCTTATAGGTTACATTGTACATTGCCTATGAACACATTTTTTAAATATTGTGTGGCAATTATCATTCTTCCTCACTAGAAAATAAGGTCCAAGAAGACAGAGATCATGCACCTTTTTCCACTGTCTATATCCCCAGTACCAAGAATGGTGCCTGGCAAATGGTAGATGCTGAGTAAATATTTGCTGAATAAATAATGGATGAATCCGCCACATTCCAACCATAGCTCTAGGTGTTCCAGAGGATATAAAGGTGTTTAAGACCCATCCCCTCACTTCAAGGAATTTTTAGCCTCATTGTGGTAGGGTGGGATTGGCAGTGGAACAGAGGCATAACTAAGACACAGAAACAAATTACTAACTAAAAAGTAAAGTTAGGTACTTTGAGAGAGATATAAATGAGGATTTAAAAAGGGGTTTAGCATACCAGTGTTGAGTTAATCACAAAAGTGTCCACAAAGAACAGGGAATTTGAAAAAGGGTTTTACAAATAGGCAGGACTAATATTCAAAAAGAAGATATTCCAGGATGAGTAACATAATGTGCAAATGCTTGTGGAAAAAAAAAAGGTCAATTTGAACAGCAAGGAGTTCAGTTTGGCTGGAGTGCTGATCATGCTAGGAGTGTAATGGGAGACAGAACTCTAAAGGTAGAAGGCACTGTATTTAAGGAAGTTAATGACTACAAGGCTAGGCACATTGTGATTTGATGGGCAATAGGGAGTCATTAATGCTCTTTAAAAAAATTCATCTCAGAAAAAATCTGATGGCATTAAACAGAATAGAGTAGGAAAAGATGGGATAGAGAGACAAATTCAGGTAATGAAGGCCTGAACTAGAGTAAAAACAATGTAAGTTTTAAAAATGAGATGGTTGTGTGAGATAATGCAATTGCAGAAAATAGCAATAATAATATCAGTTATAACTCATGTTTATTGGGCACTTATTATGTACCAGACACTATGCTAAATAGGTTCCATACAATAGTTCAATTAATTCTCACACTGACTCTTAGAGGTTAGGTACTATGATTATTCTGATTTTACCAATGAGAAAATTAAGGATCAGAGAGGTTTAGTGATATACCCAAGGTCACACAGCCTATTAATTGAAAGAGCAGGAATTTAAACCTAGGTCATTCTAACTTCTAAAAATACATTATTTTCCTCCATAGTATGCTATCTCCCCCTTAGAAACTTGTTTTGAAGTGGAGAACAAGTGACAAGGAGTCAATGTCTCTAAGACTTTGAGACAACCTGGGAAAATATTGATGAACTTAATAGCAATAAGGAAATCTAGAGCTGAATCAGGTTTGAAGTTTTGAGAAATGATAATTTTTGTTTGAGAATGTTGGTTTTTATAGTCAAATAATTTTTATTTACTGAAACTATTTCATTCAACAAATACTGAGCACTTACTTTGTGTCTTGCACAATCTTTGGTTCTAGCATACAGCAAGAAGACAAAACATATGAGAATCCCTGTCCTCATGGACTTTACATTCTAGTAGGTAAAATACATAAAAACAAAGTAAATAAGTTAAAAAAACATAAAATATGTTGATTATGATTGAAAATGGATAAAATAAACACTGAAAGGAGATGGGGAATGTTGGAAGAGAGCTGCAGTTTTAAGTAGAAAGATCAGGTGAAACCTCACAAAAAGGTAATATTTAGGTAAGGAGCTGAAGAAGATGAGTGGATGAAACAAGTAAATAACGGGGCTAAAGCATTTCAGGCACAGGGAACTGCCAATTCAAAGGCTTTGAAGTAGGAGTGTACCTAGTCTGTTCACCTAACAACAAGAATGGCAAAGTGGCTGGAGCAGAGTGCAAGAGAATGTTAGGAGGTGAGCTCAGAAGAGTAACAGGGACCAGATCATGTAAGAAGATGTAGGCCATTGAAAAGAACTTTGATTTTTCTTCTAAGTGAGAGGAAAAGTCATTAGGAGATTTTTACCAAAGAGATGACATAATCTGACAAGACATAGTGTGAATAAATAGTAAAGATCACTTTCATGTGTTGAATTTTGAAGTGATAGTGGAATATCAAGAGAAGAGTTCTTATATATAGTTGGAAAGAGCTACAGCTCATATGAAATACAGATTGAAGAGTCATTGGCCATGATAGGGAAGATGAATGTTCAATAGAGGTTTACTGGATATGTATTTGTATAAACTTCTAATGTTTTTCGGTGACATTAGAAGATAATGACTTCTATATAAACAGTTAAAAGGAGAGTGGAAATCCAGGCTTTTGATTGGTCTGCTACCTGATTTTGTCTGTCACCTCTCCGAAATCACTCCCTGTGAAAATATTACAAAGATGTATTTTTAGTTTGAAATCTAAACAGCAATTAAACAATTTTAATTACTCTTTCAACATTGATGCTTTACAGTTTTGTTTCCTTGTTATAAAATAATAACACCATGTTTTTATTTTGCCCTTAACTGAGAAATCTCAAGTATTTAACCTCTTCAATATGATTTATAGTTCATATCATTCATCAGGTATTTTAGTTAAAGTGAACACTATATTTTTGAACAAAATGTGCTATTTTTCTTACCAAGCAATTGAGGCAAAATAAGAACAATAACAATTCCTTCAGGGGCTGAATCAAGCATGCTTTAAACCACATGGATTTGATAATATAAAGCAGAAGTTTCATAATTCTTATTTCATTTTTGTTCTTCCCACATATCTTTAAAGCCAGTTAAATCCTCCTGGATTTCAGCAGCCTTGAGGCAACTATCCAAGTCCCTAAACTAAAATTTGTTTACCTCAGAACAAAGGTCATGGATCCAGCTAAGTCAACCACCTTGGGACTTTGATTCTCTCTACTTGTGTTATGGTCTGTTATCTTGGATAATTAAGAGGTGACTGAATGATCCATGTAAATGAAGTATTTAAAGAAAGGCTGATTTGCAAAGATGTGAATGGAGCCAGGGTGTTTTATGCTAAGTGAAATAAATACCATATGATTTCACTCATATGAGGAATTTAAGAAACAAAAGAGATGAACATATGGGAAGGGGGAAAAAGAGAGAGGGAAACAAACTGTAAGAGACTCAAAGATAGAGAATAAACAGGGTTAATGGAGGGAGGGGGGTGGAGGATGGGCTAAATGGGTGATGGGGTATTGAGGGCACCTGTGTTGAGTACTGGGTGTTATATATAAGTGATGAATCAATAAATCACTGAAACTAATGTTACACTATATGTTAATGATCTAGAATTTAAATTAAAATTTGAAGATTAAGAAATAGAATAAAGAGAGGCTGGTTGCCCACTTATTTTCAGACATATGAGAAGGATTTCTACCAAATTAGTGGCCCCTAAGATGATGGTTCAAGGAGAAATGCTTGGTAGACTATACCTGAATCATACGGGGAACTTTTTAAAAATACAAATTTGGGATCTTCTATAATGAATCAGAATCTCTGGAAGAGACACCATGAAAGCTGTGGAAAGCTGTATATTTTTAATTCCATCAGAGGAGTCTGACAATCAATGTGTTTTGTGAATCAATGGTCTAAATCAGAGCCTCTCAAATGTTAATATGCCTAAAAATCACCTGTGGTTCTCATTACACTGCAAACTGATTCCGATGGTCCCAGGTGGGGCCTGAGAGTCTTGCCCATTTCTAACAAGCTCTCAAATAATGTTGGTCCACAGTCACAGACTATATTACCTCTCAAGTTACTTCTTTCTGTACTTTCCAGTGATTCTAAAGTACCTTATAGAAACTGGCTCATCGCCCTCACTTCAGAAATTTCCATTCAAATGAATAGATTTTTTTTTTAATACATAGGTTTTTTCTTTCTTTGCAAAATATGCCAGACAATAATTGGCTTATTTGTTTTTTTCATTTGCAGCGCTGCTTCCCCACCCCAATTTTTAGCTTTCAACCCATAACTGAAAAACTCCCAGAAAACTGATCTGTCCAAGTTAATCATCTCTGAAGAATTGCAGTCTCATTGAGTACTAAAGCAAATCTTTCTTCTATGTGAGCCAAAGATAAGGAAAAACAGCCTGTCAAACACCTGTAAAGAGATGGCTATCATCATATGGAAATTTGAAGAGCTGCTATGTGGCACATTCATGATCCAAATGGGAAAGAATCAACTGTCATGATGTCCCAGAAGGCCCTATAGCAGAGTAAACAAGGAGAAAAATTATAACAGCTTGTCACCTGTGTCTGCAAACTAGACTTCAGTGTAGTTACTATAAAAAAATCCGCGGAAAATATGCAGACAGTTCTTTGAAAAGCCCCAAAATTATGCATATGAGATCAGACCAAAGCAGGAAAAAAGAAGCTACTTTACACTCACTCTCCACAACCCATTGATAAGTCTTTTAGAAAGAGTAGCAGTTGATTGTGAATTTATGTTTTGAACCATCATTTAGCAGATAGTTGCTCTGGAAAGAAACATGCCTGTCAATGACACATGTGCTGTGCCAGATGGAGACACTAGAGATTTTCGATATTTTATCTATGCAGTGACATACACTGTAATTCTTGTGCCAGGTCTCATAGGGAACATATTAGCCTTGTGGGTATTTTATGGCTATATGAAAGAAACCAAAAGGGCTGTGATATTCATGATAAATTTAGCCATTGCTGACTTACTACAAGTTCTCTCCCTGCCACTGAGGATCTTTTACTACTTGAATCATGACTGGCCATTTGGGCCTGGCCTCTGCATGTTCTGTTTCTACCTGAAGTATGTCAACATGTATGCAAGCATCTACTTCTTGGTCTGCATAAGTGTGCGACGATTTTGGTTTCTCATGTACCCCTTTCGCTTTCGTGACTGCAAACAGAAATATGACCTATACATCAGCATCACTGGCTGGTTGATTATCTGCCTTGCCTGTCTTCTCTTTCCTCTCCTCAGAACCAGTGATGACACCCTAGGCAACAGAACCAAATGCTTTGTAGGTCTTCCTACCAGGAATGTCAATCTGGTCCATACTGTTGCCATGATGACCATTGGTGAGCTGATTGGGTTTGTCACTCCTCTTCTGATTGTCCTGTACTGTACCTGGAAGACAGTTTTATCACTGCATGATAAATATCCTGTAGTCCAAGACCTTGGGGAGAAAAAGAAAGCCTTGAAGATGATTCTAACCTGTGCAGGAGTATTCCTAATTTGCTTTGCACCTTATCACTTCAGTTTTCCTTTAGATTTCCTGGTGAAGTCCAACAAAATTCAAAGCTGCCTAGCCAGAAGGGTGATTTTAATATTTCATTCTGTTGCCCTCTGTCTTGCTAGTCTGAATTCCTGTCTTGACCCAGTCATATACTACTTCACCACTAATGAGTTCAGAAGACGACTTTCAAGACAAGAGAGCATCCAACTCCATGGAAAATCCTTTGTGAGCAACCATACCACTTCTACCCTGACAACTGAATTATGCTAAATTAAAACAAAACCTGAATGTGGCCTGAAATACAAGTATATCAGAACATATTTTTAATACTCCAACCCACTGGAAAGTAATCACAGGAAGCACTCACAGCTTTTCAGTTATGCTCTATCTTACCTATATGAAGAATTCACATCTTTATAACAGAACCTGTTTAGAGCATTATACTCTACCATTACTGTTCTTGACATGTCCATGTAGTAATTTGTTATCAAGTCACAACTTAAACTATAAAACTTCAGTGGCATTCTATATATTTGCAGTCAATTAGAGCCGGCAATTTTATCTGTGAACCTAAGACACAGAGAGACTATTTGTTTGGGCTCATCATAAGCACTTAGTTTTGCTGCAATGGATACTGAGTCTTGGTACTTAGAGACAATGTATTTGTCTATTTATTGTAGTAATCACAACTTATATTCAAATATCATATTTTTATTGTATGTTAAGTAGGATGAACAATATGTTATTCTGTGAAAACAAAATGGTATAAACATGGGACCATTTTTATCTCCCATGTGTGGTTATACAGAAGGGTTTGAGGACTTAAATAACTATTTCCTACATTTAAGTGTCATTAGTAAAGATCATCTGACACACCAATTTGTAAAATGAAAATTCAAACTCAACCCTCTGGTATGTTTAAAGTAAGAACAAGAAACAAATTCACATACATTAATCTCTATGACTGTATAAAATGTCATATTGAATTTACCAGGTCAGATAGCTTGCCAAACTACATACAATGTGACCCAAATTGCAGGTCCATAAAACAGCATATAAGTGACAATCACAGTTCCAGTTCTCTTAAACTATTTCCAAAGGACACCTATGGAAATGTATTGACCTGCCTAGTAGAGGGAGTTTCCACCATGCTTCTAGACTAACACTGAATATCTCTGACAGGTTACTGCACTTTTTGAGCCTATGAAAGAAGTAGTGCACTAATTAATTACAGAGCAAAAAAGATGAATGGATGGGTACACCTCTTAAAAAACTCATCACATTGTTTTTATTTTAATTTAAGTGGTGAATGTGAAGCCACCTTCACAAGCTGAAGGCAGCCAGGCATGTAGACCCTTCAGTAACTTTTATGGTCCAGCTTTGATCCAGTCATACCATTGTGAGGCCTGCACAGACTACCTCCCAGAAGCTGGGGAAGGAGATTCATCTTTTAGGGAAAAGTGCAGAAGACTAATTTTGGCAGCACTGGGCTCCCCTTACAATTATTTGCCTGTTACTTCCTTGGTACTAGTACACCGGTAGCATACCCAGGATAAAAGTAGTAATTAAATCTGATGTTTTAAATATTACAGTACTTTGAAACATGTTTTAGCAAAAAGTTCTAACTTAAAAAAGTGATGTACTTAAAATATGTGTGCTATATAATAAAGACACATGCTACTTCTCATCTGGAAGGAATGTGGAAATCAACCAAGGGCTCCATCATATTTTTATTAAAAAGGAGTTGTTTTATGCACATAATTATGATACTAATATGATTGGGGGAAAACTGGTAAAATCAAAATTATTTCTAATATCTGAGAGAAATGGAAGATTTTGTAATATTTTCTTTGGACATGTATTGATTTTGCTTGTACTTTATTATTAAAATAATACCCTATTAGAAAACAGACTTTGGGCTGCTAGCATTAGTGTATCTATATCCTAATCATTCATTGCAAGGTACATATTTTTGATGTGTTAAATGAGTTCTGAATGAGTGTTAAGTTTTTAGAGTAACTGTAACTCTGTCTGGTCTGTTTGCTTTAAAGTGATTTGCGTTTGAGTATAATTTAGTGTTGTAATGGGATCACAAGTAATAATTTTATAAGTACTTATAATAGAAGAGTCTTACCTATACTATTTTCGTACATATTTTTTAGATTGGGATGGATTGCACTTCTTAGGGTCATTTTGGAATACCAGAGATTTAATTTTTTTACATATTAATTTCACTTTAAACATATTTATCCTTTCTAAAAGGGAGGGAAAATCTTTCTAGGATATTACTAAATTTCTTTGAAGAATGTTTGAAGGGGTTAGAGTCCATTTATTAGGTGATCCAGAAGCCCTTGCACGTCATTTACATCATAAGAGGAGAGGACAAATGTTCTGTATTCTTATGCTGCTTAGCTAGGACCACCCAATAAATCTGATCAATTTATTCATACTAAGGTGCTGTGACTAATGTTGGCTTAATATGAACTTGCCCAGGGGTATGTTAATCCAAGGTTTAGAGATAAACTTTAATTCAAAGTGTTAATCCCTTATTTTTAATATAAGAATGAAAGACACTGAAGAAAACTGGAGGGGAAAATATTTTTTAAGAAAATAAATTTTACATCAGTGTCTTTCAAATTACATACAGTAAGTGATCACCTACTTTGCTTACCATAATGGGGATGCTAAATTCTAATAAATATATCCACAAGCATGGTTATCAGTTTCTCAGAACTCTGCCTATTTCCTTTTTTTTTTTTTTTTTTTACTTTCTGCCTTCCAACTCTGGACCTGATTTCCAGGAGAAAAGCATTGCTTTTAGGAGTAGGAGAGATGTGCTACTGAAGCTGCCATTCAAATGGCAGTCTCCTCTCTGAGCTTCTCTTTTCCTTGGAGAATCTTCTTTTTGAGTCTCCCTTTTACCAATTTCTTGGTTCAATGAAATCTGGGTGCTAAAAGTAAGCACTCTCAACTACAGTAATATACAATTTAAGATAAATAAACTCATATTTTCCATATAAATTTTTTTGAGTTCTGATTCCAAAATATACACATAATTATTTCAAAACCAGATTTTGAATATGGAGTGACTTCCATATATTATTGTCATTATTGTTATTATTATTATATTCAAATGGCTTATGTGTTTTCATTATCACTCAAACAGCTGATTCTATTACCCTGTAATTCCATAAAAAAAGAGCCCTACCTTAGGAACAACAGGTCAAGCTATCTTGATCTGAAAAAGTACATAAGCGGATCTTTTGTGCAACTTCATTATTATATCATCTCTTTGTTTTTACTCTCAAGACACTGTGAAATTGTTGCACTTAGAATTTATTTACATTTGTAAATTATAATTTACATGTTAATAATAATGATTGTCTCTGTAATTACATAGAAATTTTCTGCCCCCAGAAGTCAATTATATTTAGTGACTTTTTCAGAAAATGATAAATTTAAGATATTTTTTCTGTATTCTCATACACATAGATAAGTCCCATGAGGTTTTATTTTCCCTTTCTCTCCCTGGAGAGGTGCACTCTATTCTCAGAAAGATGAGGAGCTTCCCTCATCTTACTCCACCCCTACCATTCATTTCTCCCATAGATTGATTCTTTACTATCCACACCATAGTAAGATTATTCCTAACCTTCACTTGTTGACCAAGTTTATTTGAATAACTTAACATCCTATATTTTATGGAATGCAGTTTATGGGCTTAAAGGGAGATGAGGTGAGGAAATGTTTTCTCCTTAGTCTTAAGTGTTGTTAAGATGATAGTCTGATTTGTTTCGTGGATTGGCAGGGGGAAAAAAAGCACCATATTCCACTGTCCCCCTTTACTTTTCCAAAAACAGATCTAAAAACAAACAAACAAAAATGTGAAGACAGTGCAGTTGTCTCTGACCCTCTTCTCATCTTACTTCGTTTTCTTCCTCTTTAGCAGCTCCCTTTTAATCTTGCCTATATCCCTAGTGCTTTGGGGAGGCCCAGCTATGTTCTATAATAACCAAGTTGTTAGGAATTACATTTTGGCTGTTGCAGAAATAATTTCCTAGGAAGTGGTAAAGGCTTTTCTAAAGAGAAATTTCTGATGTTTTGTTAGACATGAAGAAAATAATGGGATATAAATATGGGATCTTGCCCATGCTTCCAATATCCTAAGATCACATATACATCTCTGTGCCTTCCTAAAGTCAGACCAGAAGTAACTTCACTGACTTCACTGCCATATTTTCGGGGGAAGGAGTGAGAGATAAACTCTCAAGTAAATGTGGCTCTTTTAACTTAGTTATTCCTCAGTTATAGAGGATGTGATGTGTGTTTGGGGAACAAGGCAATATATTGTAACTTTCTTTAACTTTATTGTCCATTTTCTCAGCAGAACCATTTCCTCAACCTTAAACACTTATTTGATTTTGTCAAGACCATTATTTTTTTTCTTCTATTGTTTGTTGGCTAAGTTTTATTTATCTAACTCCTTACTACACATCTGCTATTTCATCTATAGACATGGCTCTTATTTGATGCCTTACATTTATCTTCCTGGATCTCTTCAAAGAATAATAAAGCCCCCCTTTGGCAGTGGGGGCTGTCATTAGACCTCTCACCCTGACCCCATTGTCTTCTTTTTGCAAGAGCTTCAGTAGCAGAGTTGAGAGATGGACTTAGGATTTTTACTCTTCAAAATTTGATTCTGGGCATAATTAAATACTTTTTTCAGCCCTTTCCAAGCAATATTGAATATTCGCAACCTGTTCAATGACAAGTATCATTCATACTTCTTAAAATGCTAATGTAATAATATGAAAAAATAAATAAGACAGCTTGAAACACTAATGGTGCAAGTATTTGGCTCATTCAAGTATTTCATTGAATGAACGCATAAAAAAAGTAGCCTTATAACTTCCCCACCATGCTTGCATAAATTAAAATATGTAATACTGGCTTAAAAATGGTGTGAAATCACGATGCTGTCCTATATCACTAAATTAAGCTTTTCACTTAGATGAGTGTGTGTGTGTGTGTGCGCACGCGCACGCACGTGCATATGTGCGCTAATGCCTGTTTAACTATGGAAAAGTTCAAACATTTTCAAAAGAAGAGCAATTAGTATCATGATCCCCCATGTATCCATTATTCAGCTTCCATCAACATCAACACATGGCCAATCTTCTTTTTCTCTGGCTATACCTATTTTCCCTACCCCATATTATATTAAAGTATACTTCATACGTTATATAATTCCATCTTTAAATATTTTAATAAGTTACAATACTATTTATTTTTTAAAATATTTATTTACTTTTGAGAGAGAGAGAAAGTTTGAGTCGGGGAGGGGCATAGAAAGGGGCGGGGAGAGAGAATCCCATGCAGGCTCCACACTATTGGAGCCTGACACAGGGCTTGAAACCACAGACCGTGAGATCATGACCTGATGTTTAATCAACTGAGCCACCTAGGTGCCCCAGTAAAGTAAATTATAGTACTGAACTATTCAATATATGATCAAACAGGTTAAAGAATAAGAACTAATTTTAGATATTTTCAGTAATTATATCAAACACTAAATTCAAACAAATATAAGAATTTCCTTTTGATCAATATGAACAGTTTCCAACTAAGATAAAAATGTCTATTAACCTGACTCTGTTTTCCTTAGATGAGCCTTCGACTGCAAAAGTGTTATGGAGACTTTATCCTGCAGTGGACGTTCCCAGAAACAATGGAGATGGACCAAGAACTGAGGGCTAATGGCAAACTTTATTAGGAACAGCATCTTATTTTATACCCTCCTTGCAAGCTTGGAGAGTACACTAAATGTTACAGTGAATGTTTTACTCAGAACGGTAGCTACAGATAAAGGAAGGACAGATCAGGAACATCCTGCAACTGTGCGTGGGTATATCTCCAGTGCTGTGGTTTCTTGACGCACTTGGCTGATGACCAGGAAGGCTTTGTCCTGCACGTCCTCCTGGGACTTCATCAAGTCCCATGTTCCCAGCGTTCTGGGGACAGAAGTCCGATAAGGACAATACATACACAAGGACAGTGGTGAGAACAGAGGTCCGATAAGGACAGTTTATCCCATTTCCCAACAACGTGTTAAGAAAATATGGCCATCATATATATATATATTTGCACACCCAACATTGGAATACATAAATATATTAAGCAAATAATAACAGATCCAAAAGAAAAAATAGACAATACAATAACAGTAGAAGACTTCAACACTTCACTTTCAAAAATGGATAAAATAATACAGAGAGGAAATCAACAAGGACATAAAGGACTTGAATCATACATTACACTAAATGGATCTAACAGACATGTATAAAACATTCCACCTAAACAAAGCAGAATACACATTCTCAAGTGCACACAGAACATTGTCAGGGATAGATCATATAATAAGACATAACAAGTCTTAGCAAATATATAAAATATTGAAATCATGCCAAGTATCTTTTTTGACCACAATGGTTCAAAGCTAGAAATCAACGTGAGGAAAGCTGGAAATCTACAAATATGTGGACACTAATCAACACACTCCTGAACAACCAGCAGATCAAAAATGAAATCAAAATGAAAATCAAATATATTTAGAAACAAATGAAAATAAAAGTACAACTTACCAAAACCTATGGGGTGGCATAAAAGTGGTTCTGCAAAGGAAGTTAATAGTGTAAAATGTATATATTAGGAAATCAGAAAGATTACAAATTAGAAATATTACAAATAAACAACCTAACTTTACATCTGGAGGAATTAGAAAAAAATCAAATTAAGCCCAAAGTTAAGGGAAAGAAAGAATAAAGATTAGAATGGAAATAAACGAAAGAGAGACTAGAAAAAAAGATCAATGAAAATAAGAGCAAATTTTTTAAAAAGATAAACAAAATAAAAAAATCTATAGCGGTGGAGAGAGGACAAGATGGCGGAAGAGCAGGGAGCTCTGTAATCCGCGCACGCCCGTATGGATTGAACTGAGAAGGACTGAAGGGATAAAACTTGGATTTGCAAGTGGGGGAAAGAAGAAACAGACGCCAGAAAGAAGACAACC
>CM053579.1:52299113-52348449 GCA_028646485.1 Cryptoprocta ferox
GGAAAAGGTAACGGGGGGTGATGGTTTTGGTGGAGGTCACTTGTGGGGAAGAGCACTGGGTGTTATATGGAAACCAACCTGACAATAAACTATAAAGTTAAAAAAAAATAAAGTCTAGTTTGCCTGATATAAGTGTTGCTACTACAGCTTATTTTGACATCAATTTGAATGATAAATATCTCTCCATCCCCTCACTTTCAATCTGCAGGTGTCTTTAGGTCTAAAGTGAGTCTCTTGTAGGCAGTATATAGATGGAACTTGTTTTTTCTATCTATTCTGACACCGTATTTATTTTGATTGGAACATTTAGTCCATTTACATTCAGAGTAATTATTGACAGATATATATTTAGTGTCAGCGTGTTACTTGTTTTGTCATTGCTTCTGGAGATTTTCTCTGATATTTTCTTTATCACTTTTTGTCTCTCCTTTGCACTTAAAAAGTCTCCTTTAATATTTCTTGCAGGGCTGGTTTAGTGGTCACATATTCCTTTAGTTTTTGTTTGTCTGGGAAAACCTTAACTTTCCTTCTATTCTGAATGATAGCCTTGCTGTATAGAGTATTCTTGGCTGCAGATTTTTCCTATTCAGCATTTTAAAAATATATCACACAACTTCCTTCTGGCTTTCCAAGTTTCTGTTGAGAAATCTTCAGCTAGCCTTATGGGTTTTTCTTTGTAAATTAAAGACTTCTTTTGTCTTGCTGTTTTTAAGACTTTTTTCTTTATCACTATATTTTTCAAATTGCATTACAATATAAATTTTGGTGTTAGCCTACTTTTGTTGATTTGGATGGTAGTTCTCTGTGCCTCCCATATCCGGATACTGTTTCCTTCCCCACATTAGGGAAGTTTTCAGCTATTATATCTTTGAATACATTTTCTGTCTCCTTTTGTCTCTAAAACTGTAGTCCCTAAGTTCCTTACATCTATTCTCATTTTGCATAATTCTTCTTTTTCTCTTTTGTTAAGCTTCATTATTTTCCATTATTTTTTCTTCTAGGTCACTAATTCATTCCTCCACTCTTTCCAACCTGCTGTTCATTACATGAAGCCTATTTCCAAACTTATTTATTGTGCTCTTCATCCCTGATTATTTTTAAGTCTTTTATCTCTGTGGTAAGGGTCTCACTGATGTCTTATATTTCTCAAGCCCAGTTGTGTCTTCATGAGTTTTACTTTAAATTCACCATCAAGCATGTTACTTATATCTGTTTCACTTAGATTTCTGGCCATGGCCTTGTCTTGTTCTTTCATTTGGGATGAATTCCTCCATCGTTGCACTTTGCCTAAGTCTCTGCCTTCTTCTCTGTGTTGGAAAATCTATTTATGTCACCTACTCCTGAAAGTAGTGACATTATGAAGAAGCCTGCTGCTTCAGGGAGTTTCTCCATTGTGTTCTGCATGTTCTCTGCTGTTGAGTGTTTGCTGCTCTATCCAGTCTAATCATTTGCAGAGTCTCTCTTTACCTGCTGTGGGCAGTGTTTGGTGCCTGACCAGAATGTGGTGAGTTTTAGCCAGTTGTGTTTTGGTCTGCTTGTGAAATTAGATTTGACCACTTTCACCAGAACTGAGGCCCTGAAGAACCCTCTGGTCAGAAGATGTTGTATGGACAAGAGTTTCTGCTTATTTTATGAGTTGAGGACCTGCTGCACTGGGACTGAGGCAAGCTAGACTGAAAAGGACAGTCCCACCAGAGTTCCAGGGGTCGGGGCTTGGTGTATGCAAGTTAGGAAGCCAGTGTAGGAACTGAGCTTCTTCCAGCATGTGGTTCTGTGTTTATACTGAGGGGCAGGGTAAGGAAATGGCACTGGACAGATCCTTTGTACCAGGAGAGTTGTTTCCATGAATGCTGCCTCTCAGGGGGCTTGCTCCAAGAAAAGCTAATAATCTCCCTTCTGTGTGCCCCAGGAATTCTTCAAATATTTGTTTTCATGCTGTCTGCCCCCAGATTGTTTGCCTGCCTTCTATCCAAGAGTAGCCCAGTGCCCTCAGGGCAAAGGCCTCAGACCTTTAAAACTTCAGGCTTTAAACCCCACTTGTTGCAAAGAACTCACAAAACTCTGCCCCTTATTTTCCAAGCCAATTACTTAGGGGAAATGTTCTCCTTCTGTGCTCCTCTCTTTCTTGCCCTTCTACATGACCATGGCTCCCTCCCCTCAGCAGCAGCTGCAATCTCTTTCTCCCCTAAACCATGTCTCTGCACTTTCTACCTTTGATGACACCTCTTCTCTCCCTTTAGTTGTGGAGTTTGTTCTATCAGTCTTCAGGTCAATTTCTGTGGCATTTAGGTTGATTTCATAGTTACCTAGTCATGTTTGTCAAAAAGACTAGCCTATGATCCTTCTACTCTGCCACCATCTTCCTCTGCCAAAAGCACTTTTCTCTCTTTTTAAATTAATATTTTTATTTGAGTGTAGTTGACACACAATGTTACATCAGTTTCAGGTGCACCACATAGTGATTTGGCATGTTTATGCATTAGCTTTTACTCTATCTTCCTCCCATTGTAGCAAATGTTATTATCTGTTTCTGTTCTGATACACAATCAGATACACAATAGTTTGTGAATTTACAACCTTATAAAAACAAGAAAGTAAGCTTTTATAATTTTATAAAATTGACCACTGCTTTATAAAATACCATTTTAGGGATGCCTGAGTGGCTCAGTCATTTGAGTGTCCAACACTTGATTTTGGCTCAAGTCATGACCTCGCAAGTTTCATGAGTTTGAGTCCTGTGTGGGTCTCTGTGCTGACAGCACAGAGCCTGCTTGAAATTCTCCCTCTCTTTCTGCCTCTCTCCTGCTTGCACTCCATCTATCTCAAAATAAGTTGAAAAACTTAAAAAAAATAAAATACCATTTTAATGAAACCGCATATGCAAAATTTTAAGTTTCAAAATTTTCAATGATGGTTTGTATTACAAAATTTGTATTACAAAATCACAAAGATTTATTTATTTTTTTAAATTAATGTTTATTTGTTTTTGAGAGACAGAGAGACACAGAGCATTAATGGGGGAGGAGCAGAGAGAGAGGGAGACACAGAATTGAAGAAAGCTTCAGGCTCCGAGCTATCAGCACAGAGCCCGATGCAGGGCTCAAACCCATGAACCATGAGTTCATGACCTTAGGTGAAGTCAGACAGTTAAATAACCGAGCCACCCAGGTATCCCACAAAATCACAAAGATTTAAAACAATAGCAATTTTTTATTCTGCATTCATAATAATATTCAATTCATGCAATATTCTCTTTATATATGTCTTTACTTGTAAGTAATGAGGTCTAACTAAAAAAACTATATACATATGTGTGATTCTTTAGTAATTCATTGTTCAAAATCTATCAAGCAAAATTGTGATGAGGTTGTATATAGAGGAATTAATATAGACAGACTGTTGCACAATTGATTTTAATTTACAAATATAATAAATATTTTCTGAATGAGTGACAATATATACAAATAGGCATCACATTACACATTCTCATAGACTTTCAAACAAAAAACTTTTATTGCAAACCCTGAAATTTTTAAGCTTATGAAATATGTTAGAATACAACTGTGTTTTGTGTTTAAGTTGTATGTGTTGTGCAGGAATTTCCTGATACATTTGAGATATTTAGGATGAATCTGAATTGTTTGTTTCTTAAACCAGAAAAAAGGAATTTCTCATAGATATTCAAAGTTCTAAGGATATAAATTTTCACAACTCCTATTAGTATTAAAAAATATTTCCTCTTTAGTCTATTTTGCCCAAGTAGTATATATATATTTTTAAATAATGCCAGGATATTATTGTTCTGTATATTTTAAAATTTTTGGACTAGTCACTTATGTCCACTTATTTTAAATTTACATTTTGTTCCTTGCAAGAGAAAGTGAAAACATTGGACCCATTGCTGAAGAACAGGTGTGCAATTTATTCTGCGTCCTATTATTTTCTATAAAGAAAGATATTTTATTATATGCTCCATAGAACAGTATGTTTCCATTTGGATCAAAAATATAGTCATGAATAATTCCTTCAAAAGGATGATTTGGGGGATGAAAGGAGGGAGGCAATTTTTTGTTAAGACATTCAACAATATCATTTTTTTTTTAATCTTCAAGGTGACATAGCTAAACTGATAGAGAACAAAAGTTATTCTAGCTATTTGTTTGATTACATTATTTTGGAATCATTCAAATTTGTAAGAGAGATAGTTTGAAGTTCCTTCTTCCAGTGATGAATTTCTAAAGGACTGTCCTTGCATCTCACATGTAACTGAAGAGCCAAACCACTGTGTTCCAAAAGCCCATCACGGAATTCTGAGGTCATAAAATAATATACAACGTGATCAAGGCAGAAATTCAGATTTGCGAGACATAGAGAAATAATGTGAAAACATAGGGTGATCTTAATAAAGGAACAGTTTGAAAAAACATGTTGTTTCACCATCGTATACAATGGGAAGTTGAGGTGGTAAGGAGTGAAACACACAATGAACACCATTGCACATATCAGAACCATCCACAAAGCCTTTTTTCTCTCTTTGGTATTCTGAGGGGGAACTTGGAATTCTTGTAAAGATTTTCTCATTTTCCATGTGCAATAAGTAATAATGGCAGCAGGTAAAAAAAAAAAAAAAAGCCTCCAAGGTCAGCTACAGTAATCATACCAAATGGAGGAAGCCATACTAATGTGCTGAAACCCGAAATCGGCAAAGCAGGATTCAGTGTTGTTGGCTAAGCCAGCACTCCTCAGAATTGGAAGTGGCAAACAGCCAGTCCCCACAATGATCCAGATTGCAACACTGATGCCTACATCATACCTACGCTTCCAGTCTCTGGCTCTAAAGGGCTTGAGGAGAAAGAAACATCTCTGAAGGCTGATGCACATCAGGAAACAAATGCTGGCATACATGTTGAGATACTTCAGGTAGAAGCACAGCAGGCAAAAGGCCTTTGGGAAGGGCCAGTGGTGGCTGATGTAATAGTAAATCCGGAGAGGGAAGGACAGCACGTGAGCAAGATCAGCCACAGAGAGGTTGATCATGAAAATGATGGCTTTATTTTTCGTGTTGATGAAGCAGCACAGAACCCACAAGGCTGCACCATTGACCAAAAGATCAGGGATGAATATGAGGATGTAGGTGGTTGCATAGAGAGAGTACTGAAATGATATTTTAATATCTGTGCACTTTGTTCTTATACTGGTTGTGCTGTTACTTCCCATCTTGAGGATGTATTTTCCTTCCTTAAGGTAAACATTAGAGTGATGGTTTCTACAGAAAACAGAGTAAAAATAGAGTCAAGGGTATGTCAGTCTATGTTTGGGTTTACAAATATATTTGTGTCCTACCAAAGAAATATTCAAGTGTGAACTCACAAATTTAAAAGATCTTTTTCATGTAAGCTGAAAATACCATGGCAATATATAAATATATAGCAATATTGTGAAACTTTTTATAAATCAAAAAGATCACTGTTTTCGTAATAACCTCAGTCAGGTTTTCCCCCCAGTACTTTGAGGGAGTAATCAAACTTGTAGAGATAACCAATAAGCAAGATCTCACTGGAAAATTATATATATAATTCTATATTTATATTCTATATATATATATTCTATAGAATATATATTCCAACACTTTTGTGAGTTTCCACATTTCAGTGTTATAATTGTCGCCATCTGCAATTTCAAATTTTGAGATCTAGCTGAGTTCCCAATCATCAATGCTGGGAAAGACAAAACTTAATCCATTTTAAACTGCAACCTTATCAGGGATTAAATGACTTCTGAGATGAGTCTGTAAACCTTTGAAAATGAAACACAGTATAAGAGCCTGGAAAGGACTGGCAGGTCACTAGAAGTTGGAAGGATGAAAGTTTGGAAAAAATAGGGCAATGCAGATAAACTTTGGCTCCTTCAGAATTTGGCCGAGGATAAAATTAGTCCTGTTTGTATGTCATGTTACTTTTCAAAAGCTTCTGTAACTTTAAAGATCTGTGTATATACAGAATTATGGTAACTTCAAACATTGACATTTGTCAAGACTATCCTTGCTACTATTTCAAACAACTACCAGAGTATGTGAAAAACTAGAGGGTATCTGGTGGTAGTGGCAGCAAAAAAGGCTATCTCTACCTCAGCTCTTGAGGCAAGTTCAGTGAAAATTTACTAATTTTGAAGTTACATTTTTAACAATCATAATTGTTAGAAAGTTCTTCCTTCTAGTAAGTTTAAATCTGTATCCCTGACATTTTAACCTAGTTTTGCCTACCAAAGTCAAATAAAAATAAAACTTACCCCCTGTTGCACATGAAACTCTTTAAGTATCTGAAGATGGCAATCCTGTCTCTCTCAAATATTCCATTAGCCAGGTTAAACATTCATTCCTAACATGCAGAGTCCCTGTTCTTGGTTTTCTTTTGGATCAGAACATTATTGCTTTTTGTCCCAAAGCCACTACAATACAGTTTATTTTAATCATTGAAAATGACAGTTACCCAGATGCTTGATATTCTCAGGAAATATAACATGCCTCTGATTGTAGAAACAAAAAGATAAATGGGATTTGAATACTTCCTTGTGCTTTTTATTTCTTGCAAAGGCAGTTGGTTTGTTTCACATTTTATGGAATTAAATGGAAATTGAGACACACTTAACATTAACTATTGAAAGCAACATAGAATCAAAGACAGTTCCTACTCAACCTAAAATACAACCATTCAAAATTTTAAAAATGCAGTCAACACACACACAGCTCACACAGTGCCAAACAATCTATTTGATGCCTTTGCACTGACTATATGATGCTTTCAGATAGACTATATTTGCTGAAAGTTCATTGTAGTAAAACAAATGGCTCATTCAAATAAACAACTACTTTGTATTGTTTTATTTCCACTGAGTTGACTATTTTGCTAACCCAGCCGGTTAGTCTAGCAAACTGTAAATAAAGCCAACACTATCTGTTTTTGTGGTTTGTTTATCCACTGAACTAACTAAAATAATTGATTTTGTGTTCTGTATATGCAGTTTAAATAAAAAGCCATATAAACTTGAACCAGAATTATTCTTGAAATAAAAGTTAGAAAATAGTTAATATACACTAAATCTTCCCTGGTCATCTTTGGTTTTGTTATAATAATAGTTAAAAATCACTGAATGCCTATGTTGGACAAGGTGCTATACTAAGTACTTTATATACACTCTCTCAATCTGTCCCTCCCAGCAATCCTATACAACAGTAGAATATTACCACTGTTTATAGCTGGGGAAACTGAGGTCCCAAGGAAAGCAAGCCTCACTTGCTCCAAGAGGCTTTTCTTGACCTCTCTAAACCAGAGGTCACTTATATGGCCTCACAGTATCCATAGTTCTGATCAATTTTTTAGCAAGGGTGCATTTAATACATTTAGCACGCTATCGTTATTGCCTTTGCATGAAATCTAATTTGTTCCTCTAAATAGATTGCAATTTCCTTTATATGAAAGACTCATTCTCTTATTACTTTCTTTCCTCCATAGTAAAGTGTGCTGTAAAGTGTTTTGAACATATTAGGGATCCACTAAGTGTTTATTGAGTGAATGACTGAATAAATGATGAATGGATAAATCAGGGGGGGAAATGTCCCACTGAGAGAAAGGGAATGTGTCTAGGGAATTAGAATTTAGATGTGATGTTTGATTTGACCACCAGGTGTCTGATGTTTGATTTGACCACCAGGTGTCAGAAGTATACCAACTTTCAAATATTTTAAAATATTCAACACATTTGTTTGAAAATTCCATCAAGTGAGAAGTTATACTAAAAGAGAGAAGTATTAATAACATCCTATGTAATATCAGAATAATCCTTTACAGGTCATTTTAGATCATTTTAATTTATTTTATTTTCTTAACCTCTATACCTCCCCAAATACAGATCTCTAAAAATAGTTTGGTTTCTAAATTTATTATAGATTCCTAAAGTATTCGAGCAGTTAGAAACCATCATGATCTTCTGTTCCTGCCACTTTTTGTAGATGAAAAAAACAAGGCCAAGAACAGGTAGATTAAATTTTCCAAATTCACAGAAAAAATTACTTGCAAAGGTTGAACCAGGATCCTCTTGCCTCCCACTCAAACTAATTTTTACTTTTCCAGAAGTTTGTTAGATGAAGCCCATATTTTTAAAATTATCCAATAATATTACAAACTTTCAGAAATAAAACAATGTCAGATTTTGGAACAGTAAACTAGACAGTGAACTACTAAAGCAAGAGGGATTAGTGGGGTTTTTCCCCAATATTCTAGAACACGGTGTTTTTAAAAAGCAGAATGAGTATTACTTGTTCCTAATAATAAGACTTTGTAAAAATATGTGTAAAAGTCTTAGATTAGGTTGCTTTAAGCCTTAGTTGTTTCTTTATTTAAGAAATACCATTTCACATTAGAAAATACAGAAAAACAAAAACAAAATATATATATGTCTATCACCAATATTTCCATTGCTAATATTTTGGTGTATAACCTACTTTTTCCTCCATGCCTATAGATCTATAAAGGAATACATGTATAGATATTTTAACCAAATTTGATTCATATAATATACTATTTTATAATTGTAGTATGTATTTAATCGTAATTATTATGAATATAGTGCCTTAATAAATAGACATTTGAATAATAATTTCAATGGATATTTACAATTTCATCAGAATTATGTAATTTATTTCACTACTGGACATTAAGGTAGATTACCATTTTTCATTATTAGAAACAATGCCTTGCTAAACATTTTTGTACACCCATCTTCATACATTTGAGGAACTCTTTTCTTTGAATAAATTTTTAAAAGTGGAATTGTTAGGCTTTTGATGAGTAGTATCAAGTTAATCTCCAGGAAATCCTAACTAACTCACTAAACTAAATTAATTCTTAAACTAATTCTCTTTCAAATGCCAATATAATGCCCTTTCTCATAACATCACAATGTCAAATCTATTTGTTTTCCAAATATAGCAAATTCTTTTTAGCTGAAAGAAGAAGTATGGTATACAGAATTTTAACTAATTCTTTCAGGCCTAACTCAGTAGTTTCCTTTACCTAGTCACAAATCAATTACTCCTACCTTAACACGGTGGTTTTAAAATTTGAACATGCCTCAGAATCATCTGGAGTGCTGTCCCACCCATAGTTTGATTTTGTAGCTCTGGGTTAGGGCCCAAGAATTTACATTTCTAATAAGTTCCAATGAGATCCAGGGACCACACATTGAAAACCACTATCTTAACATACTTTACATCAGCAAAGATTGTGTTTAGTCTGAGAAACCAGTATATTATCTCCTTACAAATACTGTGAATCAATTAATTTATGCTATAGGATAAATGTTTGAATGTTTATGTGCCCCATCCCCCAGAGTCATATGTTGAAACCTAATCCTAAATATGATAGTGTTTGGAGTGGAGTCTTTGGGAAGTAATTAGGTCCTTAAAGTACTAGTGCTTTGCTAAAAGAGACCCCAGGGAAATATCTTGCCCCTTCCACCAGTAGACAATGGACATCTATGAGCCAAGAAGTGGAATTTCAACAGACACCAAATCTAAGATCTTGATCTTGGCTTTCTCAATTTCTGAAACTCTGAGAATTAAATGTTGTTTAAGACACCCAATCTGTGGTCTTTTTCTTATAGCAGCACAAATAAGACAATAATACATTCTTTTCCACACTGAATAAGGATATTCACAGACAGGTTTGTGATTTAACTTTTATAACTGTGTAGTATAATATGGCTTATTTATCTACATCTAATTATTTCTCCTATCTTGAGCATGTGGGAAAAAAGTGATAGTAAAACAAAACAGAAACAATAATAAAAATATTGTATTATATTTAGGTTTTAGAAAGCAATCAGGATTCCAATGTTTAAAAAAAACTATAGTTCTCTTAATGCTGACATGAAAAGATGAGTTTTTAAAAACTTTTCTTTTACCACAATGGAATTTTTTAAAAGTTTAATAAAATTATTCCTGAAGCATTCATATTCAACTGATTCAATTTAAAATCTTTGTTTTTTCAGAAAAAATACTGTTTTATTGCTTATATGAACAATATTTCCCCAAATCCAAAACTAATAAAACATAAAACATGTATTACAGAAAAGTAATCTATGACATTTTAGAATCACTACTTTCTTTTTCAATGTCAGAAATTTGAAACCAGTAAGTTCAATCAAGGCAAAAATTGCATTTGTCTTAAAAGTTTTCATTAGCTTTTGAAATCTGACTTTTTAGGTTATGACTCATTTTCATTTTTAAAGGGACAAATATATTTCTGATGTTTTTTCCCCTTCGGAAATTGGAGAGGCTTATAAATTTTCTACCACAACCACCTCTTTAAAATTATTTTTCAACAGAACTTTATATGTTTATTGCTTTTTTCCAAATGTGATTTTAATTTAACTTTCTGGATTTGTTTTTTTCTTAGTCAGTATGTTGCAGGGTTCCAACTATAGGCTTTGGAGTCAGTCAGACCTGAATTTGAATCTAAGTTCCTATGCTTATGGTTGTATTTCCAAATGTATCTGGTCTATAGTTTCTTACACTGTACAATGGATATCAATATTGTGTACATTCAAAGAGGCAAAATAATATATGCAATGCATGTATCTGCTGCATAGTAATATTGCAAGAAGGACTTTTATTCCAATTTGTTTTGTGTATTTCTTCTGAGTCATGAAAAAAGGTGAAATATAAATACATTTCAAAGCCCAGCTCAAGTTCTATGTACCCTTGACTTCTCTAGCCCTTATTGATTTCTTGAGATTTCTGAAGTATCTAGCAACTTATATTCCAATAGCATCAGTGTTTAATAACAAATATACTGAGCATTTACTATGTGCCAGCCACTTTAGATATATTATATCATATAATCCTGATGACAATACTATAAAGAAGGAAGATACTGTCATTATGCTCATTTGGCCATTAAGAAATTATCAAACTCTTTTACTTATGCATTATTATCTCCTACTAATACATTATTTGATATTGTGTCTATGGTGTGGATTATGAGTATGAGTACTTTGACAAATTCTGTATTTCCACTAAGACACAGACTCCACCAGTAGTGGGCAGAGAATCTTACTCTGTCAATCCCAGTGCAAGCATCCATGGCTTGATCACAGACTTTTTCAGGATTTTCCCAGTTTTCCTTCATAATTATATAGTTAATTTATATTCTCCAAGAACTCTGACCCTTAAAATTGCTTTAAGGTAGATAATTCTATTCATTTTATTTAAAGCTTTCGGCTCTTCCTAAAATAATAGCTTTGTAAATGGCTTTTAGGTAGATGGTATTCCATCTAGACAAGATCGCACTCTCTTTTCTCCAAATGCAGGACCATGAATGTTTCTCACCGCTGTCTGGCAATGCTACTGGTTTCAGATAACAAAAGGCTTAGGAACAGAATAGTTTCACCACTATTTTGCTCCTTTGGCTATGTCTGAGTTCCATGTTTCTTACTGAGGACTGAGCCAAACAACATGGTTGCAGATCACTACTTCTTCAGAAAGATTAGCAACAAGTGGTTGAGTTGCCTGCTTATTTATGTCCCAATTCATTGGCTCCAGATATGGAGGATTCTACTCATAGAGAAATTTAAAAAATCATGTGTATCTTTACATTGACCTCATGGGTGAAGTACAAAGTGGTAAAGCAACTTGTCTGGGGATAAAAAGACTCACTGTTAATTGGATTTTGGAATGTGTCTAAAAATAAGCCTCTCAACTCTAATAATCCTTCTACTTCACCTGGATGTTTCCCAAATGAGAGAATAAAGTGCTATGTAAATTTCCCCAAAGCCAAGAGAACTGATGTTAGGGGAGAGCATGGAGCAGATGAATTGTAGCACAGTGGGAAGAGGAGATGGGCATTGATAGAAATTTTTGACTACACTAACTTATCTTTCAAACCTCATTTCTATAGCTCTACACTTCATCACAATTCTCTGCTCTGACCATGCTTAAGTACTCACATTTCCATGAAGATGTAATGCATTCTGTTATATTGATGAATTTGCATAAATATCTTATGCTCTTGAAATATTCTTTTCCCACTTTTCACGTAACTAATTTTCCTTCAACTTCTAATTTAGAATTATCTTCTAGAAACCTTTTTTTGACTTCTCTCTAAGTCTGATTTAGGCACTTATCTGTGCTTTTATAAGATCCTGTACTTCCCTTATCAACTGGATCATGCACTAGATATTGCACTCTGAGACATATATTGAATTTTCTTGACCAAGTGTACATCAAGAGAAATAGAAAAGTTCCTAGCAAGCATTAGATATTCAAAATGCATTGTTTATTAAATTAAGGAAGTGATATAATTCTAGGTGCAAGATAAAAAGTAAAACGGTTAGAAATTGGCAGTCAGCATCCCTATCCATCTTCTACCCAAATTACACCAGGTAAACCTACTTGTAACATTGTTCTGAAAACTTCTGATTCCATATGAGATGGAATAAATCTACTCCATCCCATTATTCTTGATAAGCATGGCTAAATTCCCAAATAAAACACATGAAACAAATATCAGAAGACTCTAAAATGTGGAGAAAATTAAAAAGACTGGCTACAGATTTCAAGACCCAGGGAACAACATGACATTGAGCCTGTGGTGTGTGTGTGTGCGTGCATGTGTGTGTGTGTGTGTTGTCTCCTATATATACTAAATGAGGAACTGTGTAATCCCAAAGGTGAAAATATTTTTCCAAAAAATTGCTTAAAATTTCCCAAATTTTGTGCAAGATATAAAGCTATGAATTCAAGAACGAAGTTTACCCTAAATGAATTAAATGCAATTAAATGCATATAAAGACACATCATAATTAAACTTCAGAAATATAAAGACAAAATCTGACAAAAAAATAAAAAAAAGAGAAATAATACATTATTCATAGAAAAGCAATGATTCAAATGGCAGGAAATTTCTAATCTGAAACCATGGAGGCATATATATATATATATATATATATATATCTCCTTTGGGAAGACGCAGGTGATGGAAACAAAGTTGACATGCTCTAAAATAATTGATAATGAAAGTTCTTCAAACAGAAAGGAAATAATGATAGAAATAATTAACATTAAGAATAAAGAAAGAGCCCAGTCACAAAATGAGGAAGGAAGGCTGGAAGGCAGGCCCATTGTGCCCTAAGCCAGCCTTGGTATAGGGCTGGGGGGGGCATCTCCAATGGCTTCTGTTCATCCAGGGCTGCACCTCTGGGCCCCGAGATCCCCATTATCTGCAACCAACCCCCTTCCTGCAGTCTTCACACTGAGCGTGAGATCCTGAAATCCTGTAAAAAAATGGTGAAACCTAATGTGGCCATTTAGAGTAATTGACATCCAAATCTCCCTCTGACTCTCTCTCTCTCTCTCTCTCTCTCTCTCTCTCTCTCGTATTTCTCCTTCCTCTCTCACTTTTTCTGATCAAGTATGTCATCAGCCAGGACTTTCTCTCTAGATTCCTTCCAAAATGCAGCCACTGCCATCCCCAACCTCTACAAAGAAGGCTTGGATACCCATCAGTGAAATTTTGATATTGGAATTCAGATTGGCTATCAGTGATGCAATAAGGATTTGTTGGTTTGGGTTAAAGAATGTAGAATAACTAAGAAGATTTGATCAGCTTCCTGTGTGGAAAATCTCCTCCACTATGAAACTCTAGAGCTACCCAAAGACTGACTGTAGTAGTTTCCTCTAACTGAGCTACTTCAATGGAAACTACTTCATCTGTAGAGGCTGATTAGTAACCCTTCTGGGAAGCCTTAGCTCTGCATGGATCTTAGTGGTACAATGGCTAGTGTAAGCATGTGTTCAAGTACCTCTGGCTCTCTTACACATGTAGGCAGTGGATAGAATGCTGGTCAAATGGACTCCATGATATCAATTTGAACACTTTCATATCAGAAGAAATGGCAATCCACTTGGACAATGGTGGAACTGGAATGCATACCTTAGGCCAGTGTGGTGACGTTATTAAGACTTGACAACTCATAAACAGAACAGAATGATCTAAACTGCAAACATTTTCACACTCACCTGGCTGCTTAAAGGCTACTCGATCCCCTACATATACTATTATTGCAAAGGAAACATGAGGCCATCTTCCCTTGTTCACTGTTGAAGTCAAGTGCATTCTATGGTGGTTGCCATAAAAGAAAGTTCTAGACATTTACACTAACTATGGCAACTTGTAACTATGGCTTTCTTATAACTGTAATGCTAGTGGCTCCTGGGTGACTCAGTTGGTAAAGCATCTGACTCTTGATTTCGGCATAGGTCATGATCTCATGGTGGGTTCAAGCCACACATCCGGCTCTGCACTGACAGTGTGGAGCCTCTCAGTATTCTCTCTCTTTCCCTCTCTCACTTCCCCTCCTGCCCTCTGTCTCTCAAAATAAATAAATAAACTTTAAAAAACTATAATCCTAGCAGAGGACATCAGATACTGTGTAGTCATTAGCAAGATCATCATAGGAAACCTATATCCATTCCAAGGCTAACAGTGACCTTACCTATATTTATTCTCAAAGGGAAATGGAATATCAGATGTGTTTATTTGGTTATAGAATGCTTTTTTGTTTATTTTCTGCTGTGTTTCTATTTTGATTCAACAGTATCACTAGGTTCCTAAAATTGATTTAAATTAATTTGGCTTCCTCATCAAATTGCAGCAGCACTGTACCATGCACCTGGTTTCTAGATAGTCACAGGGTGCGACTTTTAATGATTGGATTGTGCCCTGTTTTTAGTTTTCCAAACAGTTTCTAATTCTGGTGCTTGTGTGATGTTGTAAAGAAATGCTTTGATGGTCATTCAATTAATATTTAGTATTTATCAGTACACAGAACTTTATTGGATTAATTTTGTGTGTTAGTGCTCTAAAAGTTGCAATATTATTAAATTGCCCCCAAATTAACCCTGTAGCCTTAATATACTCAGTTTTAAGAGAAGTACTACTTTCCATTCAGGGTACTATACGTTATGGTAAATGTAAACATGTAGACTGCATTTAAGGGTGACCTAAACTAGAGAGGTCATGAACTTTGAAAATGGGTTTTCTTGTTGGTTCAATATTAGCAAGATGGAGCTAGAGGTGGGTGAGGGTAGGTATTCTACTCTTTCATGTCCAGTTCTACATTTTTTCATAAATGCCCTGCTTTGTGCAGTTTCCATTGGAATGGTGGAAGATAAAGGTTTTTCATCTGCTAATAATGTGATTACAACTTAAATAGTAACACACGAGTCTTCAGTTTCTCTCCTAACAAATGCACTTTGGAATCTCATTCTGGAAAAAATGGAATTGTATCAGGGTTCTCTAGATGTTAAGTACACCTAAATAAAAGTTCTGAGCAGATTCCTTTTTTGAGTACATAGAAGATCTGTTATGGCTACAATATTTTGAAACATGTTTCATCATTAGTGTAGAGACCATGTCTGTCTATAAGTACCTAAAACAGTGAAAATGTTTCCTTGCAAACTTGTAGTAGAGTATCAGTTACTTCCTATTTTTATCCTTAAAATACCACTGCAAATCAGTGTAGAGATTTTTCCAGTAATTACGCACAGCAGTTTGTTAAAGTTCACAATTTCTTCAGCTATTTAATGACATCTTTCTGTGAAGAAACTTTGCTAAGTTAACCATAATATTAATTGACTGGGTGGGGTGTGAATGCAATATTTAGAAATGTCTGAGCTCTGTATTCATTATATATATAGCACTTAATTTTAAAAAAAGTCAATTCCATACTAAAAATAGTAATGAAAGTGAGGTATTTCTAAAGTTTTGCCAAAGTGGATCTTTTTTGTTTGAATATGATACCAGGAAGAATTATAGCAATCTGTCATTTTACCTGAAACAGACAGTATTACGAATACTTTCAAGCTTCTCTTTGGAATATGGTCAGAAATGCATTTGGAGTTATCTTTGTTTTTTTATTGTTGTAAATTTGGATTCTGGAATTGGAGTTTGGTGGTGGGAACCATTGCACACAAGTGGCCAGAACTCCTCTTCCTAAAGGATTTTGAGATTGAGTAATACCTATTTAATCTTCCCTTTATGCCTTGGTTCTAGTTCCTCCTTCTGAGTTGAATACCATTTTTTAAATTTTTGGTTGTTTTTGTTTAATTAACGCTCTGATGCTTAATCTCAGGACTTCTAGCTCTCAACTGTCAAATTTTTATAAAACATGTCCCATTTTCTTTGGTAAAAGAAAGTAGGTATTAATGTCTGCAGAACATTATTTATATGCCTTATTGGATCAATTAAACATTTTTAAAAACTTAAAAAAAACTGAAGAAAGAATAACCTAAAAAGGAATATATCCAGAAAAACTATCCTTCAAAATGAAGGAAAAATTAAGACAATTCCAAATAAAAATTTAATAGAAATCATTTATTGATAGTATTTTGTAAAAAAAAGTGCTAAAAAGAGATTTTTCAGGTGAACTGAAAGGAAATCAGACTGTAACTGGATCACAAAGGAAGAAGCAAAGACCACCATTACAAGTAACTACATAAATAAATATAAAAGAGAGCATAGACATGTATTTCTTTATAGGACTTTTCTTCTACTCTATGATTTAAAGGAAAATTGCATAAATAATCTATTAACAATAATTATAAAACTCTGTTGGCAAGTTTATAATGTATAAAGCTATAATATGTAGGAAAATGACAGAACAAAAGGGAATGGGGATATATTGAAACAAGATTTTTATATACTACTGAAATCAAATTGATATTAATATGTACTAAATTGTTTTAAGATAAATTGCTAACTGAAATCCACAAGAAAACCACTAAGAAAACAAATCTAAAACTGAAATAAAATAAACAACGAAGGAATTGAAATGTTACACAATAAATTGTCTGTGTAACACAGATAAAGATAGAAATGGATGATTAGAAGTCAAAATACTTAATAAAAACAAAAAACAAAATTAGCAGATCCATAATCACATTATATTTACATTAGATATAAATAGATTAAACACTCTAATAAAAGATGGATTGGTAGAGTGAATTAAAATAAACAATTATATACAAACATATTCTGTCTACAGAGACACACATTGAATCAAAGACACAAACAGTTTGAAAGTAAAAGGAAGTTAAAATGCAAACAGTAATTAAAATGGAGCTGGAAAGCCTATACTAATATCAGAAAAAATAGATTTTAGATATCAATTGCTATTAGAGACAAAAGATATTACATAACAATTAAAAAGTAATTCAATCAGTGAAACATAGGAATTTAAAGCATATATACACCTCAAAATATATCTCTGAAATACATAAAATGAAAACTGATAGAAGTCAAAAGAGAAATAGACAATTCAGCAATAACAGTTGGAGACCTCAATAGCTTATTTTCAATAATGGATAAAACAACATGGCAGAAGATCAAAAATAACGTTCAACACTATAAACCAACTAAATAAAATACAAAATAATAGAATAATCCCCCTAATGACAGCAGAATGTATATTCTTCTCAAATAAACATGGAATGTTCTTCAAGATAGAACATATATTAAACCATACAACCCTCAAAAACTTTAAAAGGATTGATATCACATAAAGTATATTTTCTGACTACAATGAAATGAAATTGGAAATGTGTACAAGGAAGTGATGACAGCAAAATTGTAATAAGAATTTCTAACATCTGTGTCTCCCTAGAAACATCAATTTGAACAACTATTCATGGATGATAATACCTTCACAAGGACCAATGATTCCAAGTGAGGGGTTACAACACCTGAATGAAGCACAGAGATAAGAAAAGACACATTGAGGGGTGCCTGGGTGGTTCAGTCAGTTAAGCATCCAACTTTGGCTCAGGTCATGATATCATGGTTCGTGAGTTCAAGCCCCACATGGGGCTCTCTGCTGTCAGCACAGAGCCTGCTTCAGATCCTCTGTCCCCTTCTCTCTGCCTCTCCCCTGCCTGTGTTCTCTCCCTCTCTCTTAAAATTAAATACATAAACATTAAAAAAAAAAGACACATTGAGGAAAGTAGGGATGATAGATTCACACTACTTGCCCCACCTTTCCACCAAGAGCCTTGGCAGGCCAGTGCAGAGAGGCACCTACTCCCTCCATGGGGGAAGGAGGGTGACATGATCCTGGATCATCATGGATGCTACATCATCCATGTATGCTACATCATCATGGATGCTACAGTACCAGGCCAATGCCTGCAGCCTCAGGTGGTTCCCTGAATGTGTTTACAAAACCAAGCTTCCAGCTCACTCCAGTGTCTGCTGACTTCTGCAGCCTCAGGCAAATCTTGCAACCCCAGTCAGCATCTTTGACACTCAGCAACCAGTGGGATTCTAAAAATCCAGGCCCATAGTTTCCAAGATGTCTGTCAGTTCCAGTAACCTCAATACATTTTCATGCCAACAGGCTCCTGGCAGGCTACTATGAACCTAAGGCCCCTGGTTGTCTTCAGCATCGTTGGCTTCAGTGACCCCAGGCATCTTCCACAGCTCCTTGTAGTTTTCTTGACCACAAGGTCCCAGAAAGCCCCCACAAACTCAAGCTCCCAGCCCAACCAGGCAACAGGAAGCTCCACAGGCTCCAGGTAGCTCCCGCAGCCTCAGGAAGCTTCCTTGGTACCAAGTTCCTGGTGGGATTTAGCAAACCCAGGTCTCTGATCCACCCCACTGCCTGCTATTTCCTGAAGCCTTAGGCAGTTTCTGTGGCCCAGGCTTTCAACAGGCTCCTGTAAGCCCAGTCTTCTGCTATATCTAAGCTCCAGGCAGTTCCCATGACCTAGGGTGTATCCTATAGTTCAGGCTCACAATATCCCCCATAAACCCATTCTAGTAATGCACCCTGCAGACTCAGACAATGGGCCCACTCCATGTAATTGATGATCCCCAACATGTCATTGACTCCTGTGGACTCAGGATCCAGGATCACCCACACAGACACAGGGTCCATACCCATCACAACAGACTCAAGATCCAGGTCTGCCATCACTGAACCTAGACTTCAGCCACACCCCTTAGGCCCAGACACCAGACTCATTCCCATGTACCTGAACACCAAGCCTGACTATCTGTTGATCCAGACACTAGACTTGCAGGCTCAAAGACACAAGTAGCAAGGCCAACCATGGACACCACCAGACAGCCCAATTGGAAACTCTGGATAGATTGACTGGTGAAGAATTTTGTCTGTCAAAGCCAGTCTATAAAGACGGGAAGAAGTGCCTACACCCTCAAATGACAGACACCAATACAAGGCCACAGGATCATTAATAATCAAGGAAACCTAAAAGTTAGCAGAAGGAAGTAACAAAGATGAGAGTAAAATAAATGAAACAGAGGTAAAAAAAAAAAAAACACCACAAAAACCCAATACAAAATAAATAGAACCTAAGAGTGTTTTTTTTTTGTAAAAAACAGAATTGATGACACTTTAGATAGAATGAATAAGGAAAATGATTAAAAACTTAAATAAATATAATCAGAAACGAAATTGATACCACAGAAATCCAAAGATTAATAAAAGAATACAGTGAATACACCAACAAATTGGACAACCTAAGAGAAGTGAATAAATTCCTAGATAAATGCAACCTACCAAGAATCATAAAGAAAAGAAAATTTAAACAGAACAATAACAAGTAAGATGATAGAATCTTTAATCAATAACCCGCCAATGCAGAAAAGACCAGGACCATATGGTTTCACTTGAGTATTCTACAAAACATGTAAAAAGGAATTAATGACAATCCTTCTAAAACTCTTTCAAAAAATTGAAGGAGAGGGAATACTCCCAAACTCATTTTATGAGGCCAGTATTATCTGATGTCAAAGTGAGATGAGGAGTCTAAAAAGTATAGGCCAATATACTTGATGAATATAGATTCTAAAATTCTCAACCGTATACTAGCACACTGAACTCAACAGCACGTTAAAAGGATCATACACCATGATGAAGTGGAATTTATTCCTGGAACGCAAGTATGATTCAGCATACCCAAAGCAATAAATGTAATATATCACATTAATATAATGAAAAAACACATGAACATTTCAAATTGATACAGAAATATTATCTGATAAAATTCAACATCTGTTCATGATAAAAAAAACTCTCAATAAGTTTTTTGATGTAATTTTTTATTTTATTTTTTTATTTATAGTTTATTGTCTAGTTGGTTTCCATATAACACCCAGTGCTCTTCCCCACAAATGCCCTCCTCCAAGACCATCACCCCCCTTTCCTTTTCCCCTCCCCCTTCAGCCCTCAGTTTGTTTTCAGTATTCAAGAGTCTCTCATGATTTGCCTCCCTCCCTCTCCCTAACTCTTTTTCCCCCCTTCCCTCCCCATGGTCTCTGTTAGGTTTCTCCTGTTAGACCTATGAGTGAAAACATATGGTATCTGTCCTTCTCTGCCTGACTTATTTCGCTTAGCATGACACCCTCGAGGTCCATCCACGTTGCTACGAATGGCCAGATTTCATTCTTTCTCATTGCCATGTAGTATTCCATTGTATAGATAAGCCAAATCTTCTTGATCCATTCATCAGTTGATGGACATTTAGGCTCTTCCCATGATTTGACTATTGTTGAAAGTGCCGTTATGAACATTGGGGTACATGTGCCCCTATGCGTCAGCACTTCTGTATCCCTTGGGTAAATCCCCAGCAGTGCTATTGCTGGGTCATAGGGGAGTTCTACTTTAATTTTTTGAGGAACCTCCACACTGTTTTCCAGAGCAGCTGCACCAGTTAAATTGTCATTATTACCCAAAGCAATCTACACATTCAATGCAATCCCAATCAAAATTGCACCAGCATTCTTCTCAAAGCTGGAACAAACTATCCTAAAATTCGTATGGAACCACAAAAAACCCCGAATAACCAAAGTAATATTGTAGAAGAAAACCAAAACGGGATGCGTCACAATCTCAATAAATATTTATGGTGGGAATGTACCTCAAATACCTCAAAATAAGGAAAGTACCTCACCATATACAACAAACGCACAGCTGACATTATACTAAGTAGTGAAAGACTGAAGCTTTGCCTCTAAGATTAGTAACAAGACAAGGGTGACTACTCTCATTACTCCTGATCATCTTAGCACTGGAAGTCTTATCCAGAGCAATAAAAAAATTAAATAAATAAATAAATAAATAGCATCTAATTTGAGAGGAAATGAAAAATTGTTTGCAGATGATATGATCTTATGTATAGAAAATCCTAAAATTCCAAAAAAATGTTAGAACTAATCAGCAAAGTCAGTAAACTTCAGCTTATATCTATCTCACAGTGGGTTCAGTAGGTCCCTGAACACATCCTGTGGTTATTTCCAAAACTTTGGAATGTACAATTGGAATAGACATACTCAGTACCTGACAGAATCTCCACTAGGTTCTTTGACTTGTAGAGTAAGAAAACCCAAGTGGAAGCCACTAGAACTGCCTCTACCTACAGAAATGGTAAACCAAAAAGAATATCACATTCTTGGAAAGATTGAAAGTTTAGTGTCACCACCAAGGACTTGGAAGATGTAGGGGGAATGATTCCCAACACATCTCAGTTTAACTCATCTGTTTGGTCTGTGAAGACAAGAAATGGATCTTGATGAATGGTACTGGTAGCCCTGTTTGCTTGAGCATCTCTTGGTCTAGCAATGTCTTTTTCTTGATACCTGCTAGTAAAGGCCACTGCAGTCAGTATTCTTTCAGCTGTCAAGGTCAGAAATATACATTTACTGCCATATCTCAGGGGCGTATCAACTCCAGCTCTGTCATAATTTAGTCCAAAAGGACTTTGATCACCTTTCCCTTGCACAAGATTAAAGATGCCATGCTGATCCATTACACTGATATTATGCTGACTGGATTTGGTAAGTAGGAAGTAAAAACTACTCTAGGCATATCAGTAAGACCTTTGCCTGTCAGAAAGTGGGAAATAAATTTCACAAATTAACTAAAGCTTTCTACTTCAATGAAAGTTCTAAGGATCTAGTGGGGTTGGGCACGTTGAGATAGTTCTTCTAAAGTAAAGGATACACAGATATACCTGGTCCCTACTACTACCACACACACACACACACACACACACACACACACACACACACACAAAGACACAATTTCTAATTGCCCTGTGGAGTTTTGGAGGCAACATATTCCATATTTGAGCATTCTACTCCAGCCCATCTACTGAGTGACCTAAAAAGTTTCCAGTTTTGAGTGAGGCCCATAACAAGAGAAGGCTCTGCAACAGGCTCACACCAACATACAAGCTGCTCTGACACTTAGGTTATATAATCCAGCAGATCAGATGGTGAATAAACTGTCAGTGGAAAGTAGAGATACTATGTGGAGCATTTGGGAAACGTCTATAGGTAAATCACAGTAATAACCTTAAAATTTGAAACAAAGCTCTGTCATCTTCTGTGGATAAATACTGTTCTTTTGAGAAGCACCTTTTGTTTTGCTACAAAGACTTACTAGAGACTTAATACTTCACCATGGACCACCAAGTTACCATGCAATCTCAACTGCCATCATAAATTTGAGCCATAAATTTTGGCAACCACAGAAGCATCATATTATCAAATGAAAGTGGTATATAAAAGACCAAGCACTAACAGGCCCTAAAGGCACAAGTTGCATGAAAAAGTCCTAAATACCCATGGGCCTGCTACATTACCTCGAAATGCTTTTTCACTGTTGATGGGAATGCAAACTGGTGCAGCCACTTTGGAAAATATTATGGAAGTTCCTCAAAAAATTAAAAATAGAATTACCCTATGACCCAGCAATTGCATTACTAGGTATACAAAAGGATATAAAAATACTTATTAGAAGGGGCACATGCACACCAATGTTTATAGCAGTGCTATCAACAATAACCAAATTCCAGAAAGAGCCCAAATGTCCATGAATGATGAATGGATAAAGAAGATGTGGTATATATATATATATATATATATATATATATATATATATATATATATACAATGGAATATTACTCAGCAACCAAAAAGATGACATCTTGTCATTTGCAACAATGTGGATGGAATTAGAGTGTATTATGCTAAGTGAAATAAGTCAGTCAGAGGAAGACAAATAAATATATTACTTTACTCATATATTGGATTTAAGAAACAAAATAGATGAACATAGTGGAAAGGAAGGAAAAATAAGATAAAAACAGAGAGGGAGGCAAACCATAAGAGACTCTTAAATAAGGAGAACAAACTGAAAGTTGCTAGAAAGGACGTGAGTGGGAGATTGGCTAAATGGGTGATGGGCATTAAGGAGGGCACTTGTTGGGATGATCACTGAGTGTTATATGTAAATGATGAATCATTGGGTTCTACTCCTGAAACCAATAATACACTGTTTGCTAACTAATTAGAATTTAAATAAATTTATTAAAAAAGAATTTTCTACAAGCAGTTGACTGAGGAAGAGAAGACTCAGGTCTTGTTTACATATGATTCTGCACATATGGGCTCCACCCAAAGTGAACAGCTGCAGCACTATACACCTTTACTGAGATATCTCCTGAAGGATTATAGTGAAAGTAAACCCTACCCATGAGCAGAACTCAAACAGTGGACCTGGTTATTCATTTTTCTCAGAAGGAAAATTGGCCAGAGGTATGACTGTATATCTATTCATATCTTGTGGCCAATGATTTTGAAGAATAGTTAAAGACTCAGAAAAAACATAATTGGAAAATTGGTGGCAATGAGGTATGGGGAAGAGATACCTGGATAGAACTCTCTAAAGGGTAAATAATGTGAAGATATTAAAGTCTCATATGAATGTTTCCTGAAAGATGACCTCAGCAAAGGAAGGTTTTAATAATAGAAGAGACAGGACAACAAATTTTGTGGATACCATTCAACTTCTTTCACCAGCCACACTCATCATGGCTCAATAAGCTCATAAAGAAAGTGTCCATGGTGGCAGGGATTGAGGTTATGCCTGGGCTCAACAATGTGTGTTTTCACTCACCAAGGCTGACCTGACTGGTACTGAGTGTCCAATATTCCAGCAACAGGAACCAATACTGAGTACTTAATATGGCATCTTTATTAGAGGTGATCTGCAAGCCAGATGGTGGCAGAGTTATTACATTGGACAACTCATTTAATGGATGAGTAAGACTTCCTTCTCGAGTAGACACTTTGGATGTGGATTTTCCCTCCCTGATTGCAATGCTTCTGTCAAGACTATCATCTTTGGACTTACAGAGGACCTAATACACTGTGATATTATTTCACACAACGTTGCTTCTTAGCAAGGAACTCACATTACAATAAAATTAAGTAGAAAAATGAGTCCATTCTCATGTAATTCACTGTTGTTACCATGTTTCCCATATTTTAAGGCAATTGGTTTGATGACATTTTGAAGTCTCAATCACAGCACCAGCTAAGTGACAAGACTTTGTGAAGTTGGAACTAAGTGCTCCAGGAAGCTGTAGGTGCTCTAAATCAGTTTCCTGCCAGTTTTCTCCATAGCCAAGATTAAAGGTCTACCAATCAAAGACCTATTTTTCACAATTACTTGCAGTAATACAGTAGCAAAAAACGTTGTCTTCCATCCCTGCAACTTTATGCACTTCTGGTTGGTTTAGAGATCTTACTTCCAAGGAGAAGAATGCTTCCAGAAGAAGACACAACAATGATACACTGAACTGAAATTTCAGACTTTCACTAGGCCACTTTGAGCTCCTTATGTCTCTGAATCAAGATGCAAAAAATAAAAATACTGTATGACTAGAAAAATGGATCCTAATTACCAAAGGGAAACTGGGTTTTTAATACACAATGCAAGTAAAGAAGAGTATATAGGGCTAGGAGACAGTGTGTCTTTATTATAGGAGATACCTTAGTATCATGTCTTGTGAGTAAAGTGAATGGAAGACTATAACAATCAAATGCATGTATGACTCCTGAAGGCCTAAAACATTTATGAATATATTTTTGAGTTCTCTACAATTATAGAACCATGAAAATATGGAATGCTTCCCCAGGAAATGTGGAATATAAATGGATACTGAAAGAAGGTAGTTAAAAATACCAGTTATAATCTAAGCAAAAAATCAACAAAGAAACAATGGCTTTGAATGACACATTGGACCAGATGGACAAACCAGACATGCAGAACATTTAGACACACTGGATCAGATGGACGTACCAGAGAGCAGAATACACATTCTTTTCAAGTGCACATGGAACAATCTCCAGAATAGATCATGTATTGGGTCACAAATCACCACTCCATAAGTACAAAACGACTGAGGTCATACCATGCATATTTTCAGACAATAATGCTATGAAACATGAAGTCTACCACAAGAAAAAATTTTGGAAAAGCCAAGGAACATCCTACTAAAGAATGAATGGGCTAACCAGAAAATTAAAGAATAGATAAAAAATACACGGGAATAAATGAAAGTGAAAACATGACAGTCCAAAACCTGTGGGATGCAGCAAAAGTGGTCATAAGAAGAAAGTAATTAGTACTTCAAGAAACAAAAAATGTCTCAAGTACACAACCTAATCTTACACTTAAAGGAGCTATAAAAGGAAAAGCAAATAAAGCCTAAATCCAGTGGAAGAATGAAATAATAAAGATTAGAGCAGAAATAAACATCATAGAAACAAACAAACAAAAAACAAAACACAGTAGAACAGATAGATGAAACTAGGAGCTGGTTCTTTGAAAAAATTAGTAAAATTGATAACCCCCTATCCAGACTTAGAAAAGAGAAAAGAACCACATAATAAAATCATGAATGAAAGAGGGAAGATTACAACCAACACGACAGAAATATAAACAATTATAAAACAATGTTATGAAAAAATATATGGAAAAATTGGGAAATGTGGAAGAAATTGATAAATTCCTAGAAACATATAATCTACCCAAACTGAAACAGGAAGAAATAGAAAATTTGAACAGATCCATAACCAGCAAAGAAATTAAATCACTAATCAAAAATCTCCCAAAAAACAAAAGTCCAGGGCCAGATTTCCCAGGGGAAATCTACCAAACATTTAAAGAAGAGATAACATCTATTATTCTCAAACTGTGCCAAAAATGGAAAGAAAACTTCCAAACTCATTCTACAAGGCCAATATTATCTTGATTGCAAAACCAGACAAAGACATCACTAAAAAAGAGAATTACAGACTAATATCACTGATGAATATGGATGCAAAAGTTCTCAACAAGATATTAGCAAATAGAATCCAACAGCACATTAAAAAAAGTATTCACCACGAACAAGTGGGATTTATTCCTGGGTTGTAAGGTTGTTCACTATTTACAAATCAATCAGTGTGATACACCATATTAAAAAAGGAAACGATGAGAAGCATATGATCCTCTCAACAGATGCAGAAAAAGCATTTGACAAAATACAGTATCTATTTATTAAAAATTTTTTTCTAATGTTTATTTATTTATTTTGAGAGAGAGAGAGCGAGAGCAGAATAGGGGCAGAGAGAGAGGGAGACACAATTCCAAGCAAGCTTCACACCATCAGCACAGAGCCCAATGTGGGGCTAGAACCCACGAACTGCAGGATCATGACCTGAGTCGAAATCAAGAGTTGGATGCTTAACTGACTGGGACACCTAGGCGCCCCAGTATCCATTCTTGATAAAAACTCTCAGCAAAGTAGAGATAGAAAGAACATACCTCAACATCATAATGGCCATATATGAAAATCCCACAGTTAATATTATCCTCAATGGGTAAAAACTGAGATCTTTTCCTCTAAGGCCATTAACAAGACAGAGATGTCCATTCTCACCATTTTTATTTAACATAGTATTGGAAATCCTACTCTTAGCAACCAGACAACCAAAAGAAATAAAAGTCATCCAAATTAGGAAGGAAAAAAGTTAAACCTTCATTATTTACAGATGACATAATACTCCATTGAAAAAAAAAGCAAACCAAACAAACAAAAAACCCCAAAAAAATCCCCACCAAAATATTGTTAGTAACTGATACATAAATACACCAATGCCACAGGATACAAAACCAATGTACAAAATCTGTCACACTTCTATACAATAATAATGAAGCAGCAGAAAGAGAAGTAAAGGAATCAATCCCGTTTACCATTGCACAAAAAGTCACAAGATAACTAGGAATAAGTCTACCCAAAGAGGTGAAAATCTGTACTCTGAAAACCATAGAACACTTATAAAAGAAATTTAAGAGAACACAAAGAAATGAAAAGACATTTCAGGCTCATGGATTGGAAGAAAAAACATCGTTAAAATGTTTATATTACCCAAAGTAATCTACACATTTAATGCAATACCTATGAAAATACCACCAGCATTTTTCACAGAGCTAGAACAAGCAATCCTAAAATTTGTATGAAATAAAAGACCCCGAATAGCCAATGCAATCTTGAAGAAGTAAAGCATAGCTGGAAGTATCACACCTCTGGACTTCAAGCCATATTTCAAAGCTATAATCATCAAAACAGTATGGTATTGGCACAAAAACAGACACATACATCAATGGAACATAATAGAAACTCCAGAAAATGACCCACAACTACATGGTCAACTAATCCTCAGCAAAGCAGAAAAAACATCCAACGGGAAAAATACAGTCTCTTCAGCAAATGGTGTTGGAAAATCTGGACAGCAACATGCAAAAGAATGAAACTGGACCACTGTCTTACACCATACACAAAAATAAATTCGAAGTGTGTGAAAGACAAAATGTGAGACTGGACGGCATCAAAATCCTAGAGAAGAATACTGGCAGCAACCTCATTGATATCAGCCATAGCAAATTATTTTCAGACATGTCTCTAGAAGCAAGGGAAACAAAAGCAAAAATGAACTATTGGGACTCCATCAAGATAAAAACCTTCTGTGCAAGGAAGGAAAGAATCAACAAAACTAAAAAGCAACCTTCATAATGGGAGAAAATATTTGAAAATGACATATCTGATGAAGGCTTTATATCCAAAATATGTAAAGAACTGATACAACTCAACACCCCCAGAAAAAGAAAAAAACAAAACAAAAAACAAATAATCCAGTGAAGAAATGGGTAGAAGACATTAATAGACACTTTTCCAAAGAAGACATCCAGACTGCTAACTGACACATGAAAATATGCTCAACATCACTTATCATCTGGCAAATACAAATCACTACTACAATGAGATACTACACGATACCTCTCAGAATTCTTGAAGTTAACAACTCAGGAAACAACAGGTGTTGAAAGGATGGTGAGAAAGGGGAACCCTCTTACACTATTGATGGGAATGCAAACTAGTGCAGCCACTCTGGAAAACAATACGAAGCTTCCTCAGAAAATTAAAAATAGACTACCTTATGACTCAACAATTGCACTACTAGGTTTTTACCCAAAGGAGACAAAAATACAGATTCAAAAGGGCACATACAGAGGGTCAAGATGGCGGAGAGGTAGGGGGATCTGTACTTCTCGCCCACACCACTCAAACAAAGAAGGGCTGAAGCCAAAGGACTCTGAACCCCAAGAGTTTGGGAGGAAAGGAGACAGAGTCTACTAGGAAGACAGCATCATAGATGTGTGATTGTGAACTGAGGAACATAAAAACGGGCTGGGACACAGAGGTACAGAGGGGAGGGAGCCCCTTCTGCAGAGAGACAAAGGGAAGAGAAAGAGCAGCTGGGGAAGTATAGGACTGTATCTGGACAAGAGAAAAACCTCAGCCCAGGACAGAGAGGGATCCTATCATACCATTCCTAACCACAGGGCTTTCTGAGAGAGATCCCATCTCTAACTGCGGAGCGTTCCTTGGACTGGTTGTCCTGATTCTTAGCCAGGGGAAAAAGATGTTTCCTCTGGGTTAGGCAGTACCCCAGGGGCACAGTTGGCATTAGGAGGAACCAGTCCCCTGCTCTGTCCCCTGCTCTGAAGTGCTGTGGCTCCCCGGATTACACTGGGTGGCATCATTAATTCGCACCCAGTGAGAGCTTGGAATGCGGCTAGGCATTGGGGCATAAGAGAGACCACAACTTGGCTGGGCCTGCAGCACAGTGAGAATGGATCCAAAGGAGTGATTTGGGACACCTGGTTCGAGGAGAAGGGACTGGGAAGTCGCCATTTTTCTCCCCACAACCACCAAGGCGGGGCCTCAGGGAGTGGCCTGAGAGACCCAGAGTGGAGGCAGGACCCACTGACACCAAACCACGCCCATCTGCTTTGGATAGCTGCTTGTTTACAGGAGACAGATAGATGCTGTGGAAACAGACAGTCCCCTCCCCCAAGACCAGTACTGCTGCATTGCCATGATTAACTCTAGATCAATTCTTGCTATTCAGATATATTCTCCCTTTTCTCATTCTTATCTCTACCCTCCTCTGGGCTGGTTATTCTGATTATAGGTTTGCTTAAACAGACATCTTTAATCAATCCTCTTGGTGCATGTTCTATACCTCTGTCTTTATCTTCCTTTCCTCTCTCTCTGGAATAATCAGACTACATACATTCTCTGGGTAACATTATGTTCATTTCCTTCTCCTCGCCTCCTGCCTTATTCTCCTTTTTCTCTCTCTGGATTAAGCCTTTTAGTCTCTCTGCCTGGTCAATGTTCAATTTCTCTCTTTGTATATGTTCTTCCATCAGCACTGCCTCCACCCTGCTCTTTATTTGTATCTGGGATCCTGGTTTTATGCTTTTACTGTTCTTTCTTATTTTATTTTTTGTTTTTTTTAATTATTTTTGATGGTTTGCTTGTTTGTTTGATTTGTTTGTGCATTTTCATGTTTTTATTCCCTGTTTGTTTATCTGCATGTTTTCATTTCCAGAGCTACCTAAAGAAACAAACCAAAGAAAACATGGTGGATAGTCCAAAATATCACTATGAGTAGGGAAATAAAATAACCAAAGGCACAACAAAAGAGACCAAGGGACACACTTAAAAGAACATTTCCTGAATGGACAGGCCCTGGACAGTCTATGAGCCTCCTTTAATATAATCCTACTTTCAGGTACAGAGCACACAACAAGCTTTTAAAACTTACAAGAGACAGAAAGCTACCCAAAATGTTGAAACGGAAGAACTCTCCTCAACAGAAATTCCAGGAAGAAGTGACAGCTAAAGAATTGATCAAAACAGGTATAAGCAACATAACTGACCAAAAATTTAAAACAATAGTAATAAAATTAATCACTAGGCTTCAAAAAGGAATAGAGGACAGCAGAGATGCTATTACTGAAAAGATCATGGATATTAAAAATAGTTATGATGAATTTAAAAAATGCTATAAATGAGGGGCAAAATATAATGGAGGAGGCCACTGCACGGATTGAAGAGGTAGAGAGGAGAATAGGTGAATTAGAAGATACAATTATAGAAAAAGAGGAAGCCGAGAAAAAGAGAGATAAATTGATCAAGGAGCATGAAAGGAGAATTCAAGAACTGACTGATACAATCAAATGGAACAATATCTATACTGTAGGAATTCCATAAGAAGAAGAAGAGAGAGAAAGGGGTTGAAGGGGTACTTGAACAAATCATAGCTGAGAACTTCCCCAATCTGGGGAAGGAAACAGACGTTGAAATCTAAGAGACAGAGAGAACTCCTCTCAGACGTAATTTGAATTGATCTTCTACACAACATATCATAGTGAAACTGGCAAAATATAAAGACAAAGAGAGAATTCTGAAAGCAGCTGGGCATAAAAGGGCCTTAACATACAAAGGTAGACAAATGAGGGGAGTTGCAGACCTATCTACGTAAACTTGGCAGGCCAGAAAGGAATGGCAGGAAATCTTCAATGTGATGAACAGAAAAAAAATGCAGCCAAGAATCCTTTATCCAGAATAGAAGGGGAGATAAAGGTTTTCTCAAACAAACAAAAATTGAAGGAATTCTACACCACTAAACTAGCACTACACAAGATCCTAAGGGGGACTCTATGAAGGAAATGGTACAAGGAACACAAAGTACTAGAGACACAACTACAAGCATGAATCCTACAGAAAACACCATGAATCTAAACCCATATTTTTCAATAATAACACTGAATGTCAATGGATTAAATGCTCCAATCAAAAGACATAGGGTAGCAGAATGGATAAAAAACAAGATCTATCTATTTGCTATCTAAAAGAGACTCAGTTTAGACCTGAGGACACCTTCAGATTGAAAGTAAGGGGATGGAGAAATATCTATCATGCTACTGGAAATGAAAAGAAAGCTGGAGTAGCCAGACATATATTGGACAAACTGGACTTTAAAGCAAAGGCAGTAACAAAAGATGAAGAAGAGCATTATATAATAATTACAGGGTCTATCCATCAGGAAGCGCTAACAATTATAAATATGCCCTGAATTCGGTAGCACTCAAATACATCAAATAATCACAAACATAAACAATCTTATTGATAAGAATGTCCTAATTGCAGGGGACTTTAATACTCCACTTATAGCAACGGATAGATGAACTAGACAGAAAATAACTAAAGAAACAATGCACCTGAATGACACATGGAACCAGATGGACTTGACAGATATATTTAGAACTCTACATCCGGAAGCTATGGAATTCACTTTCTTCTCGAGTACACATGATACATTCTACAGAATAGATCACATACTGGGTCATAAAGCAGCCCTAAATAAATATAAAACAATTGAAATTATACCATGCACACCTTCAGATCACAATGTTATGAAACATGAAATCAACCACAGGAAAAGGTCTGGAAACCTTCCAAAAGCATGGAGGTTAATGTATACCTTACTAAAGAACGAATGTGTCAATCAGGCAATTAGAAAAGAAATTTAAAAATATGTGAAAACAAGTGAAAATGAAAAACAACAGTCCAAACTCTTTGGAATGCAGCAGAGCCAGTCCTAAGAGGAAAATACTTTGCAATCCAGGCCTGTCTCAAGAAACTAGAAAAAGCACAAATTCAAAATCTATGAGTGCATTTAAAGGAACTAAAAGGAGAGCAGCAGGAACACCCCAAGCCCAGCAGAAGAAGAGAAATAATAAAGATCAGGGCAGAAATAAACAATATAGAATCCAAAAAAAAATTGTTGAACAGATCAATAAAACCAAGATTTGGTATTTTGGAAAAATAAACAAAATTGATAAACCACTAGCCAGTATTCCCAAAAAGAAAAGGGAGAGCACCCAAATAGACAAAATCACGAATGAAAAAGGATTTATTACAACCAATCTCTCAGAAATACAAGCAATTATCAGGGAATACTAAGAAAAATTATATGCCAACAAACTGGACAACTTAGAAGCAATGGACAAATTCCTAAACACCCACACCCTACCAAAACACAAATGGGAAGAGATAGACAATCTGAACAGACCCATAACTAGTGATGAAATTAAATCAGTTATCTAAAATTCCCAATGAATAAGATCCCTGGGCCAGATGGTTTCCTGGGGAATTCTACCAGACATTTAAAGCAGAGTTAATACCCACTCTTCTCAAGTTGTTCCAAAAAATAGAAAAGGAATGAATACTACAAGACTCATTCTACGAAGCCAGCAACACTTTGATTCCCAAACTGGACAGAGACCCAATGAAGAAAGAGAACTACAGGCCAATATCCTTGATGAATACAGATGCAAAAATCCTCAACAAGATACTAGCAAATTGAATTCAACAGCATATAAGAAGAATGATCTACCATGATCAGGTGGGATTCATTCCTGGGATACAGGGCTGGTTCAATATTCGCAAATCAATCATGTGATACATCACATTAACAAAAGAAAAGATAAAAACCATATGATCATATGACAAAATACAGCATTCTTTCTTAATAAAGACCCTCGAGAAAGTCGGGACAGAAGGAACTTACTTAAACATAATAAAAGCCACATGAAATTCACACATCTAATATCATCCTCAATGGGGAAAAACTGAGAGCTTTCCCCCTGAGATCAGGAACATGGCAAGGATGTCTACCCTCACCACTGTTGTTTTACATACTGCTGGAAGTCCTAGCATCAGCAATCAGACAACAAAGGGAAATAAAAGGCATCAGAATCCACAAAGAAGAAGTCAAACTTTCACTTTTAGCAGATGACATGATACTCTACGTGGAAAACCCGACAGACTCCACCAAAAGTCTGCTAGAACTAATACATGAATTCACCAAAGTCGCAGGGTACAAAATCAATGTGCAGAAATCAGTTGCATTTTTATAGCCCAATAATGAAGCATGAGAAAGAGAAATCAAAAAACTCATCCCATTCACAACTGCACCAAAACCCATAAAATACCTAGGAATAAACCTAACCAAAGTTGTAAAAGATCTGTATGATGAAAACTATAGAAATCTTATGAAGGAAATTGGAGAAGACACAAAGAAATGGAAAAAATATTCCATGCTCATGGATCAGAAGAATAAATATTGTTAAAATGTCAACACTACTCAAAGTAATCTACGCATTCAATGCAATGCCAATCAAAATTGCACCAGCATTCTTCTCAAAGCTAGAACAAACAATACAAAAATGTGTATGGAACCACAAAAGACCCCAAATAGCCAAAGTAATATTGAAGAAGAAAACCAAAGCGGGAGGCATCACAATCCCAGACTTTAGCCTCTACTACAAAGCTGTAGTCATCAAGACAGTATGGTCTTGGCATAAAAACAGACACATAGACCAATGAAATAGAATAGAGAACCCAGAATTGGACCCACAAATGTATGGCCAATTAATCTTTGACAAAGCAGGAAAGAGTATCCAATAGAAAAATGACAGCCTCTTTAATAGATGGTGCTGGGAAAACTTGACAGAAACATGCAGAAGAATGAAACCAGACCACTTTCGTACACCATACACAAAAACTCAAAATTGGTTAAAGATCTGAATGTGAAAGAGGAGTCCATCAAATCCCTAGAGAAGAAAGCAGGAAACGACCTCCTTGACCTCAGTCGCAGAAATTTCTTACTCGACACATCTCCAAAGGCAAGGGAATCAAAAGCAAAAATGAACTATTGTGACCTCATCAAGATAAAAAGCTTCTGCTTGGCAAAGGAAACAATCAACAAATGAATAAGCTAGTGAAGGAATGGAAAAAGACAGTTGCAAAAGACATATCGGATAAAGGGCTAGTATCCCAAATCTGTAAAGAACTCACCAAATTCCACACCCGAAAAACAAATAATCCGGTGAAGAAATGGGCAGAAGACACGAACAGACACTTCTCTAATGAGGACATCCAGATGGCCAACAGACAGATGAAACGATGCTCAATGTCACTCATCATCAGGGAAACAAAAATCAAAACCACACTGAGATACCACCTCATGTCGGTCAGAGTGTCTAAAGTGAACAAATCAAGAGACTATAGATGCTGGCAAGGATGTGGAGAAATGGGTACCCTCTTACACTGTTGGTGGGAATGTAAACTGGTGCAGCCGCTCTGGAAAACAGTGTGGAGGATTTCCCCTATGACCTAGCAATAGCACTGCTAGGAATTTACGTGAGAGCTACAGGAGTGCTGATGCATAGGGGCTCATGTACCCCAATGTTCATAGCAGCACTTTCTTCAATAGCCAAATCATGGAAAGAGCCTAAATGTCCATCAACTGACGAATGGATCAAGAAGATGTGGTGTGTGTATATATATATATATATATATATATATATATATATATATATATATATATAATGGAATACTACATGGCAATGAGAAAGAATGAAAGCTGGCCATTTGTAGCAATGTGGATGGAACTCGAGGATATTATGCTAAATGAAATAAGTCAGGGAGAGAAAGACAGATAATATATGTTTTCACTCATGTGTGGAACAGGAGAAACTTAACAAATGACCATGGGGGAAAAATAGTTAAGGAGAGGGAGGGAGGCAAACCATAAGAGACTCTTAAATACTGAGAACAAACTGAGGGTTGATGTGTGGTGGGGGAAAGGGAAAAATGTGTGATGGGCATGGAGGAGGGCATTTGTTGGGATGAGCACTGGGTGTTATATAGAAACCAACGTGACAATTAATTATATTTAAAAAAATAAGGACACATGCATCCTAATGTTTGTAGCAGTATTATCAACAATAGCCAGTTATGGAAATAGCCCAAACATCCATCAACTGATGAATGAATAAAAATGAAGTGGTATATATTTACAATAGAATATTATTCAGCCACCAAGAAGATTGAAATCTTGACATTTGCAACAGTGTAAATGGAGCTAGTGTGTATGACGTTAAGTGAAATAATTCAGTCAGAGAAAGACAAATACCATATGAAATAACTCATGTGGAATTTAGGAAACAAAAGAGATGGACATAAGGTAAGGGTAAAAAAAGAAAAGGAGGTAAACCATAAAAGACTTTTAACTATAAGGAAGAAAATGAAGGTTGTTAGAAAATAGGTTGTTGGAGATTGGGCTAAATGGCTGATGGGTATTAAGTAGAGCACGTGTGGTAGGCACTGGGCTTTATATGTACGTGATGAATCACTAAATTTTACCCCTGAAAGGAATATTACATTATTTTTTAACTAACTAGAATCTAAATAAAAACTTTAAAAAATATCAGTTATGAGTAAATAATCACTTCCAGAAATGAGGACCATAATTATGAGTATTCCCCTTTATATTGTTATGAATATTTGTATGTGTGTATATATTCCTAATATATAGAGAAGACACAAAAAATTATATATATCTTTATCCCCTTATCAAATAATATTAGAGATATTGATAATGTTTAGCTTTATATTACAGCATATAAGCTATAGAATATCAAATTTAAGAGTATACATTATCAAAGGACCTTGCATTCTCTTATATAGTAAGTTTTAGCATGTTTCAGTTGTACATAAGATAGTGGTGTCATGTTACATGAAAGTAAAAATTTATTGCTGTCTTTATTTGCATAATAACTATGGTGTGTATAGGTGTGTATATTGATGTGTATAGGTGCCAAGTAAATAAGAGATGGAATGTGATGTTCTTTTTGTGTAACAGCTTGTCTAGGGTACAGTCCCTAGTTACTGAAACACTAATGTAAGTGTTGTTGTGCAAGTATTTTACATATGTAATTAAAATTTATACTCAGTTTACTTTAAATGAAGGATATTATTTTAGATATTCTGGATGGACCTGATTCATTAGTTGAAAGGCCTTTAAAAGCAGAGTTGAGGCTCTCCTAAAGAAGAAATTCCACATGTGGACAGCAGCTTCTGTCTATACCAAAGAATACCAGCATATTCCTCCTGATAGCCTGCCTTATGGCTTTTGGACTTGCCTATCCAGGCTCCACAATGTATAAACCAATCTTGATGAACTTCTTTACATATATGTCCTACTAGTTCTATTTGTCTGATTGAATCCTGCAACATATAGTTACTGAGCTCACATAATATACAAAAATTAACTTAAAATAGATCATAGCCATAAATATAAGAACTACAGCTATAAACCTCTTAGGAGAAGTCATCAGAATAAGTTTTGTGGCTTTGGATTAGTCAATGGTTTCTTAGATACATCACCAAAAGCACATTCAACAAAATAATACATTAAAATAGATAAATTGGACTTATCAAAATAAAACAAACTCTGTACTTCAGAGGACACTACTAAAATGAAAAGACACTCAGAATGAGAGAAGATATTTTTAAATCATATATGTCTGATAAGGAACTTGTATCCCAAATATATACTTAAAAAGCCTTGTAAATTCACAGTAAAAAAACAGATATTGAAATTTTTAAATGAGCAGAGAGTTTGAGTAAATATTACTCTAAAGAAAGTATATAAAATGGTTAAATTAGAACATGAAAATATGCCCAAATTTATTATTCATTAGCGAAATGCAAATAAGACCCCCAATTAAATAACACTACATGTCCACTAGGATGGTTAAATTTTAAAAAGGCAGAAATAGATTAATGTTTTTCAGGGCTTAGATTAGGGGGATGTAGGATAATTGTTAATGGGTAAAGGTCTTTTGGAGAAAGGTTATGAAAATATTCTAAAATTAGATAGTGGTGGTAGTTGCATAATTCCATGAATATATTTTGAAAAACTGAGTTATGCACCTTAAAAGTATATATTTTATGGTGTGTGAATTATATTTTAACGAACCTGGTATAAAAACAATTATACAAGGAGGTAGACTCAAAATTACTCTAGAAGAATCAAAGGGAAGTAGTAAAAACTCTTTAAGTAACTGAACCATAGCTAGGAATATACAGAGAAATGAAAATAATAAGGAAAAACAGCAAACTTTAAGATTATAGACTTAAGTCAACATTTTAATAATTAAATGTAGGTAGTCTAAATAAACCAACTCAAACACAAATTCAGAATAGATAGAAAAATGCAGCCAAATGAATTAGATTTGTATTTCTGTTGTAACAATTTACCATAAATTTAGTGACTTAACTCAGATTTATTATCTTACACTTCTCAAATTCCGAAATTAAAAATGTGTCTCATCAAGTTAAAATAAGTTTGTTGGCAAGGCTCTGTTCTTTTCAGGAGGCTTTAAGAGAGAATCCATTTTCTTGCCTTTTTCAGCTTTTACCAGCTGTCTGCATTTCATGGTTCCTGGTCCCCTTCCACCTCCAAAGCTAGGAATGACCAGTCAAGTCTTCCTTACACTACTATTTCTCTGCTTCTCTCTCCTGCTTAGCTTTTCAAGTTATGAGGACCTTTTTTAAAAGTTTATTTATTAATAAACGAGAGTGAGAGGGAGAGCGAGAGAGAGAGAGAGAGAGAGAGAGAGAGAGAGAGAGAGAGAAGGGCAGAGAGACAGGGAGAGAGAGGAAATCCCAAGCAGGCTCCATGCTACCAGTGCAAGATCATCACCTGAGATGAAATCAAGAGTCAGATGCCCAGCTGACTGAGCCATTCAGGTGCCCCCAGACCTTTGTGAGTATATTAAGTCCATCTAGATAATCCAAGAGTACTTTAATTTCTTCCTACCATGTACCATACATATTCATAGGTTCTGAGGATTAAGATATATACATCTTTGGCAGCTTATTATTCTGCTTACCACATTCAACTGTATATTGTTTACAAGAGTCTTGTTTTAAACATAATGGCATAGACAGGTTGTAGGAAAAAAGATGGAAAAATATATACCACGCAAATATTAACCAAAAGAAAGTAAATCTGGACATATTAATGTGAAATAAAGTAGACTGAAGAGCAAGCAAAATTAGTAGAAACAAGAAGGGATATCAGGTAATGATCAAAATGATGTACCCACCAAGAATATATTGAAATTTTAAATGTGTATGTAAGAAAAAAATAGAACTTTAAAATACAGCAAATAAAAACTTATATGACTGAAAGAAAAAATAGAAAAAATCCACAATTATAGTTGAGAGCCTTAATGTTCTCTACAAGTGAAAAAATCAGACAGAAATCTTCAGGGATGTAGAAGAACTAACATCAACACCAACGAACAAGATCTAATAGAAATTTATAGAATATGCCATTCAAGAAAAGCAAAATATACATTCTATTTTTAAGCAAACATTAAAAATTCACAACAGTAGTCCATATCCTGGATAATAAAGAAATTTTAACAATTTTTAAAAACTGAAATTATACAGAGTATATTCTCTTACCCAAATAGAATCAAGCTAGGAATTAAGCTAATAGTAACATACTAGAAATCAAGCTAGAAGAAAATAGGAACTTTTTCAAACACTTGGAAATTAGAAAACATATTACTAGTTATTTCATGAGTCAAAGAATGTCTCAAAAGAAATTAAACTGCACGTTGACCAGGATGAAACTGAAGATACAACATATCAAAATATATGAAATGGGGTTAAATGACTGCCTGGAGGGAACTTAAGAGTATTAAATGCTTATATTAGAGAGGAAGAAAGGTCTCAATTTAGTAATATAATATTTCACCCCAAGAAACAAAAAAGTAAGCAGAAAGAATGGAATGATAAAGAACATAAAACAGTGAAATTAGAGAGAAAACAATAAAACTAACCAAAATCAAACCTCAGTTCTCTCAAAAGACGGGTAATAGATAAATCTCCAGCAAGATGAACTAATAACAAGAAAGAGAAAATACAAATTACCAGTATCAGGAGCTAAAAAAAAAAAAAGAAAGAAAGAAAGAAAAGAAAAGAATGCTATTGTAAACCTTGTAGGCATCAAAAAGCTAATAAGGAAATATTAAGAACAATTTTCTGGGGGTGCCTGGGTGGCTCAGGCAGTTAAGCGGCTGACTTTGGCTCAGGTCATGATCTCACAGTTTGTGGGTTCGACCCCTGCATCTGGTTCTGTGCTGACAGCTCAGAGCTGGGAGCCTGCCTCAGATTCTGTCTCCCTCTCTTTCTTTCTGCCCCTCCCCCACTCGTGCTCTTTCTCTGTCTCTCAAACATAAATAAACATTCAAAAAAATTTTTTAAAAAGAACAATTTTATGTACTTAAATTTGAAAATGTAGATGAAACGGACCAATTCCTTGACAACCAGAAATGAGTAAACTCACAAAAGATGAAATAGACAATCTGAATAGTTCTATAACTATTGTAAAGATGAAATTATGTGTTACAATCTTCAAAAAATAACTCTTCAGGCCCACATGAGTTCACAGACAAATTCTAACAAACATTTAGGAAAGAAATAAAACCAATTCAACATAATCACTTTCAGAAACAGAGGAATAAAAAATACTTCTCAAATCCTTTCCCTGACGCTACAACCAGAGAAAGACAATACAAAAGAATAAAATGACTGCAGACCAATATCTCTCATAAGTATATATGTGAAAATTCTCAAAATTATTTTCAAATGGGATCAGGCATATATGAAGAATTAAACTATATGGATAAGTAGGACTGTTTCAACAATTTCAAGGCTGGTTCCATATTCTAAAACCAAACAATGTAATAAAAAAATACTAGAGCTAATAAATAATTTCAGTAAGGTCACAGGATTTTAAAAAATTGCATTTATGTACACTAATAATGAAGCAGTAAAAGAGAAATTAATAAAACAATTCAATTTACAATTGCACAAAAAATAATAAAATATGTAGAAATAAACTTACCAAGGAGGTGAAAGACCTGTACTCTGAAAACTATAAAACATTGATGAATGCAATTGAAGATGACACAAACAAATGGAAATATATTGCATGTTCATGGATTGGAAGAACAAATATTTTTAAAAAGATCCTACTACCCAAAGCTACCTACAGATTTAATGCAATCACTATCAAAATGCCAACAGCATCTTTCACAGAACTAGAACAAACAATCCTAAAATTTATATTAACTACAAAACACCCCTAATAGCCAAAGCAATCTTGAAAAAGAAAAACAAAGCTGGAGGTATCACAATTTCAGACCTCAAGTTATATTACAAAGTGGTAGTAAATGTAAACAGTATGGTACGGGCACAAAAATAGACACATAGATCAACAGAACAAAATGGAGAGTCCAAAAATAAACCCAAACATTTGTTGTCAATTATGCTATGACAAAGAAGGCAAGGATATACAATGGGGAAAAAAAATCCTTTCAAGAAATGGTATTGGGAAAACTGGACAGATAAAATTGGACCACTTCCTTATACTGTACACGAAAATGAATGCCAAGTGGATTAAGGACCTAAATGTGAGATCTGAAACCATAAGACTCCTAGAAGAGAGCATAGGCAGTAATTTCTCTGACATCACTCATAACAACTTTTTCCTAGATATGTCTCCTGAAGAAAGAGAAACAAAAACAAAATAAACTGTTGGGACTACATTAAAATAAAAGTTTTCTGCATAGTAAAGGAAACAATCAACAAAACTAAAAGAAAATCTACTAAGTGGGATATGATATTGTAAATGAAATATCTGGTAAATGGTATCCAAAATATATCAAGATATTATACAACTCAACACCCAAAAACAAATAATCCAATTTAAAAATGAGCAAAACACATGAACAGACATTTCTCCAAAGAAGACATACAGATGGCCAACAGATACATGAAAAAATATTCAACATCACTCATCATCAGAGAAAAGTAGTATCACCTCACGCCTGTCAGAATGGCTAAAACCAAAACCACAGGAAACAAAAAGTGTTGGCAATGATGTGGAGAAAAATGAACCCTAATGCATTGTTGGTGGGAATGCAAACTGGTGCAGCCACTGTGGAAGGCACTATGTAGGTTTCTCAAAAAATTAAGAATATAACTATCTTATAATCCAGTAATCACACTGCTGGGTATTTACACAAAAAACACAAAAACATTAATTCAAAATGATATATACACCTCTGTGTCTGCTACAGCATGACTTCAATAGCCAAATTATGGAAGCAGTCTAAGTGCCCACTGATAGATGAATGAAAGAAGAAGATGTGGTGTTTGGGTGTATATGTATATGTATATGTATATGTATATATAAATATAATGTAATATAATTCACCCATAAAAAGAAATGTAATATTGCCATTTGCAACAACACGGATGGAGCTAGAGAGTATAATGCTAAGCGAAATAAGTCAGTCAGAGAGAGACAAATATCATATGATTTCTCTCATATGGGGAATTTAAGAAACAAAATAAATGAACAAAGGAAAAAAATAGAAATCAAGAAATAGACTCTTAAGTATAAAGAACAAAATGTATGATTACCAAAGGGTAGATCATGGAGGGATGGTTGAAATAGATTAAGGGGATTAAGAGTACACTTATTTTGATGAGCACTAAGTAATATATGAATTGTTGAATAACTGTATTGTACACCTGAAACTAATACAACACTGTATGTTAACTATACTGGAACTTAAAATAAAGCAAAATGGAAAGGAATAGAGAACTCAAAAATAGAACCACAAACGTATGGCCAACTAATCTTTGACAAAGCAGGAAAGAATATCAATGTAATAAAGACAGTCTCTTCAGCAAATGGTGCTGGGAAAACTGGACAGCGACATGCAGAGAAATGAACCTCGACCACTTTCTTACACCACACACAAAAATAAACTCAAAATGGATGAAAGATTTAAATGTAAGATGGGAAGCCATCAGAATCCTAGAAGAAAAATCAGGCAAAAAACCTCTTTGACCTTGGCTGTAGCAACTTCTTACTCAACACGTCTCCAGAGGCAAGGGAAATGCAAACAAAAATAAACTATTGGGACCTCATTAAAATAAAAGTCTTCTGCACAAAGAAGGAAACAATCAGCAAAACTGAAAGGCAACTGACAGAATGGGAGAATATATTTGCGAATGAACATATCAAGAAAGGGTTAGTATCCAAATCTATGAAGAACATATCAAACTCCACACCCAAAAAACAAATAATCCAGTGAAGAAATGGGCAAAAGATATGAATAGACATTTCTCCAAAGAAGTCAACCAGATAGCCAACTGACACAGGAAAAAATGCTCAACATCACTCATCATCAGGGAAATACAAGTCAAAGCCATAATAAGATACCATCTCACACAAGTCAGAATGGCTAACATTAACAACTCAGGCAACAACAGATGTTGGTGAGGATGCAGAGAAAGAGGATATCTTTTGCACGGCTGGTGGGAATGCAAACTGGTGCAGCCAGTCTGGAGAACAGTATGGAAGTTCCTCAAAAAATTAAGAAAGAACTACCCTACAACCCAGCAATTACACTACTAACTATCCAAGGGATGCAGGTGTGCTGTTTCACAGGGGCACATGGACACCAATGTTTATAACAGCACTGTCGACAATAGCCAAAGTATGGAAAGAGCCCAAATGTCCATTGACAGATGAATGAATAAAGATGTGGCATATATATGTAATGGAGTATTACTCAGCAATCAAAAACAATGAAATCTTGCCATTTGCAACTATGTGGATGGAACTAGAGGGTATTATGCTAAGTGACATTAGTCACTCAAAGAAGGATAAATATCATATGACTTCACTGATATGATGAATTTAAGATACAAAACAGATGAATATAAGAGAAGGAAGTAAAAATAGTATAAAAACATGGAGGGGGACAAAACATAAGAGACTCTTAAATATACAGAACAAACAGCGGTTTGCTAGATGGGTTGTGGGAAGGGGGAATGTGCTAAATGGGTAAGGGACATTAAGGAATCTACTCCTGAAATCATTGTTGCACTATATGCTAACTTGATGTAAATTAAAAAATAAAAATAATAATAATATTTTTTAAAAAATAAATCAAGTCTTGCTTAACTTTTAATTAGGGCAAGACATGACTAATATTGTTTAAGATTTATACTTGCCATTTCAGTAAAGTGGACCATTTTTCTAAAAACTATATAACTGGAAGGAAATGCATGATGATATTTTTTGCCCAGATACTAAATGTTTATAGATACTTCTTGGAAACATAATCAGGGCAAAAGTATTCACCACTGACAACTTTCTTTTTTTTTATTTTTTTATGTCTTTATTTTATTTTGAGAGAGAGACAGAATGAATGGGGGAGGGGCAGAGAGAGAGGGAGACACAGAATCCGAAGCAGACTCCAGGCTCTGAGCTGTCAGCACAGAGCCCGATGCGGGACTCAAATCCACGGACTGTGAGATCATGACCTGAGCCGAAGTTGACCGCTCAACCAACTGAGTCACCCAGGTGCCCCAACAACTTTCTAACCTCAGACAAAATATCTAGCAGATTAAATAGTGTCCTGAGTGAGGTTGCACAAACTGAGACTATACAATGATGGGAAATACTAAAGTTAAATGCTCTTCTTTGTGTCTGCATTTACCTCCATTTATTTTTGAGAACCACGTGATTTTGGTAAAATTTGTTGTTGCTGTTTGCTTCTTTGCTATTTGTCTATTTGCTTTGGTTGTGTCTTTTTGTAAACACAAATTCTTCAACAGCCATTCAGAGAAAAGCAGTTGAACCTCATTGGAATGTAGACAGCAAGAATTCTGCTGGATGATCCTAGTATAAAAAGGCTCATTTTAAGTGGGTCAATCTGTATTAGTTGCACTACTTCAAACACCGAAGCCACATTTTTGTGTATCTAGTGTTTGGGGACTTTTTTGTGAACACACTGTATTTATTCTCTATTAAACTAAGTCAGCTCCTTTATCGGGACAATCCCAGAGGGAGCTGTACATGTCACCTAAAGGTAGCAAGAAGAGTTCTGGTATTTTCCTGGTTTGTCTCTCCCAACTCATTCTGCTGAAGTCTACTCTAGTAATGTCTTGCGTCTCAGTGAATAAACAGTGACTCATTCACTTAAAAAATAAAAGAAAACAAAAGAAAGTAAAGTAAAACAAACTATATAATTTACTGTATTAATATGTTAAAAAACACATGAAGATATCAGTTAAGACAGAAGAAGCATCTGAAAGAATCTAATACCCATTCAGATTAAAACCTCTCAGCAAACTAGGAATAAAGGGAAACTACCTCAACTTGGTAGAGAATATCTCTACAAGACCTAGAGTTAACATTATATTTAATGGTGAAAGACTAAACAGCTTTCTCTCTAAAATCAGTCACAAGGTAAGGATGAAAGACTAAACAGCTTTCTCTCTAAAATCAGTCACAAGGTAAGGATGTCTACTCTTAACTCTTATTCATAATACTGATAGAAATTCTAGCCAGTGCAATAAGCAAGGCAGAGAAATAGATATAAAGGTTAAAAACAAAACAACAACAGAAAACTATCCCTCTCATCAGGTGACATGATTGTACATGTAGAAAATAGAATGGAATCTACCTTGAAAAATCTCTTAGGAGAAAAAATCTCTTAGAACTATGGTTTGAGTTTATTAGGGTCATAATTTAGCATAAAAAGTTAATTGTATTTCTATAAACTGACAATAAACATTGCTGGAATTAAATTTAAAAATAAAAACATTTCTGTGAAAATTAAAAACATAATACCGCTTAAAATAGTTCAAAAAATAAAGAATACATAGGTAAAAATGTAATATACATAACATGTTACAAGAACTATAAACTGAAAACTATCAAATGTTGATGAAAGATATCAAAGACCTAAATAAGTGGATAGACGCAAATTGGTCACTGGTTAGACAACACAACATAATAAAGATGAAAATTCTCCCAAAATTGATAAATAGATTTAGCAGCATTACTCTCAAAATTCCCACATGTATTTTTGTAGATATAGATGAACTTATTCTAAAATATATGTGGAAAAACAAAGGTACTAAAATAGCTAAAACAATTATGAAAAACAAAAATAAAGTTGGCAGTATCACAGTACCCAATTTTAAGACTTACTACATGGTTAAAAAATCAAGGTGATGTCAGGGCACCTGGGTGGCTCAGTCGGTTGAACATCTGACTTTGGCTTAGGTCATGATCTCACGGTCTGTGAGTTCAAGCCCCGCATTGGGCTCTGGGATGACAGCTCAAAGCCTGGAGCTGCTTCAGATTCTGTGTCAACCTCTCTCTCCACCCCTCCCCTGCTTGCACTCTGCCTCTCTCTCTCTCTCTCTCTCTCTCAGAAATAAACATTAAAAAAATCAAAGGGATATGGTATTGGTAGAAGTTGATATACATAAATTAATAACAGAATAGAAAGTAAAGAAATAGATCCACACAAGTAGAAACAACTGATATTTATTACAAAGGTGCAAAATTCAATAAAAAAGAATAGTTTTTCAAGAAATGATGTTTTAATAATTTTACATCAACCTATAAACAAAAACGAAACTCATGTTGAACTTAACCTCACATTCTATATAAAAAATAACTAAAAATGGATCACATATCTAATTATAAAACTATAAAAATCATAGATGAAACATAGGAGAAAACCTTCAGGATCTAGGACTTGGTAGAGTATTCTGAGACATACCACCAAAAGAATAATCCAAAAAAAGAAAAAGAAACAAAATCAATACACTGGACTTCATCAAATTTCAAAGCTGTACTTTATGAAAGACCATGTTAAAAGGATGAAAGACTAACCATTGGTATGGAAAACATATTTGCAAGCCACATATCCAAAAAAGATTTGCATCTAAAATATGCAAAGTACTCTCAAAACTCAACAGTAAGAAAACATACAATTCAATTTGAAAATGGTCAAAAGACATGAACAGACAATTCACTAAAAAGCACATAAAAATATATTCAAAATAGGAAAATGTGATTTAAAACCACAGTGAGATACCATGACATACCTATTAGAATGACTAAAATAAAAAAAAATAATGACAATAGTTAAGTTCTGATTAAATATAAGAAATGGATCCCTCATGCATTGCTGTTAGGAATGGTAAATAGTGCGATTTTTCTGGAAAATAGTTTGGCAGGTTTCTTTTTTCTCTTCCTTCCTTCCTTCCTTCCTTCCTTCCTTCCTTCCTTCCTTCCTTCCTTTTATAAAATTAAACATGAACCTATCGTATAAACTAGAAATTCCACTCCAGAATAAAGGTAAATACTGGAGATCAAAACGTGTCCACAGAAATATTTGCACAGGAATTTTCATCCCAGCTTTATTTTTAATATCCAAAAGATGGTAACAGCCAAATACCCTTCAGTGAGTGAATAGATAAATGAACTGTGGTATTTCCATACAAATGAATAATAATCAGCATAAAAATAAACCAAATATTAATATGCCCAACAACTTGCACAGGTCTTAAAGACATAATGATGAGGGAAAAAAGCAAATCTGATAAGGTTACATTTATTTATTATCCTCAAAATGACAGAGCTATGAAGAACATATTAGTAGTTGCCAGAGTGTTAGAGATGGGCAGAATTTGTAGTATAAAGCTGTGACACAAAGCTTTATTTTTTTGTGTGGTGAGTGACAGAACAGTTCTGGATCTTGATTGCGGTGGTGGTTGCATAAATATATGAATGTGATAAACTTTTATAGAATTATACATACATATATAAACGCACAAATGAGTGCATATAAAAACTGGCAGAATCTAAGTAAGATCTGTAGTTTAGTTAATGCTATTATACTAAGGTCAGTTCTTGGTTTTGATAATGTGCTGTAGTTTTATGAGATCTTATCATTGCGGAAAGCTGGGTGAAGGGTACACAAGGATGCTCTCTACTATTTTTGTAAGCTCTTGTGAGTGTAAAATTATTTCATAATAAAACGTTTTTTAAAAAAGTGGTCTCTTGGGTGCCTGGGTACCTCAGTAGATTATGTGGCTAACTTTCGCTCAGTTCATGATCTCAAGGTCGTGGATTCAAGCCCCGCTTTGGGCTCTGTGCTGATGGCTCAGAGCCTGGAGCCTGCTTTGGATTCTGTATTTCCCTCTGTCTCTGTCTCTGTGTCTCTCTAAAATAAACTTCCAAAAAAGTGTTCTCTTGAGATGCACTGAAGCAATAGTCTAGATCTATGAGGAAATCAATCAAAAAGGACTTACCCCAGGTTTTCCATATGTAACACATTTTGTAAGAAATCATCTTATGATCCACCAAATCCTGACTTCCCATGCTATTGGTTCTCATGAACGTTGATCTGCAATTAAGAAATAGATTTCTGCTTTGTTTTGTTTGACAGACAAATCACTCTGGATTTAACAAGTACAATTACAAATCCTTCATAAGCCTCTCTTGGGAAAAATCATTCATTATGCAGCCACTAAACTGAATTTCTCATCAGAGCCAGGTCTCAGGGAAAACATTCAGGAAATCTGATTGTAAGTCCCAGCAAACGCTCTAATCTCACTTGCCCACAGTAATACAGCAGCATTGCTCTAGTCTAAAGCCAGACAAAAAGTTAAGCCCATGATTAGAACGGATCTCTCTCCAGGCTGTTCATAGTTATGAACATAGGTTGCTGGCTAGGTATGAAACATGTGCATTATTGTACATAGATTAATGTACTTAGATTAATGTACTTAGATTAATAAGTAGGAAGATAGTGTGATGCCAACACGTTTCTTTTTACATTACCTTGTAACATCTTCCTTTTTGTTCCCATTACCCTCTTTTCTTCTTTATTTTTATGGGTAACATACAGTGTTATATTAGTTTCAGGTGTACAATATAGTGATTCAACAATTCCATACATTACTCACTACTAATTATAAGTGTCCTCTTTCATCTCCATCACCTATTTCAGCCATTCCCCGATCCACTTCCCCTCTGATAATCATCAGTTTGTATTCTATAGTTAAGAGTCTGCTTCTTAGTTTGTCTCTCTTTTTTTCTTTCCTTGTTTGTTTTGTTTCTTAAATTCCACCTAGGAGTGAATCATATGGCATTTGTCTTGACTGACCTATTTCCTTTAGCACTTTACTCCCAAGCTCCATCAACGTTGTTACAAATGGCAATATTGCATTCTTTTTTATGGCTGAATAATATATATATATATATATATATATATATACAAACATACATATACATATACCACATCCTCTTCATCCATTCATCTATCAATGGACATTTGGCCTGCTTCCATAATTTGGCTACTGTAAACGATGCTGCAAAAAAACATATGGGTGCATATATCCCTTTGAATTTGTGTTTCTGTGTCCTTTGGGTAAATATCCAGTGTGTGATTACTGGATCATAGAGTAGTTCTATTTTTTAATTTTTTGAGGAACTTTCATAATGTCTTTCACAGTGGCTGCACCAGTTTGTATTTCCACCAATAATGCATGAAGATTCCTTTTTCTCCACATCCTCAACAACACTTGTGATTTCTTATATTTCTGATTTTATCCTCTCTGACAGGAGTAAGAGGATATCTCATTGTAGTTTTGATTTGTATTCCCCTGATGAGGAGTGATGTTGAATATATTTCATGTGTTTTTTGACCATCTGTATATCTTCCTTAGAGAAATGTCTGTTAATGTGTCCTGATGTTTTTAAATTGGATTATTTGCATTTTGGGATTTGAGATGTATATACCATTTGAAAATATCATCTCCCATCTAGTAGGTTGGTTTCCATAAAACACCCAGTGCTCATCCCCACAAGTGCCCTCCTCCATGTCCATCACCCCCCTTCCTCTATCCCCCACCCCTTCAGCCCTCATTTTGTTCTCAGTATTCAAGAGTCTCTCATGAATTGCCTCCCTCCCTCCCCCTAACTATTTTTCCCCATTCTACTCCCCCATGATCCTCTGTTAAGTTTCTCCTGTTACACTTATGAGTGAAAACATATGGTATCTGTCCTCCTCCACTTGACTTATTTCGCTTAGCATAACACCCTCGAGGTCCATCCACTTTGCTACGAATGGCCATATTTCATTTTTTCTCATGGCCATGTAGTATTCCATTGTATAGATAAACAACATCTTCTTGATCCATTCATCAGTTGATGGACATTTAGGCTCTTTCCATGATTTGGCTATTGTTGAAAGTGCCGCT
>CM053579.1:52348949-52376560 GCA_028646485.1 Cryptoprocta ferox
ACTCATAGGTCTAACAGGAGAAACCTAACAGAGGACCATGGGGAGGAGAAGGAGGAAAAGGAATTAGGGAGAGGGAGGAAGACAAAACACGAGAGACTCTTGAATACTGAAAACAAACTGAGGGGGGAAGGGGAAGGGGGAAAGGTAATGGGGGGTGATGGTCTTGGTCGAGGTCACTTGTGGGGAAGAGCACTGGGTGTTATATGTTAACCAACCTGACAATAAACTATAAAGTTTTAAAAAATAAAAAATAAAATAAAATAAAATAAAATAGTAAAAAAAGAAAAGAAAAGAAAAGAAAATGAGAGGGGCTAAATTTTGTGACTCCTTGCAACCAGTGAGGCTTAAAGCCTGGAGTTTTAAAGTTAAACGGGCTTGGCTGGGATAGAGCCTCGAGGGCACTGCACTGCTCTTGGGAAAAAGGCAAACATCCAGGGGACATTCAGTATTGATACAATCATCTGAATAGCATCTGGGACACAAGGTAAGCAGATTATCTGCCCTTCTTGGAGTGTACCCTGAGAGGCAGCATTCACAGAGAAACATCTTTAGGAAAAAAGGAACTGGCTGGCACCTTTTCCCTCCCCTACTCAGCATAAACACAGAGTCACCTGTGGAAAGGATCACAGCGGCACACTGGCTGCCTACTTGCCTTACACTAAGTCCCCCACCCCTGTGCTCCAGTGGAACTGCTTTTCTCAATCTCAGTCCCACTGCAGAGGGCCCTGCCCCCAGAAGACCAGCACAAACCCCTGCCCACACTATGTTCCCTACCAGAGAATTTTTTGGGGGCCTCATGTCTGGTGGAGATGGTGTCAGGTCTTATTTCAGAAGCAGAACAGAGCACAATTAGTTAAAACTCATGACATTTAGGCCAGGCACCAAACACAGCCCACAGCAGGCAAGGAGAGTCTCCACAGATAACTGATCAGAAGGATAAAAAAATGGGAATATAACAGTAGAAGCCACTCAGCACACACCCTGGAGAAACTCTGAAGTGTCAAGCCTTGGGCACTACATGGCATCTTATTCATAAGGCCACTACATTGAGAAGCAGCAGACACAAGTGGCTTTTCTAATGCAGAGAAAAAAGCAGAAACTTAGACAAAATGAGAAGACAGAATTTACCCAAATGAGGTTCACATTCACTGGGCTGAAGAACTGAATGGAAGACCTCAGTGAGACCTTTACCACAGAAATAAAACAGTTAAAAAAGAATCAATCAGGGACACCTGGCTCAGCTGGTTAAATGTCTGACTCTTGATTTCAGTTCAGGTCTTAATCTCACTGTTCATGAGATCAAGCCCTGAGTTGGGCTCTGCACTGACAGAGTGGAGTCTGCTTGCGATTCTCTCCCTCCCTTTCTCTATATCTCTCCCTCACTCATGTTTGCTGTTGCTGCTTCTCAATATAAATAAATAAATAAATAAATAAATAAACTTTTTTTTTAAAAAAAAAGAATCAATCAGAAATGAAGAATGCAATAAATGACATTGGAAATAGGCTAGATGCAATGAACAGCAGACTGAGAGAAGCAGAGGAATGAATTAATGACCTAGAAGAAAAGAAATACAAAGCAATGAGGCTGAACAAAACAGAGAAAGAAGAAACACAAGAATAGACTTAGGGAATTCAGTGATTCTATCAAATGTACTAACACTCATATTATATGGGACCTAGAAGAAGAATAGATAGAAAAGGGAACAGCAAATTCATTTGAAAAAATAATAGCTGAAATCATCCCTAATCTATGGTGGGAAACAGACATCCAGATCTGGGAGGCAGGGGGAACTCCCAACAAAATCAAAATCAAGCCCACTATAAGATATATTGTAACAAAATTTGCAGCATATAGTGATAAAGAAAAAAACTCATCTTAATAGCAGAAAAACAAAAGATATCCTTAACTTACAAGGGAAACTCTATAGGGATAGCAAGAAATTTTTCAACAGAAATTTGGCAAAACAGAAGGGAGTGACAAGATATATTCAAACTGCTGAATGGGAGAAAACTGCTATCCAGTAATGCTGTCATTTAGAATAAGAGAGATAAAGAGTTTCCCAGAAAAATAAAAACTAAAGGCATTTGTGACCACCACACCAGCCCTGCAAAACATTAAAGGGAACACTTTGAGTAGAAAGGAGAGACAGAAATTACAGTCCAAAGACAGGAAACATAAAAGCAGTAAAAATAAATATTTTTGTAAAAAATCAGTCAAGGAACTCTAACACTCACGAACACAAAAAGGATATGAATTAAAATATCATATACCTAAAACATTGGAAAGAGGAAAGAATGGGCTCAATATTAAACAACCATCAACTTAACATATATTGCTATATGCAAAAAAGTTTATATACACCTTAATGGTAACCATGTATCAAAAACCACTAATAATGCAAAGAATAAAGAGAAAGAAATGCAGATATATCACTAAAGAAAATTAGCAAAACATGAAAGAGTAAAAGACAAGAAAAAATCAGAAAAAAAAACTCCAAAAACAACCACAAAACAAGTAATAGAATGGCAATAAATATATATTTATCAGTAATTGCTTTGAACGTAAATGGGATAAAAGCTCCAATCAAGAGTCATAGGGTGTGAGAATGTATAAAAAAGAAGACCCATCTAGATGCTGCCTACAATAGACTCATTTTAGACCTAAAGACACCTAAATATTGAAAGTGACAAATAAAGGCATTGTATAATAATAAAGGGGGAAATCCGACAAAAAAGATATAATTATTGTAAATGTTTATGCAACTAACATAAGAACATCCAAATATATGAAACAAGTAATAACAAACCTAAAGAAACTAATGGGTAATAATACAATAATAGTAGCAGCATTAACACGCCACTGACATCAATGGACAGATTGTATAAACAGAAAATCAACCAGGAAAAAAAAAAGCTTTGAATGACACACTGGAACAGATGAACCTAACAGATATATTCAGAACATTCCATCTTAAAACAGTTGAACACACATTCTTTTCATGTCCACATAGAACATTTTCCAGAATAGATCACACATTAGGCCAAAAAATAAGCCTCAACAAATACAAAAAGATTGAAGTCATACTATGGGACCTTTTCTCACCATAATGCTATGAAGGTAGAAACCAACCACAGCAAGAAATCTGGAAAGACCACAGATAAATGAAGGCTAAAGTACGAGCTACTAAATAATGAATGGGTCAACCAGATAACAAAAAATTGCATGGAGACATTGAAAATGAAAGCAGAATGATCCAAAACCTTTGGAATGCAGCAAAAGAGGTCATGAGAGGGAAGTATATAGCAATATAGGTCTACTTCAAGAAGCAAGAAAAACCTAAAGAAAACAACCTAACCTTATACCTAAAGGAGCTAGAAAAAGAACACAAATGAGTCCTAAAGCCAGAAGAAGGGAGGAAATTATAAAGATTAGATCAGAAATAAGTAATTTAGAAACAAAAAAAAAAGCGCAACACAACAACAACAACAACAACAATAGAACAAATCAATGAAACCAGGAGCTGTTTCTTTGAAAAAATTAATAAAATTGATCAACATCTATACAGGCTTATCAAAAAGAAAGGCAAAAGGACCTGAATAAAATCACAAATGTGATAGGAGAAATACGAACCAAACCACAAAAATATAATTATAAGAGAATATTATGGAAAACTATATGCCAACTCTTTGGACAACCTAGAAAAAATTGATATGTTTCCTAGAAACATATAAATTACCAAAACTGAATGAAACAGGAAGACATACAAAACTTGAACAGAGTAATAACCTGCAAAGAAATTGAAACAGTAGTCAAAAAACTCTCAAAAAACAAAAGTCAAGGGCCAAATTATTTCACAGGAAAATTCTACCAAACATTTAAAGAAGAGTAAACACCTATTCTTCTCAAACTATTTCATAAAATAGAAAGGTAAGGAAAACTTACAAATTCATTCTATGAGACCAGCATTACCCTGATACGAAAGCCAGATAAACAAACCACCAAAAAGAGAACTACAGGCCAATAACTCCAATGAGAATAAATACAAAAATACTCAACAAAATACTAGCAAACGTAATACAACAATACATTTAAAAAAATCATTCAGCATGATCAAGTGGGATTTATTCCTGAATTGCAAGTGTGGTTCAATGTTTGCAATTCAATCAATGTGATATGTCACATGAAAAAAAGATATAAGAACCACAGGATCATTTCAATAGATGCAGAAGAAACCTCTGACAAAGTACAATATCCATTCATGATAAAAGCCCTCGAGAAAGTAGGTTTAAATGGAAACATCTCAACACAATAGAGGCTATCTATGAAAAACCCACAGATAATAGCAACCTAAATAGTCACAAAGTGAGAGCTTTTTCTTTAGAGTCAGGAACAAGAGAGGGATGCCCACTCTCATCATTTTCATTTAACATAATATCTGAAATTGTAGTCTCAGCAATCAGACAAAGAAATATATTTAAAAAGCATCCAAATCAGTAAGGAAGAAGTAAAACTTTCACTATTTACAGATGACATTATACCATATATAAAATACCTGAAAGACTCTACAAAAATCTGCTAGAACCGATACATTCAGTAAAGTTACAGGATACAAACTCAACATACATATATCTGTTCAATTTCTATATACCAACAATGAAGCAGCAGATAAAGAAATTAAAGAATCAATCCCATTTACAATTTCACCAAAAGCCATAAGATACCTAGGAATAAACCTAACCAAAGAGGTGAAAGATGTGCATTCTGAAAACTATAAAACCCTGATGATAGAAATTAAACATGACACAAAGTAATGGAAAGACATTCCATGCTCATGGATTAGAAGAAAGAATGTTAACATGTTTATATTACTCAAAACAATCTACATATTCATGAAGTCCCTTTCAAAAGACCAACAGTATTTTTCACAGAACTAGAACAAACAATCCTCAAATATGTATGTAACCACAAAAGATCCTGAATAGCCAAAGCAATCTTGAAAAAGAAAAACAAAGCTGGAGGCATGGCAATTCCAGACTTCAAGTCATATTACAAAACTGTAGTGATCAAAACCATATGATGCTGACACAAAAATAAACACATAGATCAATGGAACAGAACAGAAAACCCAGAAATGAACCCACAACTGTATGGTCAATTAATATTCCTCCAAACATTAAAGAATATCTAATGGGGAAAAGACAGTCTTTTCAACAAATAATGCTGGGAAAACTGGATAGCAACATGCAAAAAAAGTGAAGCTGGACCACTTTCTTACACCATTCACAAAGATAAATTAAAAATGGATGAAAGACCTAAGTGTGAGACAGGAAACCATCAGAATCCTAGAGGAGAACACAGGCAATAACCTCTTTGACATTGACCGTAGCAACATTTTTCTACATATGTCTCCTAAAGCAAGGGAAACAAAAGCCAAAATGGACTATTGGGACTTCATCAAAATAAAAAGCTTCTACATCAAAGGAAACAATCAATAAAATTAAAAGGTAATTAATGGCATGGGTGAAGATATTTGTAAATGACATATCTGAGAAAGGGTAACTATTCAAAATTTATAAATAACTTATACAACTTAACACCCATAAAAGGAAAAATTCCATTAAAATATGGGCAGGAGACTTGAATAGACTATATATATGTGTGTATATATATATATATATATATATATATATTTGATATATGTACAGGTAAGACATATATATGTCCAATACTTATGTAAAAAGATCCTCAACGTCGCTGATAATCAGGGGACTACAAATCAAAACTATGATTAGATATGATCTCACACATGTCAGAATAGCTAAAATCAACAACCCAAGAAACAACAGATGTTTGCAAGGTTGTGGAGAAAGGGGAACCCTCTTAAACTGTTGGGTGGAATAAGGTGATGCAGCTACTGTGGAAAGTAATATGGAGTCTCCTCAAATTGTTATAACAGAAGTACCCTGTGATCCAGCAATTGCGCTATAGGATTTACCCAAAGGATACAAAAATATTGGTTGGTAGGGATACATGCACCCCAATATTTACAGCAACTTTATCTCCAGCTAAGCTATGGAAACAACCCATGTGTTCATCAACTGACAAATGAATAAATATGGGGTTTATATTTATATTTATATACACACATACACACTGATGAATGGGTAAAGAAGTAGCGATTCACACACATATATGTAATACACATGCACACACTGGATATTACTGAGCCATAAAAAATGAAATCTTTCAATTTGCAATGATGTGAGTGGAGCTAGAATGTATTATGCTAAGTGAAATAAATCAGTCATAGAAAGAGAGATACCATATGATTTCACTCATATGTGGAATTTAAGAAAAAAAAAACAAACCAACAAACCGAAAAGAGAGGGAGAAAGAGAGAAAGAGAAGAGGGGGGGCAAACCAAGAGACAGGTTTTTTTTAACTCTAGAGAATACACTGATGGTTACCAGAAGTGAGGTGGGTGGGGGGATGGGTAAATATATGATAGTGAATAAGGAGTGTAATTGTTGTGATGACCACAGGGTGATGGAAGTGTTAAATTACCACATTGTACACCTGAAACTAATATATCAGTGTATGTTAACTATGTGGAATTGAATACTTAATATATAAAATAAATAAAAAGATGAGTGAAAAACAAACACAAAGCCAAATGTTATGGAGATTTGTTTGCTCCATGGGCTCCCTGGTGTGATAGTCTGTTTTTCACCCTTCTCTGAACCATTGGCTACCTCCCCAGTATGCACAACCTTTGGCCTTCCTACTACTTTCTTATGGCCTTTTTTCTACCTTTAGTTTTGTTTGTTCTGCCAGTCTTCAGTCACTTTCTAGGTTATTTACGCTGATGTGAGTGTTATCTAGTTGTATCAGTGGGACTAAGTGAGCTTAGACTCCTCCTCCTACTCCATCTTCCTAGCTTTCAATGTATGTATTTTGAATTCTCATTGTAAAGCAAGACTTTGAATTTTCTTTTTTTTAAATATATTTTTAATGTTTATTTATTTTTGAGAGCAGGAGGGAGAGAGAGCATGAGCAGGGGAGGAGCAGAGAGAGAGGGAAACACAGAATCTGAAGCAGGCTCCAGGCTCTAAGCTGTCAGCACAGAGCCTGACACAGGGCTCAAACCCACTAACCATGAAATCATGACCTGAGCTGAAGTCGGACCCTTAACTGACTGAGCGACCCAGGCACTCCTAGACTTTGAATTTTCTTAAAGACCTTGTGAATTTTAGCTATATATTTATACCCCAACAAAAAAATGTTTGGTATATTGTAAGTGTTCAATAATTGTTTATATAATTAATTAACAAATTAAGTTCATTTGTGCAGAAACAAATTCTTCTCAACCAGTTTTGCAAGGATCAAAGAGAAAACAAATTAAAAGCTTTTGTATTTTCATAAAAGTTATCACCCAGACAATAATTAAATCAACTTAACTCTAAAATACATTTCAAAAAGTCTAATTAGTTGCTTCATACATATATGTGAATGTATCATCATTCCACGAGAAAGTATAACTTCTCTTTTAAAACGACTTTGGGGGCACCTGAGTGGCTCAGTCAGTTAAGTGTCCGACTTTGGCTCAGGTCATGATCTCACAGTTGGTGGGTTCGAGCCCTGCGTCGGCCTATGTGCAGAATGCTTGCTCAGAGCCTGGAGCCTGCTTCAGATTCTGTGTCTCCTTCTCTTTCTGACCCGCCCCGCTCATGCCTGTCTCACTTTCTCTCTCAAAAAATAAATAAATGTAAAAAAATATAAAATGACTTTGAAGTTAAATATAAAAGAAAAAAATGTCCTCAGCCAATGCTGCGAATTTGAAAAAAAAGTATAAGTATTTTGAAAGCTCATCACAAATTGTAAGGAATGTAAAAACAGGATCTCCACAGTTCACCTTCAACAGAAATATATGAGAGGGCTTTAAGCAGATTAGCTCAATCTGGTCTGATTCAAATAATAATAAAGCTCCATTGCTTGTTTTTAATGAATGTAATATTGCAATGCCACAAATTTATTTGCCCAGTAATTTTTATTATTGAATGGTGCCAAAAAGTATTTAATATTATTTAAAGGTGTTAGAAAGTTGTCTCTCTCACCTCACCCCCAAATAGGTGAACAACACTGTAATTTGTTAAGCTGTGGTATTTTTCAGCCAGTTAAATTCGTGAAAGCAAAGGCATGTTGGGCTCAGATGAAGGTGTATTAGAGGACAGTCTTAAAATAGATTAGAGGGAAAATGGTCATCCTAACAAGCCAATTTTTATGTGTCAAATGCATTTATATGGACAAATTAGCTTTTGATTTTTAGGCAAATTATCCTTGAATTTTTTTTCTTCTTTCATCCTTTTCTAATCTTAATCATGTAATAAGTGATAGAATGTCTCTCTGACGGTATTCCTTCTATTAGAAAAAAAATCTTAATATTTTTTTTAAATCCTTGAGAACAGGGATCATGGCTTATTCATCAATGTACCAGTGAGCACAGTGCCTTGAAAGTACATGTTTTTAAATAAATACCTGAATAGATAAATGATGACCTATTTCCTTTATGATAGGATCATTCAGCTCAAAATATAGTAACTGTTGATCTAGGCTCAAAATACAGTAATTGTTGATTCCCTCATGTCCTTCAGCCCCCCAAATCAATTAAAATTCAGGTTTCTTCCTTTGTAACATCTCTCAAATCCATTTCTTCTTATTGTAACCACCAATCTACATGGACATGGTGAAGAGGCTGTCTTTGTTCCTCTGTGTCTATTTTGCACACATCTTGTCAAATCTTGTTTACTTACACACAATAGGCTTATAGGAGTTCAGGAATTCTTTATTCTCAGAACACTGGTCACAATCTTCCTCTGTTGCTGTTATGGAATTACTCCTCTATGATAGGTTATGAAACTTCTAAACTATTTTTTAGGGTTTTCATCATTTTCATCCCCCGACACTTAAGCTAAATTTCTGAGTATTGAGTCTGCATTTAGTTGAACGTTTTACTAATTTTTTTCATCCTTGAAGTGATGACTTCAAGTCTATTTACTCACTTCCAAATGCTGTAAAGGTCTATTTATCTATCATCTATCTATCTATCTATCTATCTACCTATTTATCATAATCATCTGTTATCTTTCTGTATCTATTCATCTCTTTATGTCTCCTACTCATTTCCTCCAAAACAAAATTGTAGACAGTTTATAATAAAAACAATTCTAAAACATGACAGTTAAATATTGAATTAGCAATAAAAGTCTGTTTAGAATTTGTCAACAATTTCAAGAGTTTTGCATGTTTACTGAGATTTATCCATGACTTCAAGATTAAGATCTCCTGACTTTGAGAAAGAACAGAATTGTGGTAGGGACATGACTGTCAGCTCTGAATACCCTAGAACTAGACTGAGGAAAAGATAAATGTGGTTGGCTACTCTGTCTCATTGCCAGGCAGCACTACTATATGATCATCACACCTACTCTTTAAAGCAGTTGATCTTCTGACTACCTCCTTTTGATGGGACAGAAATTCATTCTATTCGTTTCCAGTGACCTATCTTTCTGGTATTGAATCTTTCATTCTCAATGCCAATTTTCAATTGCTCATGGCTTGTTCATGACACTTCCCAACTCCAAATTCTTATCAACTCATACTTGGATTATTACAATACTCCTGAATGGTTTCCTTGTCTTCCAACGCACTTCCTTCACAATTTATTTGTAAACTATCTTCAAAAGAATTTTAGAGATAATATATTTGATCAGGGCTATCTCTAGTCCAGCTAACTCCTTTATAAAATTAGGGGGAAAAAGGTGTCTCCTTCAGTCTAATATTTCTTCCAGTTAAAAGACTTGTACTTTGTGAATTAGAAAATTATACATCTGGGGCACCTGAGTGGCTCAGTAAGTTAAGTGTCTGACTTCGGCTCAGGTCATGATCTCATGGTTCATGGGTTCGTGCCCCGTGTCGGGCTCTGTGCTGACAGCTAGCTAAGAACCTGGAGGCTGACTTTAGATTCTGTACCTCCCTCTCTCTCTGACCCTTCCCTGCTCTCGCTCTCACTCTCTTTCTCAAAAATAAATTTTAAAAAACATAAAAAAAGAAAATTATCCATCTTCCTCCAGTTGCATCAGCATGGTGCTTGGGGGCACTGTTTGGCTTAGATTTCAGTTCCCATGCACATCTTATATAGTCACTCTTTTGCACACCACAATTATATGCAGTATTTCTTCCTTCTTTACATTACTCTTCTATGTTAAATGTTTACTGAGGCCCATGGCTTATAATAATATCATAATCATTTGATTTTTCTTCCATATAAACAGATCCAAAATAATCTGGAAAGGAAAAAAGCCAAGAGCAAAAGAAAGTCCCAGACAACCACTTATAACCTTACACTCTTAAACTATAACTGCATTAATAGTAAAACTAACACTTTGGGGAGGAACCAAAGAGACAAACTCCAAATATCTTACCCAATTTTTAGTTCCAAAGCTTTGCTCTTTCTGAATTTAATGATGTTTTCAGAAGAAAGGTTGCTGAAAGACTGTAAGTGAATTCTAATGGGACCAATCAATGTCAAGGTCATGAAATCCTGAATGCTTGTCTTTGAAATCCTTAATACTTCCTGAGCATCTTTCTCCATGTTTACATATTTTATATCTTTTCCACCCAGGTCCAAGATTACCCAAAGGACATGTTAAAAGTATGGTGTTAAAAATTTAATGTGTTAAAATTAGCATTTTCAGTGACAAGTATATAAGGAGGGCAATGTTTAATTTAAAAGAATGCCTCAAAGAAAAAATTTTGTCATCTTTATCAGGGACATTAAACATAATCTTTTTAGTGACGTCAAATTACTCAATTTTGGTGACCCAATAAGGTTTTCCTTGATTTCTAAGGAAGTTTTTATTTTTACCACCCTTTAACATTTGAAACAGACAATATGGCATAACATAGCTAAGTGATCTAAATACTTCAGTATGGCTCAGAAACATTTATCTTATATAGTTAACCTAAAAATCATATTCAACTGAGATACATGCATACATACACACATTTTTTAATAAAAAAATAAAGATGATGATATAGAAAGATAGGTGTATAAATAATGGGTAGCTTAGTTCATTTTTGTCATATTCTCTTTTCAAGCACCATAGCAAATAAACATGAGCTGTTAGACCATTAATAAGAACAGTCATTGCATCCATGAGATCTAATCCTCTCTGGAAATATCGCTCCTTTTGTAAGTTTATCAAGTTATAAGGTAGTCTCCTGATATCTTTAGTGTAAGACAAATAAAATCCCCCAAGAAGTAGATGCCTTCCAAGACTGTGCAGCATGAAGAAGTCATAGGAAGGAGAAACAAAACATAAGGATAAACAAAGGGAAATCATTGTGAAAAGCAATGTTTAATGTTCTCTGTTAAATAGTAATCATCATTAGAGGAAGAGGCCAAGATGGTTGAACAGCATGGAAGTTTTCTGCTTCTTTCATACCTGAAATGCAGCTAGATCAACATTGAACCATTTTGTAAACCTAGAAAATTGATTTGAAGATTAATACAACAATCTAAATAACTTAAGACACAGAACTTGGCAGATACATGGTATAGAGAGGTGAACTGAGGGAGAGAGAAGCCACGGAGGGTAGGGAGTGGTATTTGTGGAGAGAGGACAGGGAAAGAGGGGAAAGTACAGGAAAAGCACTCCCTCCGAAAATAACTGGAGAGAAAGAGAAAGTGGAAACACCCACAAGTGACTCAACAACAAAAGGAGAAAAGAGATGGTTTCAATACCATTAGGACTCTATAAACAGGGCAAAACTGCAGTGGAAATTCCACACCCCATTACCTGGTGATGCTCAGGTGGGAAGATCGAATCCCCAACAGCCGAAAGTGAAGTCTGAGGGGACCACAGGCCACAAAGGGAGAAATGGTTCCCCTGGTAGTAGGGCATTTTGTAGAGGCTGTAGTATCTCCCCACAGGCAAAGGTCCCAAGTGGACACCAGAGAACATGATTGCTGGTATTGGAACAAAGACGCTAGGGTGCGGTGAAACCTGGTGCTGGTAGTATGTTGTGATTTACCACAATCCCTGAACCGCTGCTGCTATGTGATCACATGAACATATTCTGGGGAAAGCAGGCACTGGCCACAACCTCTGAGCCTCTACAGCAGTGTGATCACAGGAATGTTCCCAGGGGCAAGCCAGCACCCAGCCATTGCTCAGTGAGACACTCCCCTAGAGTGTTGGAGTGGGTCCAAGCCACAGGGCCCTCAGAAATGAAGGGTCTGGAAATACAGCCCCATCTGAGATAAAATTCTGAAGGGAGGTGTTGTCTGGCAGGCTGATGGCTTGGATGCAGACAGTGTAGAAGCAGGAGTGGACAGAAACCAGAAACAAAGGAGGGGCACTTGATTTCCAGACAGAGAGAATGCAGAGTTCTGGTACTAGAGACTTGAGAAGCTGGGTGATGACATTTTCACCTCCCCTGTACATGTGCATACACACACACACACACACACACACACACACACACACTACTGATTCACCCCAGTGAGATAAGCAGTGTCAAATAGTGGAGAACAGAGCTGTTACAACAAGCCCCATACAACTGCGCCAACAAAGCCCTAGAGGACCACCACAAGTCTCTCCGCCTGCTTAGTGTACAGACTATAAAGTACTTCATAGTTTGAACTCTAGGGGAAACTGGATGCAATCTCATTCGGAATTCATTCTCTTCGCTGGCCCAACTATTCAGGTTTTTCTTTTTCTTTTCCTTTCTTATTCTTGGATACAGAAAGAGAAAAATATTTTTATTTTCCATTTTTATATAAATTTTTATTTTTACTATATTATTTGTTTTTTTGTAAATTTTTAAATTCTATTTTACCTTATTCAATCCATTTTATTGTATTTTATTGTAGAAACTTAAAATTTTTAAACATTTTCTTACTTCTTTTCTTTTTTTCTTTTCATTCCCTTTTTTTCTCTTTTCAATCAAACTTCTTTCAACAACCAGACCAAAACATACCTAGGATCTAGCTTCATTTATTTGATTTTTTTTGTTGTTTTTAATCATTTTAATTTTTGGTTTTTATTTTATAAATAATTTATCTTCCTACAAAAATGAAAAATGAAGGAATTCACCACAAAAGAAAGAACAGGAAGAAATGACATTTAGGGACTTAATCAACACAGATATAAGCAAGATGTCTGAACTAGAATTTAGAATCATGATAATAAGAATACTAGCTGTGGTTGAACACATTCATAGAATCCTTTCTGAGGCGATAAAAGAAGTAAAATCCAGTCAAGACGAAATTAAAAATGTTACAATTGAGATGCAATTTTGAAGGGATACCACAATGGCAAGGATGGATGAAGCAGAGAAGCAAATCAGTGATATACGAGACAGAATTATGGAGAATAATGCAGCAGAAAAAAGGGGGAAACTAAGGCAAAAGAGCACAATGTAAGAATTAGAGATCTGACTGACTCAGTAAAAAGGAATAACATCTGAATCATACGAGCCCCAGAAGATGAAAAGAGAGAAAAAGGGGTAGAAGGTTTATGTGAGCAAATCAAAGTGGGAAACTTTTCTAACCTGGAGAAAGGCACAGACATCAAAATCCAAGAAGCACAGAGAACTCCATTAGATTCAATAAAAACCAATCATCAAGAACTCATATCATAATCAAATTCACAAAATACATAAAGAAGGAAAGAATTATGAAAGCAACAAGGGGGGAAAGTCCTTAACCTATAAGGGAAGACAAATCAGGTTCACACAGTTGACCCACCCACAGAAATTTGGCAGGCCAGAAAGGATTGGCAGGATATATTCAACATGCTGAATCAGAAAAATATGCAGCCAAGAATTATTTATCCAACAAGGCTGTCATTCAAAATAGAAGGAGAGATAAAGAGTTTCCCAGGCAAAAAGTACATAAAGTAGCTCATGACCACTAAACCAGCCCTGCAAGAAATTTTAAGGGAGTCTCTTTGAGTGGAGAAAAGATGAAACAAAACAAAAAGATCAAAAGAAACAAGGACTAGAAAGGACCAGAGAACACCACCAGAAACTCCAACTCTACAGACAACACATGGCAATAAATTCATGTTTTTCAGTTCTCACTCTAAGTATCAATGGACTAAATGTTCCAATAAAAAAACAGGGTAACAGAATGGATAAGAAAACAAAATCCATATATATGCTGTTTAAAAGAGAACCATTTTAGACCTAAGTCACATTCAGATTTAAACTAAGGAGATGGAGAACCATCTACCATCCTAATGGATGCCAAAAGAAAGACAAAGTAGCCATACTTATATCAAATAATCTATATTTTAAAATACAGACTGTAACAAGAGATGAAGAAGGGCATTATATCATATTTAAGGAATCTATCCACCAGGAAGATTTAAAATTATACTCATTTTTGCCCAAAATGTGGAAGCACCCAAATATAAAAATCGAGTGGCAAACAAACTCATTTGAGAAAGAAACTCATTGATAACAATACCATAATAGTAGGGGACTTTAAACCCAACTTACAGCAATGGACTGATCATCGAAATAGAAAATCAATAAGGAAACAATGGCTGGGAATGAAACACTGGACTGGATAGACTTAACAGTTATACTCAAAACATTTCTTCCTAAAACAGTGGAATACACATTTTTCTTGAGTGCATATGGAACATTCTTCAGAATAGATCACATACTGGAACACAACTCAGCCCTCAAGATGTTCTGAAAGACTGAGATCATACCATGCATATTTTCAGACCACAGCACTATAAAACTTGGAATCAACCACAAGAAAAAAAAATTGGAAAGACAACAAATACTAGGAGATTAAAGAATATCCTACTCTGGGACACTTCGGTGGCTCAATCAGTTGAGCATCCAACTTTGGCTCAGGTCATGATCTCATAGTTTGTGACTTTGGGCCCTATGTCAGGCTCTGTGCTTACAGCTCACAGCATGGAGCCTGCTTTGGGTTCTGTGTCTCCCTCTCTCTGCCCATCCCCTGCTCATGCTCTGTCTGTCTCTCTCTCAAAAATAAATAAACATTAAAAAAATAAAATCCTACTAAAGAATGAATGAGTTAACCAAGAAATTAAAAAGGAAATTAAAAAGGTACATGGAAGCCAATGAAAATGATAACACGACAGCCCAAAACTTCTGGGATGCAACAAAGACAGCCATAAGAGGGAAGTATATAGCAATCAGGTTTTCCTACAGAAGAAAGAAAGGTCTCAGATACACAAATTAACCTTAAAACTTAAAACAGAACATCAAATAAAACCCAAAACCAGCAGAAAATAGGAAATAAGAAAAATTAGAACAGAAATCAATGCTATTAAAATAAAAAAGGAATAAAAAACAGTAGAACAGTTCAATGAAACCAGGAGTTGGTTCTTTGAAAGAATTAACAAAATTGATAAGCCACTTGCCAGTTTGATCAAAAAGAAAAAGAAAAGGAACCAAATAAATAAATTCAAGAAGGAAAGAGAAGAGATTACAATCAACACCGCAGAAATACAAACAATAGTAGGACAATATTTTGAGCAATTATATGCCAATAAATTGAGCAATATGGAAGAAATGGACAAATTCCTAGAAATATATGAACTACCAAAACTGAAACAAGAAGAAATAGAAAATTTGAACAAACCCATAAGCAGTAAAAAAAAAAAAAAATTGAATTAGCAATCAAAAAATCTCCCCAAAAATCAAGATTCAAGTGCCAGATGGGTTTCCAGGAGAATTCTACCAAACATTTAAGGAATAGTTAACACCTATTCTTTTGAAACTGTGCCAAAAAATAGAAATGGAAGGAAAACCTCAAAACTCATTCTATGAGGACAGCATTACTTTGATTTCAAAACAAGACAAAGACTCACTAGAAAGGAGAACTATAGACCAATTTCCCTAATGAACACGGATGCAAAAATTCTCAACAAGATACTAGCGAACTAGATCATCGATACATTAAATGAATTATTCACCATGATTAAGTCTGATTTATACCAGTGATGCAGGGCTTGTTCAATATCTGGAAGTCAATCAATGTGATACATCACATTAATAAAAGAAAGAAAGAAGCACATGATCCATGATCCTCTCAATAGATGCAGAGAAGGCATTTGACAAAATATGGCATTCTTTCTTGATAGAAAACCTCAAGAAAGTAAGGATAGAAGGATCCCTTGAGGATCATACCTCAAGATCATAAAAGCCATATACAAAAGACTCACCACTAATATCATCCTCAATGGGGAAAAACTGAGAGCTGTCCTCCTAAGGTCAGGAATATGACAGGGATGTCCACCTTGGTAATGTCATTCAACATACTATTGAAAGTACTAGCCTGACCAATAAGACAACACAAAGAGATAAAAGGCATCCAAATCGGCAAGGAGGATGTCAAACTTTCACTGTTCGCAGACAACATGATACTGTATATTGAAAACCCAAATGATTCTACCCAAGAACTGCTAGAACTGATCCATGAATTCAGCAAAGTTACAGGATATAAAATGAATGCACAGAAATCGGTTGCATTTCTCTACCCCAATAATGAAGCAGCAGAAAGAAAAATCAGTGAATCGATCTCATTTACAATTGCAGCAAAAACCATAAAATACCAAGGAATAAACCTAACCAAAGAGGTGAAAAATCTATAAACTGAAAACTATAGAAAGCTTATGAAAGAAATTGAAGAAGACACACACAAAAAGGAAAAATAGTCCATGCTCGTTGATTGGAAGAACAAATATTAAATTGTCGATATTACCCAAAGGAATCTACATAGTCAATGCAATCCTTATCAAAATAACACTAGAATTCTTCACAGAGCTAGAACAAACAATCCTAAAATTTGTTTGCAAGCAGAAAAGACCCTGGATATCCAAAGCAAGCCTGTAAAAGAAAACCAAAGCTGGAAGTATCAAAATTCCAGATTTCAAGATGTATTACAAAGTTGTAATCATCAAGACAGTATGGTACTGGCACAAAAATAGACATTTAGATCAACGGAATAGAGTATAGAACCTATAATGGACCCACAAACGTATGCCTAACTAGTCCTTGACAAAGCAGGAAAGAATATCTAGTGAAATAAAGACAGTCTCTTTAGCGAATGGTGTTGGGAAACCTGGACAGCAACAAGCAGAAGAGTGAACCTTGACATCTTTTGTACACCATACACAAAAATAAGCTCAAAATGGATGAAAGACCTAAATGTAAGAAGGAAGCCATCAAAATCCTAGAGGAGAAAGCAGGCAAAAGCCTCTTCGACCTCGGCCACTGCAACTTCTTACTTGAGATGTCTCCAGAGGCAAAGGAAGCAAAAGCAAAAATGAACTATTGGGACCTCATGAAGATAAAAAAAAAAAAAAAACAAAACAAAACAAAAAAAAAAAAAAACAACTTCTGTGCAGTGAAGGAAACAATCAGCAAAGCTAAAAGGCAACCGACAGAATGGGAGAAGATATTTGCAAGTGACATAACAGATGAAGGGGTAGTATCCAAAATGTATGAAACACTTATCAAACTCAAGACCCCAAAAATAAATAATCTAGTGGAGAAATGGGCAAACGATATGAATAGACACTTCTCCAAAGAAGTCATCCAGATGGCCAACTGACACATGAAAAAATGCTCAACATCAATTATCATCAGGTAAATACAAATCAAAACCACAATATGATACCAACTCACACCAGGAAAATGGCTAAGATCAACAATTTAGGCAATGACAGATGTTGAGGAGAATGCAGAGAAAGGGGAAAGCTTTTGCACTGCTCGTGGAAATGCAAACTGGTGTAGCCACTCTGTAAAACAGTATGGAGGTTTCTCAAAAATTTAAAAATAGATCTACCTTATGATGCAGCAATTTCACTATTAGATATTATCCAAAGGATACAAAAATGCTAATTTGAGGAGGTACATGCACCCCAATGTTTACAGCAGCGCTACCAACAAGGGTCAAGCAATGGATAGAGCCCTAATGTCCATTGACAGATAAATGGATAAAGAAGATCTGGTACACACACACACACACGCACACACACACACACACACACACTCAATGGAATATTAGTTTGTAATCAAAAAGAATGAAATCTTGTCATTTGCAACAACGTGGTTGGAACTAACGTGTATTATGCTAAGTGAAATTAGTCAATCAGAGACAGACAAATATCATATGATTTCACTCATATGAGGAATTTAAGATACAAAACAGATGCATATAAGGGAACAGAAGAAAAATAATATAAAAACAGGGAGGGGGACCAAACATAAGAGACTCTTAAATATAGAGAACAAACTGAGGGTTGCTGGAGGGACTGTGGGTGGAGGGATAGGCTAAGTGGATAATGGGCATTGAGGAAGACACTTGTTGGGATGAGCACTGGGTGTTATACATAGGGGAAGAATCAGTGGAATCTACTCCTGAAATCATTATTGCACTATATGCTAACTAACTTGGATGTAAATTTAAAAAAAAATAAATGTATGTAAATGAAAAGTAATCATTTTAAAAGAATTAAAACAATTTTTATTTATTTTAAATATCAAAGTAATATTCTAACAGTTATGCTGAATTTTGCACTTTAAACTTTCAGAATAAACTGAGAAAACTATGGTAATACATGGCAAATTAAAATCAGATACTCTGTTCTTGGTTGAAGTGTACAAATCATGGAAATTCTGAATTTATCAAAGCCAAAATTTCAATTTTCTTTGCCCACAATATCCTATGAGAGTAATGCTTTCTAAAACTACTCAGTGATGCTGACAAGGAGTTCTACCTACCATTAGAAGTAAAAGCTTTTGTTTTTTTTCTCTTGTTTTACTGAATTAACTCTATTACTTCCTCTCATAGCTGAACAAGACTGCAGTTCTCCATAGGATATCTGGGTAGAAAGGGTAAGGTTCTTGGCTTTCTCTTAATATATTAAAAAATAGACCTTAAAAATCTCTGTGAATTGAACATGACAATGGGAAGTTCTGCTGCTTCTATTAAAATGTAATTCTGAATCTGCTAATATTTTACCTTGTGAAGGTTATATTGTTGTGATGAATGGAAACTCTCAATAAGGAGATTACTCAGTGAGGTAATATGTATTTATAAGTTTAAGTGGTTAAAATGTTCACTGAAACTGCTGCATGTTTTGTGTAAGGAAATGGAGTTTTCTAGATTGAAACCTCCTTTCTGTACAAGTTAATATGCTCTTGATATAAACGAGGAATCCAGACTTAAATACCAGTCATAACAAATCTATGTTGAAACTAGGATAGTGGTTGATTAAACACAATTCTGTTAGTATGAGCAATGGGGAGAAAAAACTTACAATTTTAAATCCAGGGTTTTGTCAATCAAATGAACTGGCATTCAAGAGGTAAATACATTTAAATGCCTAAATCTTTTAATAAGATGACACTTCACATGTTTCTTTTGATTGGGACATTTTCCATACATTCATTTTGTGGTGGAACATGAGAGCTTCAAATAACACAAAAAGATTTTCATCAAGCCCTAGAAGGTAGCACAGCTGTTAAATCTCAGAAGAGCTGATACTAAGTTTATGATGAACATTTCTTTGGATGTATTTTTAATTTGAGAACATGGGAAATATTTTAAGACCATGCTCAGTGTCCTGTCTTTGTCAGAAGGATTCATTCCACATTTCTAATTTGAAATAATAAAATAATTTTTGCCCTTTTAAAAAATCTGCTAATTTCACAATTAGAATTTGATTAGTGAGTATGTAAGGTTATTCAGAATATGTAAAAATATTGAAAAAGAATAGTTGGTGCAAGTCATCTAATACATCAGTAAGACCTAGTCAGATTGACACCTTCTCCTGATATGAGCAAATCAGTGTATTTTTTATGTACTGAATTTTCCAGATTAAAACGTCGGAAACACTAAATTCGCTTTTAGTAAAAGATGGCTAAATGAATATTTTTACAGTGAAATATCAGGATAAAGACTTTATTGTACTACTAGTTTATTTTCCAGAAACAACATGTAACTAACAGCAGTAGACTACATGAACATGACTCACAGGATGGCACAATCTGCGTATTATGGTTGCCAAGTGACAACATAATGTTGTATATTGAAAGCAACTCTGCTTAATATCTCTGACCACAAGTATAGATGAGGTTTTTCCTCCATCCAAGCAGTCCAAAGTGGCTGAGATGGGATAGCAAATGAAACTCAGGCAGCCTCGGCAGCCACAGGGATTTAGAAACCTTCAAAAGAGCTGAAGTCAGCAGTGCTCCTTGGACCAATCTTCCCCCAAAATTGTGTTTTTAAGTCAGTAGACTTAAAAGTTCTGGATTGAGTTGTTTCATCCCAATCTTCCCCTAGCAACCTTGAAAGTTGACTGAGGAGGAGGTTGGTTATTTAACCAGCTTCAGACGTTGGGTGGGTGGAAGGACATTAATTAATTAATCTCTGTGTCCCTAATAGCAAAGTTCAGTCTAAATCTGGTGCTGAGTGGGGACTAGGTATTTACTGAATTGTAGAGCCCTAGGGGGAGGGAATGTTTACTTGGTAAATGTATTTATACATTTATATACATTTATACACATTTATACAGCTATAAATGTGGGGTGTCCAAGAATACTAAGAAATTCCTCACTAGAGATTGAAACAGTTTTCCACCTGGTCAAAATAATTGCTCAAGTTTGGAAAATAATACACCTCTATAATTTGGGGGGAATTATTACATCATAGCACACTACTAGAATTAGACTTACTAATTGACAATAGCTTAAGCATATTATGTTTAGGCTGGGAAAAGTCACCCCAACTTGATGTGTCTCCTAGCCCTACCTCTGTGTCTGCCTATAACCAGAAATGCCACTATTAGTAAATTATTACCAGAGATTACTTACTGCCTCTCTAAATTCTTATTTCTTGAAATATAAATGGTTATGGGATAGGTAAAAGGCTAAGCTAATGACAATTCAGGGAATGAATTTATGAACTACATTTATCAGCCAACTTCGAGATTTTCTCAAAGAATTTTGACACTCCAGAAGGTACTAAGTAATTGAAAAGACAACAATGGGCAGAAACAATCCCGCTATTATACCGTCAATTAATCTTCGACAAAATAACAAAGAATATGCAATAGGAACAAGACAGCCTCTTCAACAAATGGTGCTGGGAAAGCTGCACAGCTACATACAAAAGAATGAAACTGGACCACCTTCTTACACAGACACAAAAATAAATTCAAAATCAATTAAAGACCTAAATGTGAGACCTAAAACCATAAAAATCCTGGAAGAGAGCACAGGATGTATTTTCTCTTACATTGACCATAGCAACGTTTCTCTAGATATGTCTCCTGAGGCAAGGGAAACAAAAGCAAACATCAACTATTGGGATTACATCAAAATAGAAAGCTTCTGGGCAATAATTAAGATGGCGGAGAAGTAGGGAGCTCTGTACTTTTCGCCTACCCGCATCTATCAAACTAAGAAGGAATGAAGCCACAATATTCTGATCTGCAAGAGTCTGGGAGGAAAAGAGACAGAGTCCACTAAGAAGACAGCCTCATACGTGCATGAGTACAAACTGGGGAAGATAAAAACTGTCCAGAACCCAGGGGCTCAGAGGGGATGGAACCCCCTCTGTGGAGAGCTGCAGAGAGCCATGCAGAGCCTCGCGAAGAAGTGCAGAGACTCAGAGAGATGAGGGGAAGAGAAAGAGAGGCTGAAAACTCTCATAGAGCTCTCTCTAGAGAAGAGAAAAACCACGGCCCGGGATGGAGAGGGATCCTATCATCTCATCTGTAACTGCAGGGTGTGGGGAGAGAGATCCTTTGTCTCTAGCTGGGGTGCTTTCCTTGGGCTAGGTGCACTGATCCCAGGCGGCGCCACGAGAAACTGCTCCCCTACTCCCCCTACTCAATCCCCGGCTAGAAAGCCGCCTGGCCTGAGGGAGTACATTTCCAGCAGTATCATTGAAGTGCATGGACTAGGACCTGGAAAAGAGGTGGAGCTTGGAAAATACAAATTGGCCTACCCGCGGCACAGAGAGATGGGACCCAAAAGAGTGGGTTGTAATGCTTGGTTCGAGAAGGGACTGGGGCGCCGCCATTCTTCTCCCCACACCCACCCAGGCAGGAACTCAGGGAGCTGAACGGGGACCTGCCGTGGAGGTGAGACCTCTCTACACCAAACCATGTCCATCCGCGCTGGAGAGCTGCCTTTTTTTTTTTTTTCCAGAGCCCGGGCAAGACCAACATTGATGCATTGCCGTGATTAGATCAATTCTTGCTATTCAGATATATTTTCCCTTATCTCATTCTTATTTCACCCCTCTGCTGGACCGGGCATCCGGGACATTGGTTTGCCTAAACAGTCATATTTAATCCATTCTCTTGATGTGACCTTCCATTCTCTCTCTCTGGAATAATCAGACTATATAGTTTTGGGGTAACATTATTTTCATTTTTTTTCTCCTCACCTCCCACCATATTCTCCTCTTTCTCTCTCTGAATTAATCCTTTTATCTCTCTGCCAGGTCAACGTTCAATTTCACTTCCTTGACACCCCTGTCACTTATCTCTTTGTATATGCTCTCCAACAGCAATGCCTCCACCCTACTCTTTATTTGTAGATCGGATTTCTGATTTTATGCTTTTAGACTGCCCTTTGTCTTTTGTTGTTTTTGTCCCCCTCCCTTTTTTTCTTTGTTCTTTTATCTTCTTTTTTTTTTTCTTTCCCCTTTTGGTTGGCTTCTTTGTTTGATTTATCTTTGTGTTTGTGTGCTTTTGTTCCCTGTGTGTTGGTCTATCTGTTTTTCTTTTCAGGGCTATCTCAAAAAACAAGCCAAAGTACACATGGTGGAGAGTCCCAAATATCACAGAGTAGGGAAATAAAATAACCAAAGGCACAAGAGAAACCAAAAGACACGATTAAAAGAACACTTCCTGAACAGACATGCCCTGGAAAATAAATTAGCCTCCTTTAATATAGCAATACTAACAGGTGCAGAGTGCATAACAAGCTTTTAAAGCAGACAAGAGACAGAAAGCTAGCCAAAATGAAAAAACGGAAGAACTCTTCTCTAATGAAATTCCAGGAAGAAGTCACAGCTACAGAACTGCTCAAAACAGATATAAGCAACAAAACGGAGCAAGAATTTAGAACAATTGTCATACAATTAATCCCTGGGCTTGAAAAAAGCATGAAAGACATCAGAGAAGCTATTGATACAAAAACTAGGGACGTTATAAATAGCTGTGATGAGTTAAAAAATGCTATACATGAGGTGCCTAATAAAATGAAGGCTATGAGTGCACGAACTGAAGAGGGAGAGAGGAGAATACGTGAATTAGAAGATATAACTATAGAAAAAGAGGAAGCAAAGAAAAAGAGAGAGAGATTGATCCAGAAGCATGAAAGGAGAATTCGAGACCTGAGTGATAAAATCAAATAGTACTATATCCGTATGATAGGAATACCTGAAGAAGAAGAAGGAGAAAACGGTCCTCGAAAGGTGCTTGCTCAAATTATAGCCGAGAACATTCCCAATCTGGGGAAGGTAATAGACAATGAAATCCAAGAGGCACAGAGAACTCCCCTCAGACATAACTTGAATCGATCTTCTGCACGATATATTATAGTGAAACTGGCAAAATATAAGGATAAAGAAAGAATTCTGAAAGCAGCTAGGGATAAAAGGGCCCTAACATACAAAGGAAAAACCTATCAGAGTGGTTAGAGACCTATCTACTGAAAGGTGGCAGGCCAGAAAGGAATGGCAGGAAATCTTCAATGTGATGAACAGAAAAAATATGCAGCGAAGAATCCTTTATCCAACAAGCCTGTCATTCAGAATAGAAGGAGAGATAAAGCTTTTCCTAAATAAACAAAAATTGAAAGAATTCATCACCACGAAACCAGCCCTACAAGAAATCCTAAGAGGGATTCTATGAGGAAAATGTTGCAAGGAGTACAAGGTACCAGAGACATCACTACAAGCATGAACCCTACAGAGGACACAATGAATCTAAACCCATATTATTCAATAACATAGAATGTAAATGGACTAAATGCTCCAATCAAACGACACAGGGTAGCAGAATGGACAAAAATAAAAAATCCATCTATGTTCTATCTACAAGAGACTCATTTTAGACCTGAAGACACCTTCAGATTGAAAGTAAGGGGATGGAGAAATATCTATCATGGGACTAGAAGTCAAAAGAAAGCCAGAGTAGCCATACTTTCAAGTAAGTGCAGTAACAAAAGATGAAGAAGGACATTATATAATAATTACAGGGTCTCTCCATCAGGAAGAGCTAACAATTGTAAACATCTACGAGCCGAATTAGGCAGCACCCAAACACATAAAACAATTAATCACAAACAGAACAATCTTATTGATAAGAATGTGCTATTGCAGGGGATTTTAATAATCCACTTACAGCAATAGATAGATCAACTAGACAGAAAATCACTAAGGAAACAATGGACCTGAACGACACATTGGAGCAGATGGATTTGACAGATATATTTAGAACTCTGCATCCTGAGGCTAGGGAATTAACTTTCTTCACGAATGCGCATGGCACATTCTCCAAGATAGATCACATACTGGGTCATGAAGCAGCCCTCCATAAATATAAAAGAACTGAGATCATACCATGCTCACTTTCAGATCACAATGCTATGAAACTTGAAATCAATCAGAGGAAAACGTCTGGAAAACCTCCAAAAACATGGAGGTTAAAGATCACCCTACCAAAGAACGATTGGGCCAATCAGGCAATTAGAGAAGAAATTTAAAAATATATGGAAACAAATGAAAATGAAAATACAACACCCCAAACTCTCTGGGATGCAGGAAAGGCAGTCCTAAGAGGAAAGTATATTGCAATCCAGGCCTATTTCAACAAAATAGAAAAAGTGTAAATACAAAATCTAACAACATACCTAAAGAAACTAGAAGCAGAGAAGCAAGAACACCCCAAACTCAGGAGAAGAAGAGAAATAATAAAAATCAGGGCAGAAATAAACAATATAGAATAAAAAAAAAGTTGAACTGATCAATGAAACCAAGACTTGGTTTTACGAAAAAACAAACAAACAAACAAAATTGATTAACCTCTAGCCAGGCTTCTCAAAAAGAAAAGAGAGAGCACCCAAAGATACAAATTGACAAATGAAAATGGATCTGTTACAACCAATCCCTCAGAAATACAAGCAATCATCAGGGAATAATAAGAAAAATTACATGCCAACAAAATAGACAACCTAGAAGAAATTGACAAATTCCTAAACATACATGCACTACCAAAATTCAAACGGGAAGAGATAGAAAATGTGAACAGACCCATAACCAGTGAAGAAATCGAATCAGTTATCAAAAATCTCCCAACGAATAAGAGCCCAGGGCCAGATGGCTTCCCAGGGGAATTCTACCAAACATTTAAAGCAGAGTTAATACCCATTCTTCTCAAGCTATTCCAAAAAATAGAAATAGAAGGAAAACTTCCGAACTCATTCTACGAAGCCAGCATCACTTTGATTCCCAAACCAGACAGACACCAAGAAAAAAAGAGAACTACAGGCCAATATCCTTAATGAATACAGATGCAAAAATCCTCAAAAAGATACTAGCAAATCGAATTCAACATCATATAAAAAGAATTATCCACCATGATCAAGAGGGATTCATTCCTGGGTTACAGGGCTGGTTCAATATTCACAAATCCATCAATGAGATCCATCATGTTAACAAAAGAAAAGATAAAAAACATTTGATCCCGTCGATAGATACAGAAAAAGCATTTGACAAAATACAGCATTCTTTCTTAATAAAGACCCTCGAGAAAGTCGGAATAGAAGGAACTTACTTAAGCATCATAAAAGTCATTTATGAAAAGCCCACAGCTAATATCATTCTCAAGGGGGAAAAACTGAGAGCTTTCCGCAGGAGATCAAGAACATGACAAGGATGTCCATTCTCATCACTGTTGTTTAACATAGTGCTGGAAGTTCTAGTATCAGCAATCAGACAACAAAAGGAAATAAAAGACATCAGAATTGGCAAAGATGAAGTCAAACTTTCACTTTTCGCAGATGACCATGATACTGTACATGGAAAACCTGACCGACTCCACGAAAAACCTACTAGAACTGATCCATGAATTCAGCAAAGTTGCAGGGTAGAAAATCAACGTACAGAAATCGGTTGTATTTTTATACACCAATAATGAAGCAACAGAAAGAGATATCAAGAAACTGATCCCATTCACAATTGCACGAAAAACCATAAAATACATAGGAAATAACCTAACCAAAGATATAAAAGATCTGTATGATGAAAACTATAGAAAACTTATGAAGGAAATTGGAGAAGACACAAAGAAATGGAAAAACATCCCATGCTCATGGATTGGAAGAATAAATATTGTTAAAACGTCAACACTACCCAAAGCAATCTACACATTCAATGCAATGCCAATCAAAATTGCACCAGCATTCTTCTCAAAGCTAGAACAAACAATCCGAAAATTTGTATGGAACCACAAAAGACCCCCAAATAGCCAAAGTAATATTGAAAAAGAAATCCAAAACAGGAGGCATCACAATCCCAGACTTTAGCCTCTACTACAAAGCTGTAGTCATCAAAACAGTACGGCATTGGCACAAAAACAGACACATAGACCAATGGAATAGAATAGATATCCCAAAATTGGACCCTCAAGTGTATGGCCAGTTAATCTTTGACAAAGCTGGGAAGAGTCTCCAGTGGAAAAAAGACAGCGTCTTTAACAGATGGTGCTGGGAGAACTGGAAAGCAACATGCAGAAGAATGAAACTAGACCACTTTCTTACACCATACACAAAAATAAACTCAAAATGGATGAAGTACCTGAATGTGACACAGGAAACCATCAAAACCCTAGAAAGAATGCAGGAAACAACCTCCTTGATCTCAGCCACAGCAATTTCTTACTCGACTCCAAAGCTAAGGGAATAAAAAGCAATAATGAACTATTGGGACCTCATCAAGATAAAAAGCTCTGCATGGCAAAGGAAACAATCAATAAAACTAATAGGCAACCAATGGAATGGGAACAGATAGTTGAAAATGACATATCAGATAAAGGGCTAGTATCAAAAACCTATAAGGACCTCACCAAACTCCACACCAGAAAAACAAATAATCCAGTGAATAAATGGGCAGAAGACATGAATAGACACTTCTCCAAAGAGGACATCCAGATGGCCAACAGACACATGAAAAGATGCTGAATGTCACTCATCATCAGGGAAATTCAAATCAAAACCACACTAGATACCACCTCATGTCAGTCAGAGTGGCTAAAATGAACAAATCAGGAGACGCTTGATGCTGGTGAGAATGTGGAGAAATGGGCACCCTCCTATACTGTTGGTGGGAATGTAAACTGGTACAGCCACTCTGGAAAGCAGTGTGGAGATTCCTCAAAAACTATCAATAGAACTCCCCTATGACCCAGCAATAGCACTGCTGTGGATTTACCCAAGGGATACAGAAGTGCTGATGCATAGGGGCACATGTACCCCA
>CM053579.1:52377060-52488558 GCA_028646485.1 Cryptoprocta ferox
CTATACATATAATAAATAGCTTAATAAATTAATTTTTCGAGTCCAGCAATTAATTTTATGACAATTGTTCTAAATTCTTGTTCAGTTATGTTGTTTAAGCCTGTTTTGAGCAGTTCTGTGGCTGTGACTTCTTCCTGGAGTTGCTTTAGAGGAGAGTTCTTTCGCTTCGGCATTTTGGCTAGCTTTCTGTCTCTTGTCCGTTTTAAAAGCTCATTATGTACTGGGCACCTGTTAGTATTACTCTATTAAAGGACACTCATTGACTGTCCAGGACCTGTCATTTCAGAAACTGGTCTTTTAATGGTGTTCCTCGGTTTCTCTTGTTGTTCCTCTGATTATTTTATTTCCCTGGTCAGTTATATGGGACTCTCCACCATGTATACTTTGGCTGGTTTTTTGAGGTATCCCTGAAAAGGAAACAGACTAGCATACAGGGAACAAAAGCACGCAACCGCACAGAGAACTCAAACAATCAAGCAAGCCAAAAGAGGAAAGAAGTTAAGAAAAGGAAAGGAAAGGAAAGGAAAGGAAAGGAAAGAAAGAAGAGAGGAAAAGAGAGAAGAAAAAGAAACAAATACAAAAAGAAAAAAAAACAACAAGGTGGGGACAGAGACAGCAAAAGTCTGTGGGCAGTCTAAAAGCATATAACCAGCCAAGAGGAGAGATAAGAATATGCTATGGGATGTGTATCTGGATGGCAGCAGAAAAGGAGTAGCAAAAAAAAAGGAAAGAAAAAAAAAGAAAAAAAAGATAACTCCCCTGTGCGGATGGGCGTGGTCTGGCGTCAGGTCAGGTCTCAGGGGCTGCTCTCTCCGAGACCCCGCCTTGGTGGTTGCGGGGAGAAATATGGCGCCGCTTCAAAGCTTTGCCAGAACCAAGCGTTGCAACTTCCCTTCTGAGTCCGATCTCCCTGTGCCGCGGGTGAGCCAAACTGTATTCTCCATGCTCCGCCTCACTTCCAAATCCCAGTCCATGCAGTTCAACACCGTCACCGGGTATGAGAGGCGTTCCCGCTGGCGGACGGTCTCCCGGCCTTGCTTGCGCCGCCCTTTTCCAGGAGCCGCCGCCGCCGCCGCCGCCGCCGCTGCCACTTTTCAAGGCGCCTTTCTCGATGACGACGACGCGGCTTTTCGCACCGCCACCGCTCCCGGTGCGGCTTGGAGTGGATGCCGCTGCCGCTGCGCCCAAGGAAGAATTCGCCGGCCAGATGGGACGGATTTCTCTCCCCGCGCCCAGCAGTAATATATGGAGAGACAGGCGAGTTTTTCCTCCCTTAGAGATGGTTGTAGGTGTGTTTTCCGTCTCTCACAGTGCACTCTCCCTGTGTTGGGCTCAGGCTCCTTCCCCCTGCACCACTGGGACCCGCCCGTCCCCTAATTTCCCAGATCACAGTCACTCACTCAGGCATCTTTGAGGTTGTCTTCTTTCTGGTGTCTGTTTCTTCTTTCCCCCACTTGCAAATCCGAGTTTTATCCCTTCAGTCCTTCTCAGTTCAATCCATACGGGTGTGCGCGGATTTAAGAGCTCCCTGCTTCTCCGCCATCTTGCCCGCTCCCTCGGTAATTCACAATTTTAAAAGGACTTTGGTGACAAGTTAAGTTTGCAGATAATGTGAAGTGAGAATGGATTGACAGACAGAATTAACAATCATTTTAGCATGTTTGAAGAGTGGGCTGATCCAAATAATAAGAAATTTAACATCATCTCTGTAAAGTCTTAGACTTGGGCCTAAGGAGCAAACCACACAAGGATCTAGCCCCTCTCATTTTCTAAGCCAATGTCTATGGGGACACTTTTTTCTGCATTCCTCTGTGTGCTCCTCTCTCTTTCCCTTCTCTGTGTCCATGGCTCCCTCCCATATATAGCAGTCAAGATCCTTTTTTCCCCCAAAACAGGTCTATGTACTTCCTACCATGTTTGATGTGGCTTCCTTTCTCCTTTTAGCTGTGGAGTTTTTTGTGTTAGTCTTCAGGTCAATTTCTGGGACATATAAGATGATTTGATAGTTATCTAGTTGTATACATAGGACTAGGTGATCTTAGGGTCCTTCTACTCCACTGCCATGTCTTGTCTTCTCTTTGGCACATTTTGAGAACCTCCATACTCTCTTCTACAGTGGCTGCATCAGTTTTCACCCCAAGCAACAGTTCACAAATTCCTTTTCCTCCACATTCTGGTCAATGATATTTCTTGTGTTTTTCATTTTAGCCATTCTCATAGGTGTGAGTTAATATCCCATGGTTTTAATTTGCATTCCCCTGATGATTAGTGATATTAATCATTTTTTCATGTGTTTGTTGACCATCTGTATATCTTCTTTGGAGAGTGTTTGCTTTATATAAAGCAATGCTGTAATGTTGGTTGCTTAATTATTTATAATTTTTATATCTTATTGATGTGTTGACTTAGTTATTTTATAATGACCTTTGTCTTTTTTTAAACATTTTTATGTTAAAGTTTTTTTTCCTGACATAAGTATAGCTACTCATGCTTTTGAGGGATTACCATTCGTTCAATATATCTTGTTTCCATTTTTTTCACTCTAAGTCTGTTTGTATCTTTAATTCTAAAAATAAAAAGTCATTTAAAGGCAGCATATTGTTTGATGTTGTTTTTCTTATCTTTTTAGATTCAGCCATTCTATGTCTTAGAATTGGAGAATTAATGTTTATGTTTAAAGTCATTATTGATAGTAAAGACTTACTCTTTCCATTTTGTTATTTGTTTTCTGGGTATTTTATAGATTTGTTTCTCCTTTATTATTTGTTCCTCCTGTGTGTGTGTGTGTGTGTGTGTGTGTGTGTGTTTGTCTTCTAGGTTGAGTATACTTTGACTTCTTTATTGTGTTCTTTTGTGTAACTTTTGTAGGATTTTCCCTTGTGGTTACCATGAGGCTTACATAAAATATTATATTATATACATTATATATTTTTATATACAGATTAATGTAATTATGGTTATTTTTGTTTGTTTTATTTTTTAACTTTTAAACTACAGTTGTAAATAAATTAGCACCACCCTTACAATATTGCAGAATGTAACTGGGATTATGCATTCACTATTACCAATGATATTTACACTGAATTTTTATATATTTATAATGTTAATTAGTGTTCTTTTACTTGCACTCAAAGTGATCTCTATATATCATTTGTTGTAGAACAGGGTTGGTTCTAATGAACATCCTCACTTTCTGTTTGTTAGGGAAAGTCTTTATTCCTCTTTTTTTTTTCTAAAGGACTACTTTGCCAGACATGGACATCTTGTTTGACAATTTTCTCCATGTTTTGAATATGTCATCCTATTCTATACTGCCCTGAAATGTTTCTGCTGTGAAATATATTGATAGTCTTATGGAGATTCACTAGCATGTAACATTTCTTTTCTCCTTCTGCTTTTAAAATTATATCTTTGTCTTTTACTTTTGACAATGAATTATAATGTGTATAGGTGTAGCCCTATTTGGTTTCAACCAGTATGGTTTTCCTTGGGCTTCATGAATCTGAATGTCCATGCCTTTCCCCCATATTTGGGAATTTTTTAGACACTGCTTTCAACATATTTTGTGCCCCTTTTTCTTTCTCTTCTCTTTCTGGAATCTCCAAAATGTGAATATTGTTTCTCTTGATTTTGTTCCACAATTCTCCTAGACATTATTTACTTTTTTTTCTTCTCCTACTAGGTGAATTTCTATGTCTTATCCTCCAGGTTGTTGATTCTTTTTTCTGCATGATCAGGTCTACTTTTGAAACTCTCTTGAATTCCTCAGGTCAGTTATATTTTTCAACTCTAGGATTTCTGTAAGTGTCGTGTGTGTGTGTGTTTCTTTTTGATGGTTGCCAGCTCCTTGTTGAACTTGTTTAATTTATGCATTGTTTTCATAATTTTATTTAATTGTCTGTCTGCATTTTATTGTAGTTCACTAACCTTTCTTAATGGGATTATTCTAAATTCTTTAATAGTTCATAGATTCTCCATTTCTTTAAGTTCAGTTTTTGGAGTTTTATTAGTGTCATTTGGTAGTGTCATTAATTATCTGATTTTTTTGTAATCCTTGATGTTTGAGCGTTTGATTAACTGTCCCCTTTTCTATGCTACATGTTTATTTGGCAGAGACAGTTCTTCATCAGTCAGCTCAATAGGATGTTTAGTTGTAATGATAATATCTTTGGGTAGATGAGGTCTATTATTATGGTATATTTTTGGATTAAGTAACTGAGCTCTGAGAGTGGGGATCCGGGGTGTACCCCTGGCTAAGAATGGTTGGATAAGGCTGCTGGCTTTGTTTACTACCCAGATAGGGATGTTGGGTAGGCTACACAACTGTCTGCATACTCTGATAAGAATTACTAGATAGTAAGGACTGGGTACTCTATTTAATAGTAGGTAAGGCTATGCATTAGTTTACTGCCATGACCAGGCAACAACATGGGACCCAAAGCCTGTACAACTTGTTTGGGGATCCGAATCAGGCAAGAGTTGCACTTGATTAACTGGTCAAGTAAAGACATTGGTTGTGCTCTGCAGAGATGGGAAGCCACAAGTTGTGTTCTCCGTTTATGTGCTACTGTATGCATAGCTTTTGAATGGGCTATTCAGATTCCTGTATGCTCTCTTTATGTTCCCTGGTTGGACAAGCTAAAGGTTTATTCAGCAATGAACAGAACTATAAATTAAATTATTTGCCTGGGCACAGCAGGGGAAGCAGCTTTAAATCTTGGAAAGCTCTTTGATGTCTTAACTCAAATTGACCCATACCCTGTTTCCCTGATCAAAGAGGGCCTTTGGCTTTGCTCTGAAAACTACCAGCTTTGCCTGCCCACTGCCTGGTTCATGTGACATTGGGCTGCACACCTTCCAGGAAATGCACCAGTTCTTCTTGTCATTTGGAGTTGAAAGACACCAGTACATGGGGCTATGTCACAGATTCCTTGTCTGGGTAGGAGAGGAAGGAGTTTCTCCAGGCTACTTTCATTTTCTCAGTTTTTTTTTTTTTTAACATGGGAGGTGCTGGGAGCTATTCTCAGCACTGGCTATGAATTAACCTCCCTATCTGTACATAGCACAACAATGTTTCACACCTGGCACTGGCTTTGCTCTGGCGGGGAACCAGTTCTGTCTTCCTGCCTCTCTGCTTGAGTGCTTGTGGGCTGCATTACTTCCAGAAAATGTTTCCAGCCTTTCTGGGGGTTAAATCACAACAGATAGGGTTGTGATTTAGCTTTTTGCTTGGGTATAGGCAAACCAGGTTCTAGGGTGAGCAAAACTCCTCATCTGATTATCCAAATCAGGCATATCCAAACCTTGAAAAGTTCCTTAAGTCATAATGTGCCCCTGACTTGGTTCTGCAGACTAGCAAAGCTACTGGTTAGGATTACTTCTTTGACCACTACATATATGAACTTGGTCTGCCAAGATCTATGTATTGGTTGTTGTAAAGCCCTCTCTTCTCTTCCATCATAGTCAGATTCTCATTGGTTGAACCCTGCAGATTCTCCTGCAATCCCCATTGTGCAAAATCAGAATAGGGGCTTCCACAAAGCAACCCATAATGCTGAGGAAGGCCGGTTTTCCCCCTAGATTCTTTTCCTTTGGAGAAGCCAGAGACTCAGGAGAAACCTCTCAGTGTAGTATTATGCTGGCCTGGGGAAGGGACAATATGGTCAATGTGTAGCCAATTCTCTTACTCTTTTAATGTAGTCTGTCTTGGTCTCTGTGGTGTAGGAGAGTGCTTCAGTTTCACCCCAGTGACCTAAGATCCTTTTATTTTTCTCGAATAATTGTTAGTTTTCTTCTGCTAAGGGTAGGTGACATCAGGAACAACTTATGTCACCATACTGATGATATTACTCCTACTCTAAATTGTTGCTTTGTGGCTACCATGATGATTTCATGTAACAACTTATATTTATAATAGTCTATTTTAAGTTGATAACAATTTAAGTTTTAATGCATTCTAAAGCCCTAAACTTTTACTCTTCTCCCATGTTTTTTTTTTGATGTCATATTTTACATCTTTTCATCTCTCTTATATATTCTTTAACTAATTATTGCAGTTACAGTTATTTGTATTACTTTTGACTTTTAACCTTCATACTAACTTTATAAGTAATTAATCCATTATATTTACCATATTTATCTTTATCAGCGTGACTTATACTTTCATGTGTTTTCTTGTTGCTTTGTTGTGTCTCATCTATTAAGCTTAAGGAGGTCTCTAATATTTTTTGCAAGGCTTAATATAAAGGTGATGAACTCCTTTAGCTTTTCTTTGTATGGAAAAACTATTCATCTCTCTTTCAATTCTGAATGATGACTTTGCCAGATAGACTATTCTTGGTGTTTTTTTTTTTTTCCTATCAGCACTTTTAATATATCATGCTATCCTTTCTGACCTGAAAAATTTCTGCTGAAAAAAATTTGCTCATAGTCTTTTGGGGTTTGTTTTGTATATAGCAATTTGTTTTTCTTTTGCTACTTTTAAGATTTTTTTCTTTATATTTAGCTTTTGACATTTTAATTATAATCTGTTTTGGTGTGGGTTTCTTTGTGTTCATGTTATTTGAAAATCACTGGACATTCTATATCTGCATGTCTGTTTTCTTCCTCAAGTTGAGGAAGTTTTCAGCCATTATTTCTTTAATTTTTTTTTTAATTTATTTTTGAGACAGAGGCAGGTACAGAGTACCAGTGGGGCAGGGGCAGAGAGAGAGGGTGACACAGAATCTGAAGCAGACTCCAGGCTCTGAGCTGTCAGCACAGAGCCCAACGCTGGGCTTGAACTAGTGAACCATGAGATCATGACCTGAGCTGAAGTCGGATGCTTAACTGACTAAGCTACCCAGGCAACCCACCAGGCATTATTTCTTTAAATAAATTTTCTGTCTTTTTCTCTCTTCTCCTTCTGGACTCTTACAATCTGAATGTTAGTCTGTTTGATGTTATCTTCACATTTTCTTTCTTTTATGCTGCTCTAATTGGGTGAGCTCCTCTTCCTTGTTTTTGAGTTCATTGATCTTTTCTCGCTTCATCTAGTCTGCTTCCCTCCAATATATTTCTCAGTTCAATTATATTCTTTGGGTCTATGACTTCTGTTTGGTACTTCGTTTCTTTCTTTCATTTTTTTTTTTTGAAAGAGAAAGAGCAGGGGAGAGGCAGAGAGAGCGAGAGAGAGAATCTTAAGAAAACTCCATGCCCAGCACAGAGCCTGACGAAGGGCTCAGTCTCACCACTGTGAGATTATGACCTGAGCCAAAATCAAGAGTCAGGCACATAACCAACTAAGCCACCCAGGAACCTCTGTTTGGTACTTTCTTATATTTTCTATCATTTTGTCGAAATTCTCACTGTGTTTATTTATTGTTCTCCTGAGTTTAGTGTGTATCTAAATTGTATCTAATTGTATCTAATTGGGCCTCTGCATTATTGTATAGGCTCTATTTTGGAAGATGCCAATGAGATGCAGTGAAGTAGAAAGACAGCACTCTGATGGTGTTTCCCAGGCTGTGTTTTCTGCAACTTTATAGTCCCTAGATGTGTGCCAAACCTAAAACCTACCCCTAAGCCTGAAGTTCTAAGAAAAGCTACACAGAATAGCTGGGCATGTGTTTCGTTTTGCTGTATGTGCTGTGCCTTGGGGGTAGTAGCCTGCCAAGAACTATCTTTCTGATTGTTACCTGTGAAGCCCAGAAACACAAGACTCCCTGGCCACCAGAACCAAGTGTGCAAGGGTTATCTCCGGGATGACAGTTGCAAAAACCAAGGCACCATATACATACTCTCTATATATACTGTATATATAGCTATATATACAGCTTTAGATTTTGTGTGTCCTTGAGAGGAAGTGAGTACAGGTTCCCCCAATGTTCTCATCTTGAACTAGAACCAGATCTCTAAATTTTACAAATTCATTACTTCCTGTATATTTCTAGCCAAACTACAGTAATTATTATTAGTCACCTCCCAGCTTTTTTTCCCTTTCTACCTTTGGCTCAGGAAGTTTTCCAATAAAAATGCTTATTTTTTTCTCTATATTTGGCAACAACTTGAAAACATTTCCTTCATTTAAGACCCAATTCAGATGGAATTTCTTAGATCATGGAAATCTGCTCCCAGAAGATCAGGAAATCTGCTAGTGTATAATAATATTTCCTGGAATTTTGCTACTCTCTTTCTTTCCTTTTTTAGTATCCAATTTGAAATTCAACTTCTGCAAACCAGTTGTTCTTTTTCCATTTTATCAATTCTGCACATCAAAAATTCTGCACGTGTAATTTACTTGGACAAAGTAATATCTATATGAAAAATGGGAACCAACTTTCTATTCCAAAAACAAAATTATGGTTAATGATTAAAACACCAGAGAACCAAAATATCTTAATTATTCATCGGTGGTAAATTCTGAACGTTAAGAGATTAATTAACTCTTTCAGAGCCTTGGAAGATAATAGTATACTTTTACTTGTAGTTACATATTGAATTTATAATGCACTTAAAGACACAGTATTAGGTCTAAAGAGTTAATATGACACCCAAACTACTTACTACTCAAAAGACAAATTAGGCTTTTAATTTATATTATAAGCACTAACATTACTTTTATGACGGGTTATATTCCTGGAAAATGTGCAAAAGAATGTAAGGAGAAATTTATTTTCCCATAGCAATAATGTTATTGTAAGGAAGTTAAATTTTCAAATAGGAGCATTATGCCTAACATTTTTATAGAAATGACCACATACTACTTAAGGATAATCTATTTAATTTTTGATACATGTTATATCTGTACTCTGTGCTAGTATTTAAAGCTTTCTAAAGGTAAACAACATAACCAATTATGCCCAAACTGCATTTAAGGTCATAGATTGTTGCACAGTGTTATTATATCTTTAAAAATATCTATCTTTTTTTTTTTTTTTTTTTACTGAAACTATCAGGTTAAAGTCTTTTATCAGGGTTATAAGATTCGGAATGTTATATAAGTAGATTTTGACAAGTACAGACATGGAGGCAAATATGTAAAACTTTTTATGGTGACTTTTTGAAAAGCTGATTCAAAGAGATATATTTTCCCGTCCTATTTGTCTTGCATGATGTCTCTATAATAAGCATACAGATAAGTGTTAGGATTGTTGTTCGTTGTAAACCTTAAAGCAATCTCACTGATTTATTGAGCTGTTATCTCATAAGATCAAGCATTCATCTTTCCACCAGCATTGAATAAGGCATCCCAGCATTCAAAATTCAAGAACAGCCATTCCTTATTTTGATGTTTTATTTTTCTTTCTCACTACAATAGAGATTCATGTGTCAAAAAACTCAAAGATTCCACTTTTATGGTAGCCAAATGAAAGATACATATGTTAATTAGAACATAAATCCACAAATCTTGTGTTTGAAGTACTATCTGTAGTCAACAACTTCAAGGTAGGTGTGAGTATTTAGAACTTAGATACTTTTTCTCCACAAACAGCAGGATGTATAGTTCCAAATAATCTCCTTTTCAAATCATGTCCTTAGAGTGGGACTGTGTAGACAATCATTCTGATAATGCATCCATTAACTCCAAACATATCTGGAAACCTTCTTTAAGCAGTGCTTTCAGATGTAGATTAATAAAGCAAAAGAAAACCAGTTTTATTGGGGTACCTGGGTGGCTCAGTTGGTTGAGCATCTGACTTCACTCAGGTAGTGATATCACGGTTCATGAGGTTGAGCCTTGCGTCGAACTCTGTGCAGACAGTGTGAAGCCTGGAGCCTGCTTCAGATTCTGTGTCTCCCTCTCTGTCTGCCTCTCCCCCACCTGCTCTCTCTCTCTCTCTGTATCTGTCTCTCTCTCTCAAAAATAAATATTAAAAAAGGAAACAGTTTCATTAATTTATAATTACAGAACTCTCTTCCTCCTTAGAAACCTTGTTCTTCTTTCTTTTGATTTCACCTTTTTAAGTTTTCCCTCTTTCTTCTTCCTTAACAAGTTTGTTCAAATGGATATTCTGGATACAACCACTTCCCTTCTCCTCCTTGCATGCAAAGTGACTGTGTTATTTAAATTTGGGGCATAAATGATGAGAGTGAGATATTGAGCTTCATACATGCCAACCTGAGAAGCTGAAGGTTGCTTATACTCAAATCCTTCATAAGGGCTCTGAAAGAATAGACACAACTACTATAAAAATGAAGATAAGGAGATCGCCAGAAAGAGGACATATATTTCTTTCCCATTCATTTACAATGTGATAATATTTTCTGTTTCTAATGAAATTCTGTGAGCTCTACTCACAGAGAACTTTCTTAATAAACACAATTTGTTCAGAGTGTTGTATAGTAATGTTTAAGAAGAAAGATATTCCAAAAAGGTCCCCAAAAATCTGAATTTCCCAAGATGTTCATCTTTCAGCTTTTTTTCCCCACCCGCTTCATAGCAACATTTTTATAGATATGTCAACTAAGGGAAGGAGAACAAAAACCAAAATAAATTCTTGGGACTACATCAGAATAAAGGATAGTTTGCACAGTGAAGTAAACCATCAACAAAACAAAACAACCTACTGAATGGGAGAAGATATTTGCAAATGATGTAGCCAATAATATACAACATATATAAGGAATTTCTACATATCTCAGCTTTATAACCTTCTTCTTTCATATATTTTTGAGTTTTATATGACCTACATTAAGCCCAAAATATATTTAGTGAGAAATAATGAGCTATTTGTGTCATTTATATCTCTGATCATTAAGACTGTAGATTCGGACAGTATTAGAACAACCTATCTATTTATCATTTGATACTTTGTAGCTTGAAGCCTGATATGCCATCCCAATAACCCAGACTTTTCAGATAATATCAAACAAATTATGTAGAAATGGTCTCGGTTTCATGCAGCTTAGCTTTGGTCTGTGTCTTCACCTTAAATGTCAAGTTTAATATTGACCTAGTAAAAGTAGCAACACAAATAGAAGGAATAACTTAAGTATATATGGTGTATCAGGAAAATTTTTTGGCTCACCATTGTTTATCCTCAGGCAAGTTTTTCACCTCTCTGAGGTTCTATTTATTCACTTGTATTGGAAACTTCCACAAGTTTATTAGAGGGGCCAGATGAGGGGAGCCTGGGTGGCTCAGTTGGTTAAGCATCCGATTTTGGTTCAGGTCATGATCTCGCGGTTTGTGGGTTTGAGTCCCATGTTGAGCTCTGTGTTGACAGCTGGGAGCCTGGAGCTTGTTTCAGATTCTGTGTCTCCCTCTCTTTATGTCCTTCCCCCACTCACACTTTGTCTCTCTTTCTCTCTCTCTCAAAAATGAATAAACATTAAAACAAAATTTTTAAAAAGGACCAGATGAGATGCTATATTGTGAAAGCAACCACGAAATTCTGATAACCCAGACTACAGTAGGTATCCAATACATTTTTAGTGAGTGAACAAATTTCTATGCAGTTTATTCAGTAATAGGTTAGTGGTCCTGAAATTTATGCACAAATTGCTTCAATTGTCACCTCCCTTGGCCTGTGCATTTATTCATCTCTTAAAAAGATTGAAAAATTTTACCCTCATTCACAAATAAAATTCTCCATATAAAAGAAATTTACTTTTACATATTGGAAAAGATTCATGTATTTACTGTATCTTATTAACAATATATTTACTGAAGAAATTTTTAAGATAAAATGTACAATCTCCATTTAGTTGAAAACATCTGTAAAAGCTTGATCTAGGTCTCTTAAGAAAGTATCTTGAATCTCAAAGAGGAAACAGGCAAACTCTATCTTTCCTTCCTCTCCCACATTTCTTACACTCTGGCGCTACCATTACATCCCTGGGACTACAACTATCACACAAGAAAATTTCCATTGTTCACAAATTCCCATTAAACAAATTGTCTGGCTGGTAATTCTGGCTTTTGGATAAAGCTAGGAAACATAGTTAAAGTCATAATTGAAGAGTTATTTTATTTTTAGCTAATCATTGATGAACCACTTTCCCTGCTCATAAGGCGGGAACGAGTCACAGAGTTACCATGGCGAGATAGTTGGTCACGAAACTCTGAGGCCATGAAATAATAGAGAATTGGATCCAAAAGACAACAGAGACTTGCAAGGCATAGACAAAAGGGGTGGAAATACAGTGTGCTTTTTACAATGGGACAACTGCTAATGATGGTTTCCTTCACCATAGTGTAAAAAATAAAGTTAATATGATAAGGAGTGAAGCAGATGAAAAAGACTGCAGCACACATAAAAACCATCCGCAGTGCTTTCTGTCTCTCACTGATTCCTTGGAAAGCCATTGGTGGCTGCCTCAAGGATATAGTAGTTTTCCAGGTACACCATGCGATGATAACTACTGGAACCACAAATCCTGCCAACTCAGCAACTGTAATCATTCCAACCAAAGCCACTGTATTCATTTTCTTGTAACCAAGATCAGCAAAACAGGACTGATTGTTGTTGGATGAGTAGGTGCTTCTCAGAAGGGGAAATGGTAAGCAGGCAGTTCCCACGATGATCCAGATGGCAGCACTGATGCCTACATCATACCTACGCTTCCAGTCTCTGGCCCTAAAGGGCTGGAGGAGAAAGAAACATCTCTGAAGGCTGATGCACGTCAGGAAACAAATGCTGGCATACATGTTGAGATACTTCAGGTAGAAGCACAGCAGGCAAAGGGCCTTTGGGAAGGGCCAGTGGTGGCTGATGTAATAGTAAATCCGGAGAGGTAAGGACAGCACGTGAGCAAGATCAGCCACAGAGAGGTTGATCATGAAAATGATGGCTTTATTTTTCTTGCTGATGAAGCGGCACAGAACCCACAAGGCTGCACTATTGGTCAAAAGACCAGGGATGAATATGAGGATGTAGGTAGTTGCATAAAGGGAGTTCTGAAATGTCACATTAGTAGCACTGCAGTCAGTCTCAGCATTGCTGGTACTGTTGCTACCCATCTTGAATATTTCAGTATACTCATCAAGGTAAGCCGTGGAGTTATAATCCCTGATTAATCAAAGAAAAAAAAGAATATAATGACTAATAAGTTCTATAGCTAACACCCAGATTCTTTTTTATACTGAAAGAAAACAGAATATTAGAATTAGAAAATACTTGTTTACAGATGAAAGAGCAGATGCTCAAAGAAGATATATCAGTGATCCAATGTCACCTAATGAATCAGTTTGGAAACCATGCAACTGTCCCCAAACTGCCCTCTGAGATCGACTAAATTGTGTCTTGCAGGCAAGGAAATCCTGAAATACTTAGTCTAGTGGTCTTACCACTACAAAAAAAAAAAAAAGTATGGTATTTCATTCTGTTCTTTTCAAAAATTTTCTTGCCCCAAGGCCTGGTTAAAGTGAATACTGCTTACTCATTTACAATTGCAATGATAGAAATTATGGGGCACCTAGGTGGCTCAGTTGGTTAAGCATCTGACTTCAGCTCAGGTCATGATCTCAGTTTGTGAGTTTGAGCCCTGCGTTGGGCACTGTGATGACAGCTCAGAGCCCAGAGCCTTCTTTGGATTCTGTGTCTCCCTCTCTCTCTGCCCTCCCCCTCTCATGCTCTTTCTCTTTCTCTCTCTCTCAAAAATAAATAAACATTAGAAAATTATTTAAAAAAAAAAATCCAACTGCACCTTTTATGTCCCCTTTCTTATCTTTTGTCTGCCACCTGGCCCATTGGGTTCTGACTCCTTACCTTGATACTCCAGCACTTGGAAAATGGCCCTGTTTCTCAAGCCTGCATTGCTAAGGCTGGCTAAGTTCAAGACTTGAGAACACTACTTTCTTATTATTCTATCACAATAGCATAGATAGTTCTTATAATTTCTCTCTCTCTCTCTCTCTCTTTCTCTCTTTTGCCTTACATTATATTCCAATTTACATGAAAAATATCATTAATGCATGAAATTAGAAGCTAAACTAGGAATTCTCCTTATGTGATATGGAATTTTCTGCCTAAGAATTCTGTACTGGTATAACATCATGGACATGGCAAATTATCCAACAGTCCCAGTAAACATTCATTAGGGAATCAGCAACATAGGCCACAAAATCATTTTTTGGAAACAATTTGAAACTTAATACTTTTTTCATTCAAAAAGTCACCATAAAAATTTTTAAAAATTGAATTTCCTTAATCTTACTTTACATTTCAATGAGGTTTTTATTATGTATTATACATAGAACATGGGGAATAAAAAGTAATCTTTAGGACTTCTCAAGATTTGGTCATGGATTTATGTAAGCCGCCTGCAAATAATAAGAAAGCAATAACTTCATCATTTTACTTTAACACTCTTGTAGAATTTTATACTGGAAAGAACCTTTAAAATTATTTATTTCTGCCTTCACATAATACATATAGAAGTAAGACCAAGTTTAGAGACAAAAAGTTTAGAGAAGTTTATTAGAGACACAAAGCTTCTAAACATAAGATCTGGGACTTCAAATGGGAGTATAAGGAGCCTAATACTTATACACATCCTTCTCTTCATTTGTTTTCCTCTCCAAAACAAATTTTACAAACATAGCTTCTGTTCATATTGCAAGAATGTTTGCTGCAATTAGAGCTAGAAGTGGAAGAAATAAAGGAGTGAGGTTTTTCCTTAGGTGGAATAGCACTTTTGTTGTTTTAATTGTTTCTGTTTTGTTTTAAGTAAGTTTACAAAACAAAGGAGTGGTTTGCTTTTAGATTCTCCTCATAAGTAGCAGAATGACTTTCTATATAATTTTAAGTCTTATTCCAGGGAATAGAAATGTGAATTAAAAACAGAACCCCATGGGCACTTGAGTGGTTCAGTCAGTTAAGCAACGGATGTTGGTTCAGGGCATGAACTCATGGTTCATGAGTTTGAGCCCTGCATCAGGCCCTGTGCTGACAGCTCAGAAAGAGCCTGGAGGCTGCTCCAGATTCTGTGTCTCCTTCTCTCTCTGACCCTCCCCTGTTCGCACTCTGTCCCTCTCTCTCTCTCAAAAATAAACATTAAAAAATTAAAAATAAATAAATAAATAAATAAATAAAAAACAGAATCCCAAATGATTCACATATAAAAAAGATTCAACATTCTGAGCTACCATTACTCTACCATTACTTTCACTTTCCCTTCCTTAATATTTTGTCCTCCCTACTTGTCCTGGGATATATCCTGAAATGTCATGCAGTCATCTTGCTTATGTATGTATGACTTTGAACAGAATGTAGAAGGATGTTCACAGGTGAAAAGAGGCAATAATTATCATGATATGACTATCAGCAATGCACCCCATAATCTGCAATGAAAATTTTCACATGCATTATCCAATTTCATTCTCACAGCCATCATAAGAGGTAAGTACTATTATTACTCTCATGTGCAGATGAGAGATGAGGTACTCAAAATTCAGAAAGATGCAGTAAATTTTCTGAGGTAACAAACCTAGAAAATAGTGAAAAATGGAATATACTATTATGCCTTACTTTCTCCAAAGTCTATGCTATTTCCACTACACCACTTGCTTCTCTTTGCTTAGGAGGGACTACTTAATAGAATGGGATTTATGACATTCTGGAGGGTACATTATAGAAGAACCTTTCTAATCCCATGGTAAGACCTCATTATCTTATAACACTAGGATTACTTTAATTAGGTTAATAAGATATAACTAACCTGTCCCCACACATAACACCTGTCTCTCCTCAACACCCACTTTGACTTCATTATTAGCAATGTTTCTACTATTATCTATTATCCATACAAAAACTGTGAGAAAGCAAGGGAAGATGCATAAAGTGCACTACAGTTCCAAGAACTGAGAACATCTCACACCCACCCAAATCACACTTCCACTTTTGTACTTTATAGGCATGGCCATTTGTTCCTGCTTCACTGGTGTAGAAAGTTTCACTTACTAAAGGGGGATGTTCCATTCACACCTCTGTGTTAAATAACAGACCTATTAAGCCAGAACAGCAAACTAGAGATCAAGTTCATACCATCTATTTTTCTGTGCGTTTTTATGCCTTTGCAATTCAGTTTAATGTGAGCTTAGAGATTTGCATGGTCTGCTTTCCAAAACCTCTTGTCTAGACTGAAAGGAAGATAGGATGGTTTTGGCCCAAATCTGGTGACAATTAAATGTAAAATTCCCATGGTAGCATGAAGCTGGGGGATTTGTTTTCAGTAGGACAGAAATATAACCTTTCTCAGGGGACCCTTAGCTTGCTGTGGACAATCTGTGACATTTCTGAAATTTAAGAAAGGAGAGCATCCTAAGAAGCCACTAACAGAAAAATGCTGAATAGGACTAGTGTTGGAGTATGTTCCTTCTCTCGGTCTCTGCTCTTGCCACTGTCTCTGTTTCTCTTTCGTTCTAGCTCTGTTGTTGACTATTTCTAGTTGGCTTGTGCCACCTCTGTTACCAATTTTTCTCCTCTTCAACCTAGACATATCTTTGCTTCCTGTCTAAGGAAAATGTGTAAGATTTATGACTCACTCCTGAGTCTGAACTCCCCTTCTCAGTAAGTACCATGACTCTCCTCCCAGACACTCAAGCTGAAAAGTAGTGATTTATCCAACCACTATAACTATACTCCCTCCATATCCAATCAGAAAATTGGTGGTTTTCCATTATAAAAATCTGTACAATCCATCTACGCTTCCACTGTTTCCATCCTAACCTACATCCCTGTTATCATTCCTCTTGACTATTGAAACATATTGATTTGCCAGACTTCTGCACTTCAGTCTTACCCCTACAGTCCATTCTCCATACTGTGCCTACCACTAATATTAATTTTGGCTACCATTTATTGAGACCTACCATTTATTTTCAGGCTAAGCATTCATTACATATTATCTCATTAGTCCTCGTAGCAGCCCTATCATTATTTCCATATTACTGATGAAGAAACTGATATCAAAAGAGGTTAAATAAGTTGCACCAAAGTCACAAAACTTGCATAGTATAGAGGTAGGGCATTAGAATTGGAACGTATGCTTGTTTCCATACATTCTTACCTTTGTCCTGGCACTTACTAACCCCTTCTAACACTTTCTATACTGTGATCCAAATAATCTTTCTTTGATATATGTCATTCTCCTCCATAAAACTCTTTGCTGGCTTTCTACCATATGAAAGCCAAACTTCTCATCTCCTGTGTCCATCAACATCACCTCGTTCCATTCTCTTCCTCATTCTCTATAATTTAACTGCACTGAGATGTTTTCAGTTTCTAGAATAAGCCAAGCTTTTTTTCCCCTCTGACAACACCCTCTACATATATTTCCTCTGTCTGGAATTATCTCCCTCCAGATCTTCACGTCTGGTTCCTTTTAATCTCAGTATGCACATCTGAGAGATCTTCACTGCCAATACTATCTAGGTAATCCTGCACATCATTATATACTCTTAAACTCTCTGTTCCTTCTCTTCATAACATCAACATTTGTAATTTAAATGTTTGTTTACTTTCTATTGGCTTTTTCACCCACTGTGCCATTAGCTTCATTAGGGCCATAACAAGATCTGTTATGTTAATCACCATATAATCAGAGCAACATATTACTTAGTAAGCACTCAGAGAGAAGTTATGTAATTGGATTGAAATGTACACAATTGCTTAAATTCCCTGTTTGGAAGCCTCAAGCAAAAATGCAAACTCAGATATGTAAACGAATACATTTCTGCTGCCTGCTATTTCCCTATGTTTTCTGATTTGGGTTATTATCATCAACATTCCTTGCACCTATCCTTTTCAACTCAGAAAATTCATACCTGTAGAAGCTTGAAAGAAAGGCAAAACAATTAATTTAGACATCACAAGTGGTCAGACATATCCTATGGGTAGAAACCAGTACCGCCTAACTTCTCAGAGTATCATTGAGAGTAGTATCTGGACCTGAGAAAGAAGCTAATCCTTGTGGTCTACTTCGACGAGCATCACAACCCTTTATTTTTCTAGACTGTCATTCTGCAAAGGGTAAAACTGCCTCATCTCATCAGCAAATAACTTCCCACCAACCTATGCATAGGAACTGAAAGAAGAGTGAGAAGGAAGCGTCTGCAATCCCCAATGCACACATTAAAAGTAAGCATAAAGGGAAAATAACTCTATCTTTTCCATAGCTTTTTGAGGACTCTGGCTGCCTTAATCAATATATATTTAATTAGCACAATTTTATAAACTCTGTGTTAGGTTCTGTGGAGAATACAGAATTATCTTCTATAATCTCTGTCTCTGAGAAGCTTCTGGTCTGGTGGGGGAAATATTTTTTAAATCTCCAACATCACAATCAGTGAATCACAAGAACTGTTGCAAATTACATAGGTGATAACAAATCCTCATGTTATCATAGCATCATCCCTGTGAATTAAGTGAGACAGATACTAGTAATACCCCTACCATAGTGTTTAACTGACAATGAGATGAATTCAATAACAATTAAATACCCTGTTCAAGGTCACAGGGTAAGAATATGGCAAAAGTGAGACCAGAAGTCAGACTTGTAGGCCTCTTACTCAATGCTCTTTCTACCATATCAGGCTGCTGCTTCTGAATTCAGAGAGATAGAGCACCTCAAGCCAGAAGAGATAGCTCTTGTGCCATGCTATCTGCATTTTCTTATTGATCTCTGTAGGGACAGGGTTGGAGAGAAAAACAGAGATGGTGGCTGAGGAAGAGGTAAAGTTAACATACTTTGTCTGATTTATACAATATTTTATTTAAATTCTAATACCCTTACCCTTTTAAAGCTTCGCTGAAGTTTCATCTCTTCAAGAAAGCCTGCAGTGGGTACTACCAATACCATTCATCTGGGATTCAGAAATTTATGACTTCATACAGCAAATTAAAATTCTGCTATGAGCATATCCAATATGCTAATTGCTAAGAATGGTAGATTGAGGTGTGAAATTTCAGAGAAATATAATGCATGACTGTTGTCCTCAAAATGTTTACAGTCACTTAAAAGAGATAAACATAAGAAAAACTAACCATAGTAGATTTTTGAAACATACCATGAGAGAGGTAACAAAGAAGTTTCTGTTGGAGTAGAAACAAATCCTGCACAGAAGAGGAAGATTGGATGTTCAACTTAAAGATAAGTCCATTTTCAACAAGCAGTTTGGATGGGCAGAGTACAGGAGAAGAAATGATGGGGGAAGAATTACAGCAATGAATAAATAGAATTCAAACATCCCAAGGTATAAAAATAAATGACATAGATAGCAATAATGGGTGTTCTAGTCCAGCTGGAAAACAGCAAGATGATGGGGAAGGTGGAATGAGAGGTGAGAATAAGAGAAGAGAGTAGAAGGGAAAAGAGGCTAAAAAGGTAGATGCAACCTAATCATGATTATGGGAAATCATTAAAGGATTCTGGGAAGATAGTCATATTACCATACTGACATTTTAAAATAATCACTCTGGCAAAAGAAATGGATTGGAAAGATGGGTCATGAGAGACAGTAAATAAATATCAGTTGGGAATTTGTAGAGTGACCAACAGTTTGGTTTGCCTAAGACTGAGGATTTCTTGAGACATAGGATTTTCAGTGCTAAAACTGTTAAAGTGCAAGGCAAACAGTATAGTTGGTCACCCTACTAGTGCAACAGTTGAGGTAGAAAAAACAACACCTCTGAACTTGGTATGGCAGGTATATTAGAATTTCAAGTAAAAATAAGTTATGGAATTGGCCAGTTTGGAACATTGTTTGAGGAGTCAAAGATAAATTCAGTTACAGAATATGTGAAATTTTATAAAAAATATCACAGTTTTGAACTTTTCAGATTAGTAGCTCATAACATTCCAGACAATCTGAGTCAATTCACCTTTTCATTATCCCAGAACTTTTCAAATTTGTACTCTCTGGCTAGCCTCTTCAATTCTTGACTCTCCAACAGTACAATTATGAAGTTTCACTGCAAATTGTACCATACTAGCATGCATCATACACTCCCAGAGAACTTAAATATTTAAATCCCTCCATTTCTGATGGCCAACCTAGCACCCTCCCTTATCTTACTTCCTCCCTTACTCAGCCTAGATTAAATGGTCAAACCAACTACTCTTACACAAGAAACCTCAACTTCCTTGTTCACCATTCTCTTGCTGTAGCAGACTGACAACATCTTAATTGCAGATCAAGTACACAATCCATTGTTCTTTTTTTACTATCCAATCGCTGAATGATCCTATTAAAAATACTAAGATCTATTCGGAATGCAAAAACTAGACATTTATGACTCCAGCCTAAGACTTTTTGCTTCAGCCTTTCTTTGAACACCAGTGATTACTATCTTCTTTTCATTTCCATGGTGGTCATTCAACACCTTCACAACTCTACTAAAGTTTCTTCTCTCCTACTCTCCCATGCTCCACCTTTCTCAGTGAGTCTTTTTTAAAGGTTTTATTTAAATTCCACTTAATTAACAAGGTGTAATATTAGTTTCAGGTGCACAGTAGTGATTCAACACTTCCATATAATACCCAGTTTGTTTCTTGGTTTGCCTCTCTCTTTTGTTCCCTTTGCACATTTGTTTCTTAAATTCTACATATGAATGAAAAGATAGAGTATTTGTCTTTCTCTGACTGACTTATTTTGCTTAACATTATACTCTCTAGCTCCATTCATGTCGTTACAAATGGTAAGATTTCATTCTTTTTTATGGCTGAGCAATATTCCATTATATATACCACTTCTTTATCCATTCATGAGTCGATGAACATTTGGGCTGGTTCCATAATTTAGCTATGGTAGATAACGTTGTTTTAAACATCTGGGCCCATATATCCCTTTGAATTAGTTTTTTTGTATTCTTTGGGTAAATATCTAGTAATGCAATTGCTGGGTCATAGGTAGTTCTATGTTTAACTTTTTGAGAAACGTCCACATTGTTTTCCAGAATGTCTGCACCAGTTTGCATTCCCACCAACTGTTTAGCAGAGTCTTAACTTCTTAAATTACAGACAAAGTTGAGGTTTTTGGGTGAGAAGCAACTCAGATTCATCTACTCTGTCCTCCCAACACATATAATCTTATATACAGCTGCATCTTTCTTGATTCCCAACACAGCTACTTTTCCTGTTGCTAAAGATGAATTCCCATGGTCTTAATTTATTTTAGGGGTGCCGGAGTGGCTCAGTTAGTTAAGCATCCGACTAGGGGTCGGGTCATAATCTCGTGGTTCGTGAGTTTGAGCCCCACAGCAGGCTCTGTGCTGACAACTCAGAGCCTGAAGCCTCTTTCAGACTCTCTGTCTCCCTCTTTCTATGCCCTTTGCCCCCCACGTCTCTCTCAAAAGTAAATATACATTAAAAATTTAATTCATTTTATATCTCTCAGGATCCTCTTTCATTAATTGTTCCCGTTTACTCTAGATCATCATGCTTTTCTCCACTCTCAGTTAGATTTTTGTCATCAAGTCTCACCAATCCCCAAAATAATTCTTATCTTTAGTATGCATCTTATTTTAGCTCTTTGTTACTTTTTTAAATCTTTTAAGATAAACGTCTCACAATAGTTGTTTACACTGATTGTTTACTTTCTGCACTCTATATCCATTCCTTATGCACTTGAAGGTGGTGTATATGCCCTCAGAACCTCACTGAAACTGCTTTAGCAAAAGTGACAAGTGACCACCATGTTGCTAAATCATCCAGGGCTTCTTTGCTGCCCTTGATACAGTCTGACCACTTCCATCTTTTTGCGAAGTTCTCTTCCTTTGGCTTTCAAACAACAATTTCTTAATTCTCTCAACTATTTGTTCATTTATACTGACTTTCCTTCATGGCTTCTTTCATTTTTCACATCCTTCAACTGTTTCTTTTCCCTATGTCTGCCTCTTCTCTTCTTATTCATTATCTTCATGCTGAGTAACATCACTTACTTTAATGGCTTAAGTTACTGCCCATATTCTGATGACTTTCATATTTCTATGTCCTGGCCTGGCCTCTTCTAAGATATTAAACCCATTTTGTCCAGTGTCCAGGTGAAAATTCACATATGAATGTCTCCCAGGCATCTCAAAATGAATATGTCCAAAACAAAAGTCATCATATTCCCTGACCTTTTACTTATACACCACTATCTATCAGAATTCTTAGAATAATCCTAGACTCTTTCTTCTCTTTCAACCAACCAAGTTTTCTCTACCTCCCTCTCTGTCACACTGTCTCTTCTCTTTCTGGATTATTGAACCATTCATTAACTGATCTACTTCCCTCAAGGACTGCCCTGTTAAAAACTATTATCTACTATTATCTACTCTGCTATCAAAATGATATATCAAAAATGCAAATTGGCACTACCATGTCACCATAGGAATTGCTTTAATAATACACTCATTGCATTATATAAAATGTTTCTGTTTATGTTTCGGTATTTCTAACTAAACCATGAGCATTTTGAAGGCAAAGACCACATCTTAATCATTTTTAAGTCACCAAAATCTAGCAGAATTATTGGTACATAGTCATTCAGTAAATATTTTAACTGAAAAAATATTCTTCTTTGTAACAACTCTCATATTGTCTAACTATGAATCTCTCCACACTGGGTGGTAAAGATAAATTTCTTTATCTTTATCTTTCTCTCTAACTCTAGAACAAGACTAAACATATAGCACTATTAAAACAATTGCTGTTAACTGGCCTATGTAGGGATTCATCCTAAGGGCTTAATCTCATGGTTGCATAATCAACTCAGCTAACCAAAACCATACTGACAATAAATTCCAGGTAAATTATAACCTGTGAAAATGCCACATCCTCAGCATATACTTCATCCCTTAGCTCTGTAGTTCTGAACCATTTAGAAATAGGAACAGAATTTTCAGTGCCTCCAATACCAGCCTTATAGAAGTAAATGCCTCTTGATCACTCCAGTGTGCAGTGCTCTCTCTGCCGAGGGTACATGCTGCTTACACCAAATGCCAGGACCATGATGAGAGATGCCTCTTCTCTTGAAAACGGGGTCTGACGATAGAAGCTAAACTCTAAAGGGAAATTTCTTACTGGATCTTATCTCAGAGGTCAATATTTTACTCTCTCTCAACTCTCACCTTTCCCATGCACTGGGAAACCCTATTCTGACTTCCTCCATTGTACATTTATAATATCCTTATATGGACTTATAGCCTGCACTGTAAGAATGTAGTCTCTCTGAGGGAGGACTCTGTATCTTAGACTTTCATATTATTCATTTTGCTTAGCAGAGGGTTAGGCATGCAATAAGTTTATACACATTGGTTTGTAAAGACAAGAGTATGGAGAATAAGCACAGTTATAGTCTCCTCTCCTCTAATACTTAATATATGGTCAAGGCGAGGAAAATAAGTTTGAAGTCTAATAAATATGGATACCTAAGAGCTCCAAAGCATGCAATTGTAGATTTTTACCTAAAATTCAACATGTATCCCAAAAACTTAAGCATGAATATGGTCATTAAACGTTCTCTTTAAGAAAACAAAAAGAAATGTTCTGTTGTCTCAGAACATAAAGATATGTCGCATCTTTAAATATCTATAACTCAATGGAGCTAAGCCCAAAAACTTAGGAGGTACCAATAACATCTAACCAAAGGTAGTTTTGCCTCCCAACCATCTCAATGCTGTGGTTTCCTAATGGTACAGCCAATGTAACTTATAGTATTATGTCATCAGAATTTGTCCAGACTTCTAAGTTTCAGTGAAATGCTAAGTCCAAGAAGTTTTCACATGCACCCTGTCAGTCACTATCCAAGTGCTATTCATATGTTACCTTTAATCCTTGTAAGAGCTCTGAGTTAATTGTAATTATACCCTTTTTACAGATCAGAAAATGGAGGTTCAACAAGATTAAGTTTATTAAAGTAACAGATATTATGATTTCAGTTGTAAGAGATTGTTTATGAGCAAAGAAAACTAAAATTATTATATAAAAAACTTTTTTTCACAAACAAAAAATATTTTAAAGTGGCATTTCTATGAATAAGACTTTTCATCAAATATATAAGGTGAGTATTCTCAATTCTAGTTCTAGTGCTTTTTTATTTTAATCTATGCATATATGGCAAACGCCTGCCCACCAGGTGTCAGGGTAACATTACATCAAAACCAGCGACCTTTATGAAGTTTTGCCTATGAACCCAAACCATAATAGATCTGTGAATAGAGTACTAGAACAATTTGTTTATAACAGTAGTGACCTGAATGTGACAATATTTGCTGTAGGTTGGGAAAGACTTAAAAGCAGTGGGATATATTGAAAAAGAGTACTGGATTTGGAGCTAAGACATTTGGATTCTAGTAACTATTCAAATGTTCTTTTCTTATTAAAATATTTTTAAGGTTTATTGACTTCTGAGAGAGTGTGAGCAGGGGAGGGAAAGAGAGAGAGAGGGAATCATAGAATTCGAAGCAGGCTTCAGTCTCTGAGCTGTCAGCACAAAGCCTGATGCAGGGCTCGAACCCATGAACCACAAAATCATGACCTGAGCCAAAGTTGGCCGCTTAAGGAACTGAGCCACCCAGGCACCCCTCAAATTTTCTTTGTGTTGCCTTGCTAAGCCTTTTCCCTTCTGTGGTTTTCATTTCCTTCATTATTAAAATATGACTTTTTGAACTGCATGATTTTAACTCCCTTCCAGCCCTAACTTGCCATGATTTTATGGTCATGGCTCCTTTTAATTCCTGTGTTTAAATAATACTACCAGCACTGCCACTGTCATCATTAATGTAGCAACCACCATTTCAACCCACCTACTGATTTATACTTTGCGAACAATTATTGAACCTAAAATTGCTGTTAATCATTAGTAAAGGTATAGGATGTGAATAATCTAGTCAGTGAATATCATCCTTATCTTACAGGTCAGAAAACTGAGGCTCAGAGAAATGACCTTATTTACCTGAATACATAAAGTTAGCATGTGGCAGAATGAGAAGAGTGAAACCAAAGCTTCCGGTACCAAGGTGACTGCTCTTCCTGTACAACTCTACAAATCTTCACTGTGTCAGTCTTCCCCCTCTTTTCACCCCTCATCAGTAAGTCACTAATACTGTTAAGTGAACATATTTATCAAATTTGTTTCTCCTATTTTCTTTGAAAATAAGGCCAGTATGCGAGGTTGTCATCTTTGGAGGAGAAGGGAAAATTAAATAAGGAAAGGTTTCTGAAGGGGGTTCCCCTCCCAATCTCTAGGGGAAAACATTTACAAGCCACTTGGAAACCTAACTTGCTTTGTCTTATGTTACCTTTCCCTTCTTTAAACCTCGAAAGTCTCACATGTATTATCTAAGCCAGTCTCACCCACATGACCATGGTGTCCTTTGTTCGATCACTCACAATCACAGATGAAGAAGAATTACTGGAATTTGGAACTCTGTTATTTCCTGAATTGATTAGAATCAACTCTTGATCACCCATTTGACATTAGAAACACTGAGATTTGTATATATCTTGTAAGTCTAGAAATTAGAAGAAATGAAAATTATTTTTATCCCTAAAACAAATTAAAGTAACTAGACTATTCACAAACAAAATCTTAAATGTTTGAATTTAACTGTCATGAATGCATATTTATTATATTTTTAATCATTTGGGAAAGATGCCTAAATAGATACCATTTTTTTGCAGTTGGGACAGTATTTTGGAGGTAGTAGGAATTGGGTTCTTTGGGAAGAACTGAGGTCATATCTTAACTCAGTTATCAGCTGACTAGCCTGAAATGACTTAATTCATATCTGTGGGCTTCAGTTTCCTCATTTATAAAAGTAAGATCATAGTCCCTGCAACATAGATTGTTGTGAAGATTAAATGGAAAATGTACATGAAATGACCTATTTTCATTTCTGGTACACAGTAGACATTAAATAAATGTTAGTTCATTTCCCCTTTACTTGTATAGAAAGTAATCTCCATGGGTTTTTGGTTAGATCCTATACTTTTATGGGTTTAGAAACCCCCCCAGAATGTATAGTTTTGAGAGAAGGTTAACACAGCTAAAAAATAAAAATTCTTAAAGTAGAAGGCTGGAAAGCATGTGTTATTTGAAAAAGGAATATTATTTATTATAGTAAATATATTTGGAAATCAAAATCATTGTTCTTATAATACAAATGGTTGAAAATATAGACCTACACAATATTCGTAGCTGTTGAGCATGTAGTACTTAGAAAATGTCAGTGTAATGGGGTAGGTTTTTTCTAGGAATCAAGGGTCTGCTTCCTAGGGACGGAAGTCCATAATAACCTTGTAGTGACATTTTTATATTTTTCAAAGGGCATTTTGGTTTTAAAAGATTGAGTAATACTGATTGGGTGACAATATCATTGTGGAAGTCACATTTCAGAACTATTTCCCTTGTTTGTTGTTTGTGTTTTTCATTAAAAAATGAAATTAATTACAAAAAATTGCCTGTGATCTAAAATTTGAAGTTCTCATGATAACATTATTCCGAATGAAATATAATGACCCTTGACAAAGTTTACTGGGTTCCATTTATGATATAGATTATATTTCCAGAAGGTCCCCTCTAGTTAAATTTTCATGTTATGGCCCTGTTATTTACCACTTAATGATATATCACTCTTCTCAGGAACCTAGCAGCCTAGAGTCAAATCATTGCATTGTTATGAAGAAAAGTAAAGACCGTCTGTTCTAAGCTCTCCCCTTCATTACAAGTGAGAATATTGAGACCTACAGAAATGACACAATTTGCCCAAGGCCACACAGTGAGTCACTGGCAGAACTTGAGCCAGGACTAAGACAGACAGACTTTTTTTGATTCTGTGTTTATTGATCCACCTATTTTATCACTCTGCCTGTAATGCATGCAAGCAAATACTAAATAAAAACTTTCCTGCAAAATAATTTGACCTGGGTGTAAGTATACTTCTTGACCAAAAGTTTTTAAATAAAGCACAGACTCTCCGCCAGTCCTTGTCCTGACTGTTGGACCTCTTAGAGTGGTTTTTGCAACAGACACCTCTGTCCTTTTTTCTTGAGCTGTGACTGAAGGGTATAGACTGCCTTGCCTATTAGGATATCAGTTCAGTTACCTCAAATACAGCTAGCCATGAAGAGCCATCCCAAATCACCCAGAAGTATGATCACTCATTTTTCAGTCTTATGCTCCACCACTTCCAGGGTTTGAGCAGTTTGTACAACATGAATTAACAACTTTTCCAGTTGAGCCCCAATAGGAACTGCTTTTAACCAAAGAAGGACCTGTGTTCAACAAGAATCATTGCAAAGACCATTACCTTGAATGCATTACTTAATTCTTGTTTCAGGCCTTCTCCCACCTCAGTATACCAGCATATCACCTATTTAAGCAGTGCATAATTTTACTGTGTCACAATTGCTAAGTGATAAACTACTCAATTAGTAATAATGGCAGTGACACCCTGCATCCATTTAAACAATCAAAATAAAAATGTTCCCACTGACAGGACTTAGGGACTGAGACTACTCCCCCACCAGAAGCAAAACAAAGCTTATTATTCTATCCAGAATGATCCTGGCATCAAAAAGCATGGCAAAATCCACCTTAAGGACTCCCCAATGGAAGTTTCCTTTTCACTCAGTCATACTGGCTCAGAACCAGAGAAGTTGCTAGTACTCAGAGTAAAAAAAACAATAATCACCTAAAAGATAGGTGCCTCTCCTTTGGGTTACTCTATCTGGAAGGGCTAAACTTGAGTCAACAAAACAACTCTTAAAGGATTAAGAAACATCTCTGAACGCACTCTGAAATCATTTGTCTTTACTTTTACATTTATCTGAAATCAAGTATCTTTATTTCAGTTTCCCCATATTTATTGTGAAAGATTTGAATCATTAAGTGCTCTTTAAAGTCTGTGATTTGATTTTCTTTCCTTCTTTAATTAAAGAACTTGCTGTTTCAGTATATGTGCAAACTAAACTTACCAAAGCAAGGAGCTTATACACAAAACTTTTCTTTCATGATGAAATTAGATAAATTACACAGAACAAATATTCAAATACTCTTTTTAGAGTAAAATGTCAAGTTGTCTCAATGAGTCTCACTGAATACAGTTTTCTCAACACTTTGTGCTCTCTTTCCTGGTTAATGGAGAAACACAGAGCCCTTAGCAAAGGGTGAGATGCATCACATACTCCATGCTCCTTGAGTAATGGTAGGGTGCTGATAACATTACCCCTGATTTTGTATTCTAGTCAGGCTCAAGGGCAAGCACCATTGATCCTGCTGTAAGAAATTTGAAATGAGAAAACAGTGGCCATTTTCACTTTGGACACTGGTCCCACATTTGTCTCTATCCTGGATCTTAGTGCCCCGACCAATATTCCCACATGGAACCACCAATTCCAAGATACTAGGCTGTAACTTACCCTGGAGCCTTGTCGGAATTGGCACTCCTGTTTCTTTGCAGGGAGCTGGGAGTGAAAAAGCCTAACTCTGGGTGGCACAGATCCTGCTGATAACTGAAAAATTTGTTGTTGAAAGAGGAAGTTGAGTTCATTTGGTGTCTCACCACAGAAACCTTATTTGCACAGACCAAAGGTAAGTCCCTTGAGCAGATGACGGTACTTAAGTTTTATTTCATTTTTATTTCATTTGAACAGAGAAATTCAAAGAGTATGGAACCAAAGTCTATGCAAAATCAAACAATAACTGCATACAGCCTTCCTTACTGTTCCTCATCCTATCTCCTTCCACTACAACTTGCATATCTATCTGTCTCATTAAAATCCCCATGGCAAGATAGGTTTTTGAGGCAAAATCTAAAGAGAGTTTACTTTAGAACAAGACAGCTTGTGTTCTCAAGCCTGAGGACATAAGGTGAAAACACCTCAAGAATATAAGTCAGAAAAGCAGTAGAACTACCTTTGCTTAAAAGGTTCCCTCCATATGGAGTACTCTTCCCTCAATAACTTAATGCATAGTTAGTTAATTTCATTCATGGTTTATCCTTTCTGTATACTGTGAACTGATTGAGGGCAAAGATTTTATGTCTGGCTCATCTCTGTATTTCTGTATTCCCAACTAGTCTAGAATAAAATACTTTTATGTTTACTGAATGAATAAGTGAGGGAATGAATGAAAAAAAACTAAATGTTCAAATAACGCATGACTAAATAAATAAAAAATGCTCGTTAGAGTCTCCTTCCAGTGTACTAAGATTTTGGTCTTTATGTATAAAGTTTATGGGACCTTATAAGTATGAAAATAAAGAAAAATATATACTTGGGGATTATAGTGTCAGCCAAGTCTGAGAGTAGTTCTGAAAATACAAGGCTTACAAAGTATACAAACTTCTGTGGGCATGTAAGGGAACCACATTCAGAAACCAGGGCCAAGAGCTGCAAAGAGCCTTTTGGGTAATAACTATTGCAAAAGGGAAAAAAAGTAAGTATAGTGGGATAGATCGAACAGTAGCATTTTAATTTATGGATAAAACTAATAAGAAGAAAGTAGATGAGAACATTTTTGTGGAAGGGCAACCTAGATCTGCAACAAGCTCTCCTTATAAAACCAGAAGCATTCAAAAACCAGATGAAGCCATGTCTAATACTCAGAGATCTTTAATACAAATTTCAAGGGAATCAAAAGTTGGGAAAGACATACTTTTAGCACTAGAAAGTATGAAATTGAACTGATTTATAAAAAGACCATGACTTTTGAGGACTGACAAAGGGAAAGGATACCCATCCTGACCGAGGTATATCAAAAGAAACATGTTTGATCTTCCAATCCCCTTCTTAATTCTGACTCCATATATTTATCCAGCTTGAATCTGTTGTTAATTTAGTTTTCTGACTTAATGTCCTACTAAAAGGAGAATACACTGACAGTCCAATACACATTTCAGTCCATTTGGCAGTTCTGTTCCTCACTATAAATTGTTAAATTGGATTTCTGGTTTAAAAAAAAAATCCTTTGTGAGTTTGGGCAGTGTGACCAGGTTTCTTAGGGTATTAATATTTTATGGACAAATATAGTTCCGGACCTGATGAGCTTTAAAGCCAAACCCTGAGACAGAGGGAGAAAAATAATCCTTTCCTAATAATTAGCTATTTTCACTACCTCCCACGTTCATTTCACAGAAAAAAAAAAAACATTGCTAAGAAAGTCTGCAGCTTACCTCATTTTTTTTTTGCATGCAAGTGTGTTCTGTTTTCATTGGCCCTAAAAAGGGAAGAAAAAGTTGCTCAGAAGTTAGTGACTCAGTTTAGGTAAAGACAATTTCAACTTAGGTAAAATTTTGATTTTAAATCTTTAATTAAAAAGAGTAAATCTGTGGATTAACCCAAAAGCTGATAACTTCAATTAACTTTTAGAAAAGAGTTTATTAGTTATTTAGTATGACTTATTGTGTAAGAATCAATATCACTTCAAACAAAGTAATATTCAGTCATAAGAATCTAAAAAAATAGTACAAATGTCTTATTTTGCCCATAGTTCTTAACTCCTCTTGTCTCTGTATGTATCTCCTCAAAGTTTATTTTAACTGATGCATCATATCTTCCCTAGACTAGGGTAAATTTATGAGTAGGTACTTTAAAGGCTTTTGGGTATTCTTTAATAGTATGAGAAGGTTAGGTGTGATAACTATTGTTACTGTTATTATGTTCTTCTTAAAAACACAGTATATTGTTAATGTTTAGTATTAGGAAGAACTAAATATTTCCTAAGTAATTGGTTTGATTTGATTCTTATGGATATTGATAATTGGGTCACATATATCTCTTTTTATATAGTCTGCTGAAAAACCTGAAACTAATTTATAGTCTACTGGTAGCAAGTTTGGAGATCTTTTTATGGTATGTTTTTATTTTTAAATTACAATCTTTCATGCCTCTATTTATATGTCTTTTCCCAGTTTTTTCTTCATTATTTTGCATCACCTCATACTTATTTATATAATATTGTTATAGTATGCAGCATTTTGAATTATTTTCAATCCTTTCTGGAACAATAGTGGAACAAAAGAGTTTAAAAAAGAGTGAACTGTGATTTCAATTCCTTTTGTATTACAACTGGTGAATATTAATTGCTTTAAACAGTCTTCAATAGTTTTTGTATATGGAGAGGGAATAACAAAGAAGATACCAGAGTAGGTGGACCATAAGCTCACCTCATCCCACGGATATAATTAGGTAACACTCACATCAGTGTAAATAACCCAGAAAATGACCTGAAGATTGGCAGAAAAAAAATCCACCAAAGGTAGAGAAGAGGCCACATTCAATAAGGTAGGAAGGGTGAAGATGTGGTTTGGGAGTGAAATGGACTATGGCAATCCATGCTCAGGAGGGAGCTGGTGGCACATAGAATGGTAAGAAACAGTATCACACTGGGTAGCCTGAATGGGGAAGACAAATCCCCAAAACATTTGCCTTTCAAAGCAAGAGGGTGCAAGGGGCCAAATTTCATGAGTTCTTACAACCAAAAGGACTTAAAGCCCAGAACTTTAAAACTCATAAGGGTTAGTTCTGGGAGAGCCTGGAGGGCATTGGGAAGCTGAATTCCCACTCTTAAAGAGAGAACACGACAAACAGAGGAGATAGAGCCTGGAAGCAGAGTTTGAAAAATGTTGGGGCAGACAGGAAGGAGAGTTATTTGCTCACCTCAGAGTGTGCCCAGAAAGGCAGAATCATGGGAAGACCCCTCCAGGAACAAAGGAGCTGGCAGATGACATTTCCTTCCTCTACACCTCAGCATAAACCCACAATAAACCCTAAAAGAACAAGCTCAATACCAACACTTTCTACCTAACTTGCTTACACCAAGCTCTGTTCCCCCACTCTTCAGTAGATCTGCCCTTCCCATCACTTCTGCCTCAGTCTAAGTGCTGTAGGTTCCCTTCTCCAGGAAACATGTGCAAAACCCCAACTTGTTTCCTAGCCCACAGGTTTTGTGAAAACTCAGTTCTGTCAACAGTGGCAGTAGCAGGGCTCACTTTGCTAGCAGACTCATGCACACCTTATTAAAATGTGCTCCACCCAGGCGAGGACAAAACACTGACCACAATAGGTAAAGAGACGTTCTACAGACTACTGGATTGAAGGAAAAAATGGCTAGGACTCAACAGGAGAGGACATACAGCATACATAGGAGACACTTCCTGAAGCACCACATCCTGGGGAACAGGGGACACTGCACTGCAGGGCACTATATGACCTCTTTTTTTTTTTTTAATAAAACCATCATCTTCAATATCAAGTGATGTAGCAGACTTTCTTAACACAGAGAAGCAGAAAAAGAGATTTAGACAAAATGAAATAACAGAGGAATATCTCCCAAGTGAAACAACAGGACAAAACCACAGCAAGAGACCTAAGTAAAACAGATATAAATATAATAAGCATGATAGAAAATTTGAAGTAGTGACCATAAGGATTTCCACTGGACTTGAGAAAATACTGTAAGACATCAATGAGACCCATAATAAGGGGATAAAAGCAATCAATCACAGATGAAGGACAAAATAATTTAAATTAAAATTACACTTGATGGAATAAATAGCAGGTGAGATGAATCAAGGAATGAATTAATGACCTGGAATACAGAGTAATAGAAAGTAATCAAGCTGAAGAAATGAGAGAAAAAATTACACAAAATGAGAATAGACTAAGGGAACCCAGTGACTCCACCAAACATAATAATATTGGCATTATAGGGATTCCAGAAGAAGAGGCAGAAGATTTGAAGAAAGAATAAGTGAAAACTTTCCTAATATGGGAAACCAAGGAGGCACAAATATCCCCCAACAAAATCAAACCAAGAAGGTCCAGAACAAGACACATAGTAATTAAAATGCAAAAAAAAAAAAAAAAAAAAAAAACTAGTGATAAAAAATTTAAAAGCAGCAAGAGAAAAGCAGACAGTTACATACATGGGGAACCCAATAAGACTTATGAGATATTTTTGTCAGCAGAAGCTGTTCAGGCCAGAAGAGAGTGGCATGATATATTCAAAGTGCTGAAAGGGAAAAATCTGCATACAAGAATACTCTATCCACCAAAGTTATCATTCAGAATAGAAAGAAGGATAAAGAATTTCTAAAACAAACAAACAAACAAAAATTAAAAAAAAAACTGAAGGAGTTTATGACCAATAAACCATCCCTATAAGAAATAATAAAAGGACTCTTTGAGTGGAAAGGAAACCATAAGTGAAAGCATGAAATGTAAAAAAACACCAGAACAGTAAAAATAAATATTTCTAGAAAAATCGAAGTATTCATAAAATAATGTAAAATATGACACCATATAACTAAAACATGCAGGTGGAGAGAGGGGTAAAGAATGGGCTCAAACTTAAGCAGCCATCAACTTCATATAAACTGCTATAAGAATAAAATGTTATATACAAACCTAATGGTAACCACAAATTTAAAAAAACAATACTAGATACGCAAAGAAAAAAAAGAAAGGAACCCAAGTATACCACTAGAGAAAGCCAAAAAATCATGAAAGACCTAAAGGAAGAAAGGGTCATAGAAAAATGACAAAAACAACCACAAAACAAGTAATAAAATGGAAATAAACACATATACATCAATAATTATTTTGAATGTGGAATAGGAAGATGGTGGCAAAATAGGAGGACCCTAGGTTCACCTTATCTCATTAATACAACTAGATAACTATCAAATCATCCTACATACTCCATAAATTGACCTGAATACTGGCAGAACAAACTCCATAACTGAAGGTGGAGAAGAGACCACATCAAAAACGTTAGGAACTGTGGAGACACAGTTTTGGAGAAAAATGCATCCTGCAGTTGGGAGGGAACCAAAGTAATGGAGAAGGGGAAGAGACAGACTAGTACACAGGGAACCACATGGGACAAAGGAACCTCCGTAGCAATTGGTTTGGAAAGTGAGAGTGCCAGAATTTCATGAATTCTGGCAATTAGGGGAGCTTAAACCCTGGAAGTTTAATGGCCCACAAGCTTGACCTAATAGAGCCCAGTGGGCATTGTGGCGCTCTTGGTGAAAGGGCAGGCAAACAACTTGGAATCAGTGACCTGAAGAAAACCTGGGGCACGCAGTGGGGAATGTATTCATTCATCTTGGAGCACGTCCCAGAGAGACAGTGTCCATGGGCAGATACCTTTGGGAAAAAAGGAACAGGCCAGTGCCATTTCTCTCCCCCATGCCTTATCATAAGCACAGGGCAACCCGTGAGAACAACCACGGCGCCCAAACTGGTGGCTAACTTGCTTACACCAAGCCCTGCCCCCTAGTTCCAGCAGAACTGCCATTCCCAGTCATGCTTGCCTCAGTTCCAGCACAGTAGGCCCACTCCCTCAGAAGACTAACACAAACTCCTGCACACATTGCACTTCTTGATGCAGATTTGTAGAGCCTCAGTTACAGTGGCTGTGGGGACAGGTCTTATTCCACAGAGAAAAAAACATTTCTCTGTGAATAGAAACACCATTCAAGCCAGGCACAAATCACTGGCCACAACAGGCAAAGACAGCCTTTGCAGATGACTGGCTTGAAGGATAAAGCAGCCAAGACAAAACAGCAAAGCACAAGAAACACATATTGGGGACACTCCCAGAAACATCAAGCCCTGGGGAAGAGAAAACACTACATGGTAGGGTACTACAGGACCTCTTATTCATAAGGCATTATCTTCAAGAAGAGAAGAGGTAGCTGACTTTCCTAATACACAGAAACAGGCACAGAGACTTAGAAAAAATGAAAATACAGAGAAATTAATCCAAATGATCAACAAGAAAAGGCAATTATCAGAGATATAAGTAAAACAGATGTAAGTAACAAACCTGATAAAGGATTTAAAGTGATGATCACAAGGATATTTAGTAGACTTGAGAAAACGTGGAAGACATCAGTGAGACACTTAACACAGATAATGAATAACAGCAGAGATAAAGGGCTCAATAAATGAAATGAGAAACACTCTTCATGGAATGAGCAGCAGGCTGGAAGAAGCAGAGGAATGAATTTATGACCTAGAAGACAGTGTAATGGAAAGTTATCAAGCTGAACAAAAGAGAGAAAGAAGAATTATGCAACCTGAGAATAGACTTAGGGAACTTAATAACTCTATATACATATGCCGTTTGTGTTAAAGAGATCTCAGAAGAAGAAAAGAGGAAAAAATGGAGCAGAAAAGTTATTTGAAGAAATAATAGCTGAAAACTTCCCAAATCTGGGGAAGGACACAAATATCCAGATCCTGGAGGCACAGAGTACCTCTGTCAAAATCAACAAAACCACATCAATACAAAACATATTGTAATTCAGTTGTCAAAATATAGTGATAACAAAAAAATATTTCAAGCAGAAAGACAAACAAAAAAGACAGTAACTTAGAAGGGAAAACCCAAAAATCTTAAAAGGGATTTTACAGAAGAAATTTTATAAGCCAGAAGGGAGTGGTATGATATATTCAAAGAGCTGAATGAGAAAAATCTGCAGGAAAGAATACTCTATACACTATCACTCAGAGTAGAAGGAGAGATAGAGTTTCTCAAGAAAATAAAAACTAAAGAAGTTCTTAACCACAAACTAGCCCTTCAAGAAATATTAAAGGGGATACTTTCAATGGAAAGAACAAAAGTAGTAGTATAAAGGAAAGAAATAAAAAACAGTAAAAATGGATATTTTGGTCAAAAATAAGTCAAGAAACTCACAAAATCATAAGATATGACAATATATGCTTTAACATGGGGAGTAGAGAAATAAAAAAAGGCTTCAAACTTCAATGACTATCAACTTCAGAGAGACTGCTATCTGCAGATGATGTTTTATACAAAGCTAGTGATAACCATATGTCAAAAACTGCAAATAAACAAGCAAAGTATAAAGACAAAAAAATCCAAAAAATCACTAAATAAAATCAGAAAAACATGATAGAGAAAGACAAGAAAGGATCAGAGAAAATTCTCAGAAACAATCACAAAACAAATAATAAAATGAAAATAAATACACATCTATCCATAATTACTTTGAATGCAAATGCAATGGATGCCCAAATAAAAATATAGAATGACCTAATGGATAAGAAAACAAGACCCATCTATATACTGTCTATAAGAGACACATTTAGACTTAAAGACACCTGCAAATTGAAAGGGAGGGGATGAAGAGTTATTTGTCATGCAAATCATTACTAAAAGAAAACCAGGGTAGCAATGCTTACACAGACAAGAGAGATGTTAAAACAAAGACTGTAACAGGAGACAAAGATGGACACTATATAATAATAATGGAGACAATCCAAAAAGAGGATATAACAATGGTAAATATTTATGGGCCCAACATAGGAACACCCAAATACATAAAACAGTTCATAACATACATAAAGGAACTAACAAATAATAATACAATAATAGTAAGAGACTTGAATATCCCCACTTAATTAATGGACATGTTATCTAAACAAAATAAGGAATGACATTTTGGACCAGGTGGATTTAACACATATATTCAGAACATTCCATATTAGAACAGCAGAACACACATTCTTTTCAAAAGTACATGGAACAGTCCCCAGAATAGATTACGTTTAGCCCACACAACAAACCTCAACAAATTAAGGAAGATTAAAGTCACACCATGCATCTTTTCTGAATACAATGCTATGAAAATAGAAGTCAACCTCAAAAGTATGGAAAGACCATATATATATATATATATATATATATATATATATATACATGAAAGTTCAATAACATGATACTAAACAATAAATGGGTCAATGAGGAAATAAAAGAAGAAATAAGAAAATTACATTGAAACAAATAAAAATAAAAACACAATAGTCCAAAACCTCTGTGATGCAGCAAAAGCAGTTCCAATAGGGAAGTTTATAATACAGGCCTACTCCCAAAAGAAAAACAAATCTCAAATAAACAACCTAACCTTACACCTAAAAGAGCTAGAAAAAGAACAGCAAAAAAAAATTTTAATCAGCAGATGAAGGACACAATAAAGATTAGAGCAGAAATAAACGATATAGAAACTAAGAAAGCAATGAAACTAACAGATCAACAGAAACTTAGAAAACAATGAAACTAACAGATGAATGAAAACAGGAGCTGACTATTTGAAAATCTCAATAAAATTGTTAAAACTCTAGCCAAGCCTATGAATACAAAAAGAGAAAGACTCTAATAAATAAAATCACAAATGAGAAAGGAGAAATAATGACCAACACTACAAAAATACAATTATAAGACAATTATTATGTAAAACTCTATGTCGATAAATTGGACAATCCAGAAGATATGGATAAATTCCTAGAAACATATAAACTACCAAAATTTAAACAGGAAGAAATAGAGTATTTGAAAAGAATGATAACCAACAAAGAAATTGAATGCATAATCAAAAAAAATTCCCAACAAGTAAAAATCCAGGACCAGATGGCTTCACAGGTGAATTCTACCAAACATTTAAGAAAGAATTAATCCCTATTATTTTCAAACTATTCCAAAAAAAACTTAAAAAGGAAAGGAAATTCCAAATTTATTCTATGAGGCTATTACCCTGATACCAAAACCAGATAAAGACACCACTAGAAAAGGGAACTACAGGCCAACACCCATGATGAACATAGATGCAAAGATCCTCAAAAAAATGCTGTCAAACTGAATCTAACAATACATTAAAAAATCATTCATCTCAATCAAGTGGGACATATTTAAGGTTACAAAGATTGTGCAATATTAGTAAATCAATTAACATTATACATTGCATCAATAACAAAAAGGGTAAAAATCACATGATCATTTCAATCAATACAGAAAAAAATTGAAAAGGGCCAATATCCATTCATAATAAAAACCTTCAACAAACTAGGTTTAGAGGGAATATACCTCAACATATGAAAGGCCATCTGTGGAAAACCCACATCTAACATTGTCCTTAATGGGGAAAAACAGAGCTTTTCCCCTTAGGTCAAGAACAAGACAAAGATATCCACACTCACCATTTATGTTCAGCATAGTAGAGGAAGTCTTAGCCACAGAAATCAAACAAGAAAAAGAAATGGAAGCCATCCAAATCAGTAAAGAATAGGTAAAACTTTCACTCTTTGTACATAACATATTATATATAAAAAATCCAAAATATGTTACCAAAATGCTTCTAGAACTGAAAAACAAATTCATTACAGTCACAAGATACAATATCAATGTACAGAAATCTGCTTATTTCTATACATGAATAACGAAGAAGCAGAAAGAGAAATTAAGAAACAAGATGTTTTGGCAAGAATGTGGAGAAAAAGGAACCCCTGTGGACTGTTGGTGGGAATGCAAACTGGTGCAGCCACTGGAAAATAGTGTGGAGATTCCTCAGAAAGTTAATAATAGAACTACCCTGTAACCTAGCAATCACACTAAGGTATTTATCCCCAAAAAACAAAACCACTAATTCAATAGCAACACTATTTACAATATATAAATTGTTAAAGCAACCCAAGTGTCCATCAATAGATGAAAGGATGTAGATGTAGTGTGTATATATATATATATATATATATATATATATATATATATACAATTCAGCAAAATGAAGAATAAAATCTTGCCGTTTGCAACAACATGAGGAAAGATAGAGAGTGAGAGAGAGAGAGAGAGAGAGAGAGAGAGAAGGGGGAAAATGCTAAGTAAAATTAGTCTATCAGAAAAATGGAAAAGAGAGAGAGAGAGAGAGAGAGAGAGAGAGACAAGAAACAGAGTCTTAACTATAGAGAACAAATTGGTGGTTACAAGAGGAGACATGGGTGGGTGGATGGTTAAAATAGGAGATGGGGATTAAAGAGTACACTTACAATGATGAGCACTGAGTAATGTAGAGAATTGTTGAGTCACTATATTGTCCACCTAAAAATAATGTGACAAATTATGTTAACTAAACTGGAATTAAAATAAAAACTTAATAAAAATTCAGAGAGAATAACTCTGAGACTCTGACCCTCAATGGCCAACACAGAGAACCTAGCATGAATGAAGAGCAAAAAGAAAAAAATGAAAAACCATACTTTCCCATTTCTAATTCTATATTCCAGAGTATTCTTCTGCAGACTATTCATGCATTTTTTGGGACTTAATCATACAAGAAGTAATTAAAGAGCTACAGTAATGAAAAATGTTTTTTGATGCTGAGTGGTAAGGGTAGGATTCAGAAGCATAAAATATGCCATCTATTTTCTCAACTCCACAGTTTGGGGAAAAACTTGATCACTCATAAAATATTACAAAACATCCCATAATAAATAACATTATTAAATTATATAGAAGGTGAGAAGATGAGTTCACTAAGAGCTGAACCTGTTTAGGAAGGTTGCCTGGTCTTTGCTCAATAGATAAATGTGGTTTAAGTGGTGTTCCCAGAGGGTGGAACAAGTCTCACTGGAGGCATGAAAAGTTATTTTTGGTGGCACTAGGAATAGGTTTTTTTATATTTTCAAGTTACACATTTGTTTTAAGGCGTTAAAATGTTATAAAATTAGTACTTTGTATCTATCATTTAATGGATATTATTATTTACGAGGAGGCTGAATTAGGTAACTGAGTTTTTAAAACTGATTAAACCAGCATTCACAAAAATAAAAGTATAGAGGGTAATAAAACATATCAAAAACTATTGATGGACATTTGAGCATCTCAGATTTGCCAAACTCCAGCTTAAAGACAAGGTAGTAGGCAAGGGATCCCAGGACAGAGCTGAAATATTACCAAGGACACGAATGACAAGTAAACATATACTATTTGTTTAACAGTGTAGACAAAAATTTTGACAAAGGAATACAATATGTTAGGAAATAGTGGGAAAGAAGCTTGGAGACTAAAACCATACAAATAAAATCTTAAAGTATAGAAACCCTAGGATATGGGAAGCAATTGAAGCATTTTAAACAGAGCTGAGAGAGGGAAATAAAAACTTATTTATTGGGTAATTTTTATATATTACTCATTGTTCTAGGAAATTTATACATATTTCATTTAATCTTCAGAACAATTCTATGGAGTAGGGAATAATTTTATCTCCTATCTTACCTATGAGTAAATTGCAGCATGGAGAGGTTAATCAACTTTCCTAAAATCATATGAGTAGGAAAGGCAAGATTCAGACCCAAGACTGTCTGACTCCAAAACCATGTTTTTTTTCTACCACTCTCTCACAGGTTTCTGTGACAAAAGAGTGCAGAATGGATTGGAGAAGGTGGAAAACAGATGGTGGAGAGCCCTACTGAAGGATATACCAGTAATTTAAATTTCAGATAATAAGAACGTGGATTAGGGCAGTGACAATAAGAATGAAGGTAGTGGGTAGTTTCGAAAGAATTTCTGAAAAGAGCACTTAAGAGTCCAGTCAAGATGGAGGAGAAATAGGGAGTTCCGTACTTCCCACCTGCATCTCTCAAACAAAGAAGGGCTGAAGCCAAGGGACTCTGAACAGCAAGAGTCTGGGAAGAAAAGAGATGGAATCCACTAAGAAGACAGCCTCATAGGGCTTTCGGGGAGACATCCTATCTGTAACTGCAGAGCTTTCTTTGGACTGAGTGCCCCAGTCCCAGAAATTCCTTCTGGAATAGACGTTACGCAAGGGACACATTCGGCCTCAGAAGGAACCAGTCCCCTACTCCATCCCCTGCTAGGAAGTGCCCCAGCTCTCGGGATTACATTTCAGGTGGTATCATTAATGCTCACGTAGTAAGATCTGGAAACAAGGCTAGGTGCAGGACAAAGAACACAGCCCACTTTGGCTACACCCACTGCACAGTGAGATTGGACCCAAAAGAGTGATTTGCAATGCCTGGTTTAAGAAGGCACAGGGGGCTCACCATTTTTCTCCCAACAACAACCAAGGCAGGACCTCAGGACCCACAGTGGAGGGGAGACCTGCCTACACCAAACCACACCCATCTGCGCTGGGTGGCTGCTTTGTTACCTGAGCCCTGATAGATGATGCATAATCAGCCCCTCTCCCAAGATCAGCACTGATGCATTGCCGGTCTTAACTCTAGATGAATTCTTGCTATTCAGATATATTCTCCCTTATATCATTCTTATCTCTCCCCTCCACTGGACTTGGTATTCTGGTTATAGGTTTGTTTAAACAGGAATATATAATCCATTCTCTTGATGCATGTTCTACACCTACGTCGTTACCCTCCTTTCCCTCTCTCTGAAATCAGACTACATAGTTTCTCTGGGTAACATTATCTTGGGTTTTTTTCCTCCTCACCTCCTGCCATATTCTCCTTTTTCTCTATCTGAATTAAGCCTTTTAGTCTCTAGGCCTGGTCAATGTTCAGTTTCTCTATCTCCCCATCCTTGTCATTTTACTCTTTGTATATACTCTTCCATCAGCACTGCCTCCACACTGCTCTTTATTTGTAGCTGGGATTTCTGGTTTTATGCTTTTAGACTGTCCTTTGTCTTTTGTTGTTTTTCTTTCTGTTTTATTTTCCTTTATGTTTGCTTGTTTGTTTGATTTGTTTGTGTGTTTGCATGCATTTGTTCCCTGTTTGTTTGTCTGTCTGTTTTCCTTTCCAGGGCTACCTTGAGAAACAACCCAAAGTACACAAGGTGGAGAGTCCAAAATTTCACTACGAGTAGGGAAATAAAATAACCAAAGTCTCAACAAGGGAGACCAAGGGACACCATTAAAAGAACACTTCCTGAATGGAAAGGCCCTGGACAGTCTATTAGCCCCCATTAATATAGCAGTACTTGCTGGTACAAAGCACATAACAAGCTTTTAAAACTGAAAAGAGACAGAGAGCTAGCCAAAATGATGAAACAGAAGAACTCTCCACTAAAGAAATTCCAGGAAGAAGTGACAGCTAAAGAATTGGTCAAAACAGATATAAGCAACATAACTGACCAAGAATTTAGAACAATAGTTATAAAATTAATCACTGGGCTTCAAAAAGGCATGGAAGAAAATAAGACTCTATTGATACAAAGATTATGGACCTTAAAAATACTTGTGATGAATTAAAAAATGATATAAATGAAGCACGTAACAAAATGAAGGCGGCCACTGCACGGATTGAAGAGGCAGAGAGGAGAATAGCTGAATTTGAAGACACAATTATAGAAAAAGAGGAAGCCAAGAAAAAGAGACATAAATTGATCCAGGAGCATGAAAAGAGAATTCGAGAAGTGAGTGATGTATTCAAATGGAACAATATCCTTATCATAGGAATTCCCAAAGAGGAAGAGAGAGAGAGAAAGGGGCTGAAGGGGTACTTGAAAAAAACTATCGCTGAGAACTTCCCCAATGTGGGGAGGAAACAGACATTGAAATCCAAGAGGCACAGAGAACTCCCCTCAGATGCAACTTGAATCGATCTTCTGCATGACATATCAGCGAAACTGACAAAATAACAGGATAAAGAGAGAATTCTGAAAGCAGCTAGGGATAAAAGGGCCCTAACATACAAAGGAAAAACCTATCAAAGTGGTTAGAGACCTATCTACTGAAACTTGGCAGGCCAGAAAGGAATGGCAAGAAATCTTCAATGTGATGAACAAGAAAAATATGCAGCCAAGAATCCTTTATCCAGCAAGCCTGTCATTCAGAATAGAAGAAGAGAGAAAGGTTTTTCCAAACAAACAAAAATGGAAGGAATTCATCACCACTAAACCAGCCCTACAAGAAATCCAAAGGAGAACTCTATGAGGGAAATGTTGCAAGGAACACAAGATACCAGAGACACCACTACAAGCATGAGGCTTACAGAGAACACAATAACTCTAAACCCATATATTTCAATAATGACACTAAATATAAATGGACTAATGCTCCAATCAAAAGACATAGGGTAGCAGAATGGATAAAAAAAAAGATCCATCTATTTGCTGTCTACAAGAGACTCCTTTTAGTGAGGACCTGAGGACACCTTCACATTGAAGGAGAGGGGATGGAGAAATATCTGTCATGCTACTGGAAATCAAAAGAAAGCTGGAGTAGCCATACTTATATCGGACAAACTGGACTTTAAAGTAAAGGCAGTAACAAGAGATGAAGAAGGGCATTATATAATAATTACAGGGTCTATTCATCAGGAAAAGCTAACAATTATAAATGTCCAACACCGAATTTGGAAGCACACAAACACATAAAATAATTAATCACAAACAAAAACAATCTTATTGAAAAAATGTGCTAATTGCTGAGGACTTTAATACTCCACATACAGCAATGGATAGTTCAACTAGACAGAAAATCACTAAAGAAACAATGGACGAGAACGACACATTGGACCAGATGGATTTGACAGATACATTTAGATCCCTACATCCTGAGGCTATGGAATTCTATTTCTTCTCGAGTGCACATGGTACATTCTACAAGATAGATCACATACTGGGTCACAAAGCAGCCCTCCATAAACATAAAAGAATTGATCATACCATACAGACTTTCAGATCACAATGCTATGAAACTTGAAGTCAACCACAGGAAAAAGTCTAGAAAACTTCCAAAAACATGGAGGTTAAAGAACACCCTACTAAAGAATGAATGGGCCAATCAGGCAATTAGAGAAGGAATTAAAAAATATATGGAAACAAATGAAAATACAACAATCCAAACTCTTTGGGATGCAGCAAAGGCAGTCTGAAGAGGAAAGTATATTGCAATCCTGGCCTATTTCAGGAAACTAGAAAAAGCACAAATACAATATCTAACAGTGCACCAAAAGGAACTAGAAACAGAGCAGCAAGAACACCCCAAACACAGAAGAAGAAGAGAAATAATAAGGATCAGGGCAGAAATAAACAATATAGAATCCAAAAGAAAGTTGACCTGATCAATGAAACCATGAGTTGTTTTTTTGAAAAAATAAACAAAATTGATAAACCTCTAGCCAGGCTTCTCAAAAAGAAGAGAGAGCGCACCCAAATAGACCAAATCACGATTGAAAATGGATATTACAACCAATCCCTCATAAATATAATGAATTATCAAGGAATACTATGAAAAATTATATGCGAACTAACTGGACAACCTAGAAACAATGGAAAAATTCCTAAACACACACACACACACTACCAAAACTCAAATGGGTAGAGATATAAAATCTGAACAGACCCATAACTAGTGAAGAAATTGAATCAGTTATCCAAAATCTCCCAACAAATAAGAGCCCTGGGCCAGGTGGCTCCCCTGGGGCTTCCCCGGGGAATTCAACAGACATTTCAACCAGAGATAATACCCATTTTTCTCAAGCTTATTCCAAAAAATAGAAATAGAAGGAAAACATATGGACTCTACGAAGCCAGCATCACTTTGATTCCCAAACCAGATAGAGACCCAGCCAAAAAAGAGAAATGCAGGCCAATATCCCTGATGAATACCGATGCAAAAATCCTCAACAAGATACTAGCAAATCGAATTCAACAACACATAAAAATAATTATCCACCATGATCAATTGGGATTCATTCCTGGGTTACAGGGCTGGTTCAATATTCATAAATCCATAAATGTGATACATCCCATTAACAAAAGAAAAGATAAAAAAACAGATGATCCTGTCGATAGATGCAGGAAAAGCATTTGACAAAATATAGCATCCTTTCTTAATAAAGACCCTCAAGAAAGTCGGGATAGAGGGAATTTACTTAAACATCATAAATGCCATTTATGAAAAGCTTACAGATAATATCATCCTCAAAGGGGAAAAACTGAGAGCCTTCCTCCTGAGATCAAAAACACGACAGGGATGTCCACCCTCACCACTGTTGTTTAACATAGTGCTGGAAGTCCTAGCATCAGTAATCAGACAACAAAAGGAAATAAAAGGCATGAGAATTGGCAAAGATGAAGTCAAACTTTCACTTGTTGCAGTTGACATGTTACTCTACATGGAAAACCCAACAGACTCCACCAGAAGCCTGTTATAACTGATCCATGAAATCAGCAAAGTGGCAGGGTACAAAATCAACCTACAAAAATCGGTTGCATTTTTATGCACCAATAATTAAGCAACAGAAAGAGAAATTGAGAAACTGATCATATTCACAATTGTACAAAAAACCATAAAACTCCTAGGAATAAACCTAACCAAAGATGTAAAAGATCTGTATGATGAAAACTATAGAAAACTTATGAAGGAAATTGAAGAACACACAAAGCAATGGAAAAACATTCCATGCTAATGGATTGGAAGAATAAACATTGTTAAAATGTCATTACTTGCCAAAGCATTCTTCACATTCAATGCAATCCCAATCAAAATTGCACCAGCATTCTTCTCAAAGCTAAAGCAAACAATCCTAAAATTTGTACAGAACCACAAAAGACCCTCAATAGACAAAGTAATACTGAAGAAGAAACCAAAATGAGAGGCATCACAATCCCAGACTTTAGCCTCTACTACAAAGCTGTACTCATTAAGACAGTATGGATTTGGCACAAAAACAGACACATAGACCAATGCAATAGAATAGAGAACCCAGAATTGGACCCACAAATGTATGGCCAATTATCTTTGCCAAAGGGAGAATGAGTATCCAATGGAATAAAGACAGCCTGTTTTACAGATGCTGCTGGGAGAACTGTACAGCAACATGCAAAAGAATGAAACTAGACCACTTTCTTACACCATACACAAAAATAAACTCAAAATGGATGAAGGACCTGAATGTGAGACAGGAAACCATCAAAACCCTGGAGGAGCAAGCAGGAAACAACCTCCTTGATCTCAGCTGCAGCAACTTCTTACTCGACACATCTCCAAAGGCAAGGGAATCAAAAACAATGAACTATTGGGACCTCATCAAGATAAAAAGCTTCTGCACGGCAAAGGAAACAATCAATAAAATAAATAGGCAACCAACGGAATGGGAAAAGATAGTTGCAAATGACATATCAGATAAAGGGCTAGTATCCAAAATCTACAAGGAACTCCCCATACTCCACACCCGAAAAATGAATAATCCAGTGAAGAATTGGGCAGAAGATACGAACAGATACTTCTCCAAAGAAGACCTGCAGATGGCCAACAGACACATGAAGTGATGCCCAACGTCACTCATTATCAGGGAAATACAAATCAAAGCCACACTGAGATACCACCTCACGCCAGTCAGAGTGGCTAAAATGAACAAATCAAAAAACTATAGATGCTGGCGCAAATGTGGAGAAATGGGCACCCTCCTACACTGTTGGCGGGAATGTAATCTGGTGTAGCCACTCTGGAGAAAAGTGTGGAGGTTCCTCAAAAAATTAAAAATAGAGCTCCCCTATGATCCATCATTAGCACTGCTAGGAATTTTCCCAAGCAATACGGGAGTGCTGATACATAGGGACACATGTACCCCACTGTTGACAGCAGCACTTTCAACAATAGCCAAATCAAGGAAACAGCTTAAATGTCCATCAGCTGACGAATGGATCAAGAAGATGTGGTTTATATATACAATGGAATACTACATGGCAATGAGAAAAAATGAAATCTGGACATTTGTAGCAACGTGGATGGAACTTGAGGGTGTTATGCTAAGTGAAATAAGTCAGGCAGAGAATGACAGATACCATATGTTTTCACCCATTTGTGGAACAGGAGAAACTTAACAGAGGATCATAGGGGAAGGGAAAGGGAAAAAGTAGTTAAGGAGAGGGAGGGTGACAAACCACAAGAGACTCTTAAATAGTGAGAACAAACTGAGTGTTGATAGGGAGTGGGGGAGAAGAGAAAATGGGTGATGGCCTCAGAGGAGAGCACTTGTTGGGATGAGCACTGGGTGTTATGTGGAAACCAAATTGACAATAAACTATATTTAAGGAAAATAAGAAAAAAAAACATACTTTAGGGACCTGGTGTGGTGGGGACATGTACTGTTTCTCTTGGAAAGGGTCTTGTTGCACTAGGACTGATGTTGGCTTGACCCAGAAGGTTAGTCACACCAGAGTGCATGTTTGGAACAAGAGGACTATACAGCCAGTGTCCCAGTTAGCTACACTTGTGATGAGTTGTGGGGGAGGGAAATGAGTCCTGCTGGTTCTTTTGTCCCCAGAGAGGCAATGCCACCTCTCACAAATGTGCTCCCAAAAGAATGAACACTATTTCACTGTGCCATATAGGTGTTCCTCAGATTTCCCAGTCCACGTCAGGGTTGTATGCCTGTCTCTGCTCCAAGAGTAGGGGAGAGTCCTCACGTCTCTATACTAGCCCAGCCTGGGGACCTCTGAAACTCCAGTCTTTGAGTCCCATTCGTAGTAAAAACTCACAAAAATCAGCCACTTTTGTTTTCTCAGCCAATAGCTTTGGGGGAAGTGATAGCCTTGTGCTTATCCCTGTGTGCTCCACTTCCCTTCAGCTTTCTCCATTACCAGGGCTCCCTCCCCTCTACAGCACTCACAATCTGTTTCTCCACCAAACCATGTCTCCACCCTTCCTACGTTCCTCAAAGTGACATCTTCTTTCCCTATACTTATACAATTTGCTGTATCAATCCTCAGGTCAATTTCTTGAGTATTCAGAATGACTTGATCATTTACATAACTGTATTCGAGGAATGAGGCAAGTCTATGATCCTCCTCCTATGCCATCTTAACTCCCTGAAGGGAGTTAATTTTTGTGTATTTTAAAAATATGCAAAAAATAAAATTTTTTGAGTCATAAACTGAAGTATCTTTCTTCAATTAAAAAAATACTTGGTAGCTGTAAGTTGAGTTTATTTTCTTCAAATAAACTTGAGGCTTGTTTCAGAGACAAGTATCAGTACAGGGCATCTTATTGAGATTTCCTGTGAGGAACTTGCAGTCCTGAAAATGAAAATCATTAGTCTCACAAGACGTGAATTTCTAAAGAAATGTATTTCAGATAATTTCCATAAGAAGAGATTTTCTTCAACTAAATAACTGACCAGTAAGGTATACATGTTCTTGAATTAATGTGAATGATGAGTTTTCTGCAAATTCAAGGTGGTCTGTTTGGTTCGTATAGAGTCAAAGCCATGAACAATTGGGAAGAAAACAAGGAATGAAGCAAAGGTATATCTTGAGTACGTTTCTTATTTCAGGCTCCTTCCCTTGAGACTTACTAACTTCATATCACTAGAACTGATAACTGGAAAAATGGTGAAAGAGGTGAAAACTCTATTTGTGCCCAACTTTCCTATGGTGACCTTTTTATTCAGCTTTCTATTCAAGGATATGATGCTTTTCCAGACCTTCTGGGTTCCTGTTGTCACAAAGGAATGTCATTTGAGGGGTAGATCCTTACTACTAAAACAAGTATTTTGTTTTAAGTGGGCATTGCAGACACAAAAGAATGGATTCCAAGGGTCTAGAATTTCAAACATTGACAACAAGCAAAGGATTATTCAAATCAGTAATCTCAAGTTTTTTGGTCTCAGATCCCTTATAAGGATTCCAAAGAACCTTTATTTATATGAAATATATATGTATATATATATAATATATATATATTCACCATATTAGATATTAAAAACTGGTGTTTTAAAATATTTATTAATACATTTAAAATAATAAAATTATTATATGCTAATATAATAGCATATACCCATGACATATAATTAATTTATCAAAAACAGTGAGAAGAGTGACATTGTTTTACAGTTTTTCAAACTTCTTTAATGTCTGGTTTAATAGAAGACGGATTCTCATGCCTGCTTTTTCATTCAATCTATTGTGACAAATTAAATCAATACAACTAAATTAGTTGCAATATAGGAGAAAAATTTTGGCCTTATATGGGCATATAGACTAAAAAGAGAAGAGTACTTTAGTAACATTTTTACATATTTCACATTGTACACATTTTTCATTGGTGCAACACTAAAATTAGACAATTAGTAGCTTTTTACAGCATAATTGCAATTTGGATTCTGAAACCATATCAAGGAATTTTTCCTACTCTATTTCAGTAAAATTCAATGACTTATCATGCACTTTGAATGGATCTTTTAGCCACACAGTATTTGTAACAACATGCATTCGTAATTTGGAAAATATTGGTTTACTGAGTTATACAACTGTTAATATGATTCACTATGCAGAATCAAAAATACATCACATTTGTTACTATCACCACTGGTTTCATCAGAAATTCCATAAACAATATGAAGCTTTCAAGCACAGTGATGGATGCAAATTGTCCCAAGTTCTAATTTTTACTTGAAAACTCAAATTTTAACATTGGCAACAAATTCTTGTCAACTGTTTTTCCTTGAAGTAACATTTTAACTTTGATCATTTCCAAGAAATGTCTACCAAACACCCAAATTTGAATAGCCATAGTTTTCTTTCAGCCATTCTTTCAAATAAACATTGGTGTTCCATGATAAAAAGTTTCTAGTTCAACACAAAGCTTAAAGAGTTTTACAAGTGCTTTTCTTTGAGCCAACCATTACACTTCAGTGTGTAGCAGAAGTATTTTATATATACTTCCCTTTTTTCACACAGAATATTAAATATTAAAAATACCTGTAATCAAGGGTCAAGAACCAATAAAATTAATTTATATATATATAAATTATATATATATATATATTTGTTTATTCTACAGTAGTCCCCTATTATGTTTTTTTGCTTCCCATGATTTCAGATACCTGCTGTTAACTGTGGTCTGGAAGCAGATGATCCTCCTTCTGATGTATTTTCAAAACGTCAATAAATAGTTTAAGGCTATATCACAATGCTTATGTCATTTACATCACTTCATTTATCATGTAGGCATTTTATCATCTCATGTCATCATATGAAGAAGGGTGAGTACAGCACAATGTATGTTCTGAGAGAAAGAGATGATATTCACATAGTTTTTATTATAGTAATTGTTTTAATTATTTCATTTTATTATTAGTTTTTGTTATAAAAATTTCACTGTGCCTAATTTATAAATTAAACTTTATTATAGGTGTATATGTATAGGAAAAAGCAGTAATATATAGTGTTTGCTACTATGTGTAGTTTCAGATGTCCTCTGGGGATCTTAGAACATATCCCCCATGGGTAAGGCAGGATGACTGTGCTTCATCAAGGACATTCTAAAGTGAAACTACTTTTTTACCCATAAATGTACGACAGTAAAGAATACTAGTATACTTTGAAACAATTGCCTTGATTTGTTTTAAGGCACCAGAAGTTTTATCCTCCATGGCTTTTGTACCATCAATGCAAGTATCAATACAGTGTAAAAGGCAAATAATATCTTAATATTATTTTTTAAAGTAGTTGTGACCTTGAGGGCCTACAAAAAGTGTCTGAGGGCTCCCAGGGATTGGCAGATCAACATTGTGACCCCTTGTATCAAACCATGTTTCATAAGAGATCATTTAAAAATTCAATCAAAACGTTGCACCAAATACCTATAGACACAGCTATATAACATTTCATGCTGAGAGTCAACTTGTACTATGTCATATTGTTCTAACATTAACATGAAAGTGACATATTTTCTGTAGAGCTATTTGGGCTGTTTTTAAATGTACTTTTGGTATTCTCTTACCTTTGTCCTCTGTCATTATTTTTCCTTATTCATTGTCAATTCAAAGTAGTTCCAAATTAGCTAATATGAATTGAGCATTTACTAATTGCAAGACCCTGTGCTAGGTTATGCTTCGGTAGACTCAGTGATAAATAAGTCCTTGCTTTTAAGGAATTTAAAATCTAATTTTGAAAGTTAGAAACACACAGACAGTACCCAATTTAAAGTTGTTCAACTGACAATTTTTCAACCTTATGGTGGCCCAAAAGTGATATGCATTTAGTAGAAATTGTATTTTGAATTTCAATCTTTTCCTGAGCTACCAATATGTGATATGATATTCTCTTATAATACTGGGCAGCAGCAGTCGGCTGCAGCTTGAAGTCAACCACGTGATCACAAGGGTATACAATTAATACACTTACATCTGTTCTGTATTCATACAACCATTCTGTTTTCATTTTCAGTATAGTTAGTATTCAATAAATTATACAGTATATTAAAAATTTTATTATAAAGTATGCTTCGTGTTAGATGATTTTGCCCAACTGTAAGCTAATTTAAGTGCTTTGAAGATGTTTAAGGTAGACTAGGGTAAACTATGATGTTCAGCAGTTAGGTACATTAAATGTATTTTTGACTTATGATATTTTCAACTTACATTATATTTATCATGGACAGAGCCCCATTGAAAGTCAAAGAAGATATGCATATACTTAGTTTTAGAGCATAATGTGGACTGATATCAAACTGTCCACTTTCTCTTTTCAGAGGCAACCACTATATTTAGATTCTTATCTATGCTTCTACACATATTCTATGCACATGCATGTATATCCTTTCTTTCTTATTTTTAATACAAGAAAGCAGTGAACTATATACACTTATCTACACCTTGACCTTTCACTTAAAGTGTCTTAGATGTAATTGCTTATTAGTAAAAATAAAGTTATTATTTTTTATTCTTCTTAACTAATGATTAATAATTTATTTAATTTTCTTCTATTTGTGAACATTTAGGTGGTTAATAATTTTGGTTTTGCTATTGAAAATTGTGTTGTAAAGAATAGGTAATTTTCAACCTATGAATGAATAAAACAACATAGAAAAGTGGTCTTGACTTGAATTCTACTTTCTAGCTGTGTGAACCTAGGCAAGTTTCTTAACTTCTCTGAGCCTGTTTTTTCATCTAAAAATTAGCACAAGCTAATGTATATGAAGCGCTTATTATAGTAGTGCCATACATGTAGTAAACATTTGACACATGTAAGTTATTATTTTTAACCTTCATAGGATCAGTAAGTCCACTGAAATGATCTTTAAAACCTGTGCATGTGTAATATTTTCTAGGAGAAGGTACACAATGTTCATCAGATTCTGAAAGAAGTATATAATCCCCCCAAAAATACCACTATTGAGAATAATAATAATAATAGTTACTGAGTCAAATTTTTCAAATTATGCCTTATTATAATACCAGCCTCTTTTGCATGATAACACTTAGCCCCTTCAGTGAACAAATGCCTGAAATAAAGTGTTTTACATCCATTATCTGTACTTATCATAACATTCCTGCAACACAGAGATTTCCATTTTACTCATGAGGATTGTGAAAAAGAAGTCAGTTAATAGGCCCAAGGTTAAATTGCTGTAAAGCCAGTATTTGGACTCAGTGTAGTCTGGCTCCAAAGTACCCTCAGTTATATACTGCTAAACTTTTTCTTCCTAACTTGAATAATCCCATTTTCCCCCATGCCAATAACCTTTCCTATGCTCATTTCTCAAATCAAATACTTAACATCTGGCTTTTACTTCCTCTTCTGTGCTAAAATTAGTCTATGAAAAGTTAAAAAATGCCTCATAATCACTCTTTCTGATGGCTTTCCTTAATATTTGTCTTTCTTGGACTCTGATATTTAACATGTTTAACCAGCATGAAAACACCATGGACAAGAAACTAAGTTTAGTTTTAGATAGACTTAGGTTGAAATACATAGGCAAAACATAGTTTGCCACTTGTTTTGCCAGGTTATCTAACTTATCTGAACTTCAGTGACTTCATCTATAAAATGGACATAATATAATTACTTCTTAGGCTGATTTTGAGAATTTAAGGTAATTGTTCATTTAAATAGTTTTAACACAATACCCTTACAATAAATGCTAGTTGTCTTTCTCCACATCCCATGGAATGTTGTCCTCATTTTATTAGCACTGCAGTGTCCTGGATGCCATACCTCTCTAGTCGCTCTTCTTAAATTATTATTATTGGGGCACCTGGGTGGCTCGGTGGGTTAAGCATCTGACTTCAGGTCAGGTCATGATCTCCTGGTTCATGAGTTCAAGCCCCACGTCTGGCTCTCTGCTGTCAGCATGGAGCCTGCTTTGGATCCTCTGTATCCCTCCATTTATGTCCCTCCCTTTCTCTCTCTCTCTCTCTCTCTCCCTCTCTCTCCCTCTCAAAATTAAATTAACATCAAACACATTAAAAAAATAATAAATTATTATTATTATTACTGCTCCTCTTACTTCTCCAGGCCTTAAATCTCAATGTTCCAAAACATATGCTCCATAGTCCTCTTTTATTCTGTCTTTACTCTTCCTTGTTAATCTCACCAAAAATTAAAATCCATACTCTTATAATAAAAATAAAGCCCCTGGGTACCTGGGTAGCTCAGTCTGTTAAGTGTCTGACTCTTGATTTTGGCTCAGGTCATGATCTCATGGTTCATGATTGAGTCCCGCATCAGTCTCTGTGCTGACAACATGGAGCCTGTTTGGAATTCTCCGTCTCCTTCTCCATCTGCCCCTCCCCTGCCTATGCCCTCTCTCTCTCAAAATAAATAAATAAATAAATAAATAAATAAATAAATATATAAGCAAGCTTAAAAAATATAATAAAGTCCCAGAGCAGATTTGCCAATTGTCTGCAGTTTCCATCATAGATTCATTACATCCTAAATCTCAGTAAATATGCTACCCTCAACCCGTCTACTCTTTGATTCATATGATATCCTCCAAATTTTCTAGGTAGAAATCTAAAAACCTCTAGTGGTTAAAAACACTGTATGTATGCTTAGGCATATCAGAGGTGTGCCCTCTGATAAGAACATTCTAATTCACATTTTAATAGAAATAGTCTTCACTGAACAAACCTAATCAAGTCACTAAAAAATAGGCAGACAACAAAGCCTGAGGGAAAGTTTCAGCAACCACAGTTGCTGCACCATATTACCTAAAATTTTCAGTTGTAAACCAACAACAACAATAAATATGATGCATGCATAGAATGAGAAGAGTTTGTCCCATAGATAGGAAAAAGATCAAGTAATATCATGATTTCACTGAAGGAGGCAAGACGTTGGGGTTGTCAGACAAGAGCTTCAAAACAGCTATTATAAATATATTCAAACAACTAAATGAAATCATGTTAAGATCATTAAAGGAAAGGGTGATGACAATGACTCATAAAGTAAAGAATGTCAATAAATTGTTGAAATTATATTTGAAAATGGAAATTATGGAGATTAAAGTACAATAAACAAAAAGAAAAATCACTACAGAGACCCAAAAGTAGGTCTAAACTGGCAAAAAAAAAAAAGTAAAACTAGAGATAGACTTATAGTGATGATGCAATTTGAAAAACAAAGAGAAATAAGATGATAAATGAATTAACCTCAGAGAAATAATAGATATTATTAAGTGCATAACTCATAAAGAGAATACCATAAACGGAAGAAGTAGAAATGAATAAAAACATACTTAAACAAATAATGGCTGAAAATGCCCTAAACGTGATAAAGAACATTAACCTACACACTTAATAAGCTGAATGAACTCTAACTGCAATATATAATGATGGGATAAAAACTCCTGAATGTGCTCTCCTTGATAAAAGCAAGAACACTGGAAAATTTTCAAAATTAATGTTTTCAGTACTCTTGAAATTGACTGAAGGCTTGCAACAATTTAGAGAATGTTTACTAGAGAAAAATTGTTGAATATTTGTAAGAATAATGAGTTTTCTGACGTTATAAATTGCTCTATTCCCATAACCCTCTCGCAATATCTGCAGTAGCCTTGAAAACCAGTAGCCTGGAACCACAGTTGAAAACCAGCACCCTGAAACCCACTTAAGATGTCTGAACTAGGTTTGAAGCCATCCAAAACCGTATTCCCAGATAATTGTCATTATTGGAACTATATGCATATTCCCTGGAAAATGACACTAAGAAAGCTTATTTGACCTGACTCATATCTCCCAGTGCAAACAGAATTGTACCTGGGACATCTTTTTTTCAGAAACGCTGGCAATAATTTTGTAAGACTACAAGGTCCTAAAGTGGTAAATAACAATTGGGACACACAATAACCAAATCATAATGTTTGGAAGGATGAACTATGTAATAGTAAGTTCAAAAGGGATTTTGAAAAACTTTATTATATTCCTAGACATCTAGAAGATCATGCACATGTAGAGGGCTATATGCATGCCCAGAGCTGTGTGCATGCTCAAGAAAGAACTGAGAACATAATTCTTCACCAAAGGCCAAACATAAGACTTTGAACAAGTAAGAAATGAAGGCCAAGGCAGATTTGAAACTTTATGGATCAATGCTGCCAAAACATGCACAAAGATACCCTCAACAAAAACTGAGAGACCTATTGGTTCCAGGTAATTTCTTTTCAATCATTACATGATCACTAGGTTAACTGAACAGAGACTTCAGTGACCACATACTACCTATTATATACAGGGTTCACATTAAAATGTATAGGATTAGTTTAGTAAAACATCTAATGCAAAAACAATACATATCAACAACAACAAACTCAAGGGAAGGGAATAATCTAATTTCTACAATAGCCACATATTATTATTATTATTATTATTATAACTATCTAGTTTACAAAAGAAAATATTAGAAATGTAAATAATCAATAAAATGTGGCACATGTACAGAAAAAAATAAAGCAATCAAAGAAACTGCTTGAGGAATCTTAGAGAGTAGACATACTAAACTAAAAGCTTAAATTAGTTATAAACATGTTCAAAGAACTAGAAGAAACTATAATTAAAGAACTAAAGAAAAGTGTGATGATCTTCTCACCAAAGTTTTCAATAAGTACAATTTTTTAAGAGAACAAATAGAAATTCTGATGTTGTAAGCACAATACTGAAATAAAATTCACTAGAAATGCAGCAGAGCAAAATAGTGCAGACAGAAGAAAAAATCAGTAAATTTGAAGATTGAACAATTGAGATTTTTCCATTCTGAGAAACAAATGGGAAAGAATAAACAAAAATGAACAAAGTTTTGAGACTTGTGGGACACAATAAAAAATACAAATAAACACAAAATGGAAGTTCCATGGGTGAAGGAGAGAAAGAGGTAGCAAAATATTCAAAGAAATAATTGCTAAAAACATAAAAATAGTGAAAATCATTAATCCATATATTCCAGAAGCTCCAAATGTAATAAGTTCAAAGAGATTCATACCCAGACACAACATAATCAAACTATCAAAAACCCAATGAGAATATTGAAAACAGCAAAAGCGAGGCAGTTCCTCATGTATAAATCACCCTTAATAAGACTAAAAGCTAATATATCATCAGAAGCCAAGGAGACCTTAAGTCGGTAAAGTGAGATATTCAAACCGATTAAGAAAAAACTGTCATCCAAAACTACTTATGAAGCAAAGCTATTTTTCATAAATTAAGCTAAAAATAAGACTTTTAAATAAACATAAAGTGAAAGAATGTGTTGCTAGTGACCCACCATGTAAAAATACCAAAGTAAGTTATTCAACCTGAAAACAAGTGTTATTAGATAATTATTCAAATACGTGTTCTTTAAAAGTACCAGTGAATATAGGTAAACATAAAAGACATAACATAATTGGATATTTTTTCCTTTTCTCTTAATTGATTTTAAAAATAATGCATAAAACAATATTAAAATAATTATATGGTTGGGCTATAATATATAGAAAATATATATTTCACAATAATAGCACAAAAGAAGTGGATGAGAGCTAAGATATAAGAGTGAGAAAATGACATCAAATGGTTAATCTATGAGAAGAAACAAAAAATACCTAGTTGCAAATAATAAGGATAATATATAAAAGTATATAGATAAATACTCGCTCCCCTCTCCCAGATCTTTAATTATTTTCTTTGAGAGAGAGAGAGTGGGGGAGGGGCAGAGAGCAAGGGAGGCACAGAATCTGTGTCTTGGCAGGCATCCTTCCGAAGTGTCTCCTTCCTGGCCGCACACTGAAGTCAGCTCTTGCTGGGAGCAGCACCCCTTTCAAAGTGGCTCTTACCCTGTAAAGAGAGGTAGATGACTCCAAAAACCGACACACCTACAGTTCTAGCAGCTGAGCCCCTTATCTGGGTGTACAGGGAGTAATCTCTGCTGTTTGGTGTGTGCACAACTGTGATAGAGAGGCTACTGCAGATATCTAGACAGTCATATTTTGTTGCCAACCAACAAAAGCCCTGTTAGCCATGGAGAGAGTAAACCCTGCCATCTGGTGTGTACACAGGTATGGCAGAGAGCCTAATTGCAGACACCTTGTCTGACTGCCAGCCTCACCCATAAATTAAAGCTTCTCAGTTGGTAGTACAGAGAACAATCCTTACCTTTCAGTGCACCCATAACTGTGGCAGAAAGACTAATTTCAGACAGCTACCCTGACTGCCAACCTCACCCACCTACAAGACTTTGGCAGCCTCAGGCCTCTCAACAGTAAAGGGACCCAATTCTGCCCAATGTGCCCATAGCAGTCAAAATGAGTCATTGTAGCTGGATGGGCTGAAGTCAAACACGGCTCAGTCATAAGGATAAGACATACACAGCCCACGTGGGAAACACCCCTGGTGCCCCTGATTCTGATGGACAAAGTGGGATTGCACTTGGGGCACCCCAGGATATCTTCTAAATAAGGACACTACTTTCAAGATGAGGATACATAGATAAACTCCCTAATATATAAGAAAAACCCAGAGTTAGACAAAAAGAGCAGACAGAGGACTACATCCCACCTGAAAGAACAGGAAAAATCACAGCAGAAAATCTAAATGAAACTGAGATAAGCAATATGCCTCATAAATAATCAATAGTAATGGTCATAAAAATGCAAATTGGACTTGAGAAAAATGTGGATGAACGTAATGAAAACTTGAACAGAGATAGAAACTATAAAAATGAACCAGAGATTAAGATAAATTCAATAACTGAAATAAAAAAATACACTAGAGTGAATCAACAGCAGAGGATGCAGTAGAGGATGGAAAAGAACAAATCAGAAATCTGAAAAACAGGGTAATAAAAAGCAAACAAGCTGAAGAGAAAACAAATTTAAAGTATTAATAATAAATGAGAATAAGTTAAGGTCACTTAACAACATTATCAAACATAGTAACATTTACATTATAGGCATGACAGAAGAAGTTGTGGAGGGAAGGTTGAAGAAAAATTATTTAAAGAAGTGATGGCTGAAAACTTCCCTGGTGTGGGAGAGGAAACAGACATACAGATCTAACAAGGTGAACCCAAGGAGGTCGACACCAAGATACACAATAATTAAAATGACAAAAAGTAATGATAAATAGAATTTTAAAAGTAGCAAGAGAAATGAAAACAGTTTCATAAAAGGAAAACCCATAAGAAAATTAGCTCAGCTGATTTTCAGCAGAAACTGCAGGCCAGAAGGGAGTGGTATGATATTTTCCTGATATTCATAGTGTCCACTCTCAGCACTTTTTTCAACATGGTACTGGAAGTCCTAGCTGCAACAATACACAAGAAAAGAAATAAAAGGATTCAAAGTGTTAAGGAAGAAGTAAACCTGTCATTATCTGTAGATGACATGGTAGTATACATAAAAAACCTAAATGACTCCACCAGAAAACTTTTAAAACTGATAAATAAATTCAGTAAAGTTGCAGGATATAAAACTAATATAGGGAAATCTGTTGCATTTCAATATACTACAAAGTAGTAGAAAGAGAAATTAAGAAAACAACCCCATTTACAATTGCACAAAAAAAAATTGCCTAGTAATAACCTTAACCAAGGAGACATAGGACTCCTACTCTGAAAACAATAAAACATTCATGAAAGAAATTGAAGATGAGACAAGTAAATAGAAAGATATACCTTGCTAATGAATTGGAAGAATTAATGTTGCTAAAATGTCCATACTACTTAAAGCAGTCTACAAATTCAAAGCAATTCCTATGAAAATACCAACGTCATTTTTCACAGAACTAGAAAAAATAATCTTAAAATTTGTATGGAACCAGAAAAGATCACAAATAGCTAAAGTATTTTTGAAAGAAAAACAAAGCTGGAGGTATCACAATCCCAGATTTCAAAATATACTATAAAGCTGTAGTAATTGAAATATTGTGGGACTGGCAGAAAAACAGACATATAGATCAATAGAACAAAATAGATATCCCAGAAATAAACCCACGCATATATTGTTGATTAATCTATGACAAAGGAGGCATATGTATACAATGGGGAAAAGACAGTCTGTTCAGTAATGTTCTGGGAAAATAAAACAAACTACATGCAAAACAATACAGTTGACAACTTTCTCACACCATACACAAAAATAAATTGAAAATGGATTAAAGTCCTAAATGTGAGACCTGAAACCCATAAGATTCCTAGAAGAAAACATAGGTCATTGTCTCTTTGACACTGATCTTAGAAACATTTTCCCAGATACGTTTCCTTAGGCAATAAAAAGAAAGGAAAACATAAACTATAGGGATTACATTAAAATAAAATAAAGATGTTTTACACAGGAGAGGAAACAACAAAAAAAAGGCAACCTACTGAATGGGATAATATATTTGCAAATGATATATTCCTTAAGGGGTTAATATCAAAAATGGCTGGAAGGGTGGGCAAAATGAGTGAAAGAGAATGGGAGACACAGTATTCCAATCATGGAATAAATAACAGGAATAAAAGGCACAGCATATAGAATACAGTCAATTGTATTGTAATAGCATTGTATGGTGACAGATGGTAGCTACACTTGTGGTGGGTATAGCATAATGTATAAACTTGTCAGATCACTATCTTCTACACCTGAAGCTAATGTAACATTGTGTGTCAGCTATACTCAAATAAAAAATAAAAAAAGACACATTATCAGAAGTGTTGGTCAGGATGTGGAGAAAGTGGAGTCCTCCTACAACTGCTGATGAGAATGTAAAATGGTACAGTTACTTTGGAAAACAGCTTAGCAGTTTCTCAAATGGTTAAACAGTTATGATATGATTTAGAAATTCTACTTCTAGAAGAATGAAAACATTCACATATTCATAGCAAAACTGTTCAAAATAGCCCAAAAGTGGGAACAACCCAAAAGTTAGTCAACTGATGAATTGATAAATAAAATATGGTAGATACATACAATGGAATATTACTCCTATAAATGCTACAACATGGATAAACCTTGAATACCTTATGCTAAGTAAAATAAGCCAGATACAAAAAGGCCACATATTGAATGATTCCATTTATATGAAATCTCTTGATGAGGCAAATCCATGGAGACAGAAAGTTAACTCATGGTGTTGAACAGGGAGGATGATAAGGAGCGACTGCTAAAGGGTACTATTTTGAAGTAAACAATTCAGTGGTTTTTACTATATTCACTATTACATGCAGTCCTCACCACTAACTCCTGGACACTGCATCATGCAAGGTTATGTAGTTAAGTTCAGGTATTGTCAAACACATGTGGTGTGCCATATGTGGCACAACCTTGAACTATTCATGTGACAAAATATTATATTTGAAGTATAACTTTTCAATCATAACCTGATATTTTCCTCTAAGTTTTAGAGTTTTAGCCCTTACTTTTAGGCGTTCAATCTGGTTTGAGTAAAATTTTATATAGTGTAGGTTAAGGGTACAAATTTATTATTTTGCATGTGGACATTCCATTTTCCAAAACAAGTTATTGAAAAAAAAACTATTTTTATCATTAAATGGTCTGGGATCCCTTGTCAAAAATTATTTGGCCACATGTATGAAGGTTTATTTCTGAGCTCTATTCTATCCCATTGTTCTGAGTGTTTGTCTTTATGCTACTAAACACTGTTTTGATTACTATAGCTTGGTAGTTTAGTAGTGTTCTCATCAAGTGTGAGATCTACCACTTTTTAGTTAGTTTACTTTTTTTTTCATAAAGTCTGCTTTGGCAATTTTGAGTCCCTTGAGGTCTCACACAGATTCTACAAGGGACTCTTCTATTTCTGAAAAAGCATCTTGGGATTTAAAAAACAATATCAGTGTTTTAATTTTTTTAAACATCCAGTGTTTTATTAGTTTTCAATGTACAATTTACTCATTCAATAATTGCATATATCACACAGTAGTCATCATGAAAATTGCATGCTTTAATTCCCATCAACTATTTAACACATCCCCCCAAAACCCTCCCATCTAGTAACCATCAGTTTGCTCTCTGTAATTAAGACTGTTTCTTGACTTGTCACTCTCTCTATTTTCTTTCCATTTGCTCAATTGTATTGTTTTTTAAATTCCACATATGAATGAAAACATATGGTAATTGTCTTTCCTGACTGATTTTGTTTAGCATTATACTCTCTAGCTCCATCTTTTTTATGACTAAGTAATATTCTGATATATATATATATATATACATATATAATCTGCCTTATATTTTTATATATAAACATATTTATATATTTATACATTTAGCAATCCCTGGACACTTGGGCTGCTTCAATATTTTGGCTATTGTAAATAATGTTTTAAACACAAGGGTGCATGTATTCCTCCAAATTAGTGTTTTTGCATTCTTTGTGTAAATACCCAGTAGTGAAATTTCTATATTTAACTTTCTGTGGAAACTTCATCTTGTTCTCCACAGTGACTGCACCAATTTATTCTCCCATCAACAGTGAAAGAGGGTTCCTCTTTCTCCACAGCCTTGCCAAAACCTGTTGTTTCTTGTGTTGTTGATTTTAGCCATTCTGACAGGTTCGAAGTTATATCTCATTGTAGATTCAATTTACTGTCCTTGATGATCAGTAATGGTGACCATCTTTTCATGTTTCTGTTGGCCATCTGTATGTTTTCTTTGGAGAAATGTCTGTTCATGTCTTAATCCCATTTTTAATTGGATTATTTGTGTTTGGGTGTTGATATGAATAAGTTCTTTATATATTTTGGATACTAACCCTTTATCAGATATGTCATTTGAAATTATCTTCTCCAATTCAATAGGTTGCCTTTTAGTTTTGTTGATTGTTTACTTCACTGTATGGAAGCTTTTTATTTTGATGAAGTCCCAGTACTTTCTTTTTGCTATTTCTCCCCCCTTGCCTCAAGAAACATTTATAGAAAAAATTTGCTATGACCAGTGTCAAAGAAGCTACCGCCTGTGTTCTAAGATTCTTATAGTTTCCGATCTCACATTTAGGACTGTAATTAACTTTTGGATTTATATTTGTGTATGGTGAAATTGGTCCAGTTTCATTCTTTTGCATGTTACTCTCCAGTTTTCCCAGCATCATTTGTTGAAGAGACTGTTTTTTTTCCTATTGGATATTCTTTCCTGCTTTGTTGAAGATTAGTTGACCATGTCATTGTGGGTTCATTTCTGGGTTTTTTATTCTGTTCCATTCATCTATGTGTCTATTTCTGTGCCAATATCATACTGTCTTGATTACTAACTTTGTAATATAACTTGAAGTCTGGAAAGGTGATGCTCCCAGCTTAGCTTTTCTTTTTTAAGATTGCTTTGGCTATTTAAGGTCTTACATGGCTTCATCCAAATTTAGGATTGATTATTACAATTCTGTGAGAAATGCTGGTGATATTTGGTAGCGATTGCATTAAATGTGCTAATTGCTTCAGGTAGTATAAAAATTTTTAACAATATTTGTTCTTTCAATCCATGAGCATGTCATTTCTTTATGTCATCTTGACTTTCTTTCCTCAGTGTTTTCAGGATACAGTTCTATCACCTCTTTGGTTAGGTTTATTGCTAGGTATCTTATTACTTTGGGTACAATTGTAAATGATATTGATTCCTGAATTTCTCTTTCTGCTGTTTAATTATTTTTGTATACAAATGTAACAGATTTCAATACACTGCTTTTGTATCCTGCAATTTTACTTAATTCATTTTTCAGTTTTAGTAGATTTTTTAAATGTTTATCTAATATTTTTTTAGTGAGAGACAGAGACAGAGCATGAGCAGGGGAGGGGCAGAGAGACAGGGAAACACAGAATTCGAAGCAGGCTCGAGGCTGCTGTCAGCACAGAACCCGACGCAGGGTTCGAACCCACGAACCGTGAGATCATGACCTGAGCCGAAGTCGGATGCTCAACCGACTGAGCCACCCAGGGGCCCCTCAGTTCTAGTAGATTTTTGGTAGGATCTTTCAAGTTTTCCTTCTTTTAGTGTTTGTTTACTTAGTTATTTATTTATTTATTTATTTATTTTTGAGAGAGAGAGAGAGCATGAGAGAGTGAGGGGCACAGAGAGAGAGGGAGACACAGAATCTGAAGCTGACCCCAGGTTTTGAGATGTCAGCACAGAGCCCAACACAGGGCTCGAACTCATGAGCCCTGAGACCATGACTTGAGCTGAAGTCGAATGCTCAACCGACTGAGCCACCCAGGAGCCCTTCAAGTTTTCTATACAAAGTATCATGTCATCTGCAAATAGTGAAATTTTTACTTCTTCCTTTCCAAATGGAAGGAGTTAATTGTTTTTGAGGTCTGACTGATGTGGCTGGGTCTTCCAGTACTATGTTGAATAAAAGTGGTGAGAGTGGATTCCCTGACTTTAGGGGAAAAGCTCTCAGTTTTTCCCCATTAAGAAAGATGTTAGTGGTGGCTTTCTCACATATGGCCCTTATTATGTTGATGTATGTTGCTTTAAACCTACATTGTTAAGGGTTTTATCATGTATAGATGTTGGTCTTTGTTGAAATGCTTTCTCCACATTTATTGAAATGATTGTATCGTTCTTATCATTTATCTTTTTGATGTGATGTACTACTGTTGATGGATTGGGGAATATTCACCCACCCTTGAAATCCAGGTGTAAATCCCACTAGATTATGGTGAATGGTTTTTTAAATGTAGTGTTGGATTAAATTTCCTAGTATTTTGTTGAGGATTTTGCATCTATGTTCATCAGGGAGATTGACCTGATGTTCACTTTTTTAATGGTGTCTTTATCCGGTTTTGATAATCAGGTTAATTCTGGCCTCATAGAATGAATTTGCAATTTTTCTTTCCTTTTCGATTTTTTGAAATAGTTTGGGAAGAATGGCAGAATTCGACCGTGAAACCATCTGGTCCTAGGCTTTTGTTTCTTGGGAAGTTTTCTGTTTACTAAGTCAATTTCATTGTTGGTGATTAGTCTTCAAGTTTTCTGCTTCTTTCTGCTTCAGTTTTAATAGTTTATATGTTTCTAGGGATGTATCCATTTCTTCAATGGTGTCCAACTTATTGGCATATAATTTTTCATACTTTTCTTTCATAATTGTTTGTATTTCTGTGGTATTCATTGTCATTTATCCTCTCTCAGTTGTGATTTTATTTATTTGGATTTTTTCCCTTTTGATAAGTCTGGCTAGAATTATCATTTTTTAAGTTGTTTTTTCCCCAAAGTATGAGCAAGTGATTTCACTGATCTGTTTTATTGCTTTTTCTGGTTATTTAATTCTGCTCAAATATTTATTATTTCCTTCCTTTTACTAGCATTAGGCTTTGTTTGTTGTTTACTAGCTCCTTTGTATGTAAGGTTAGGTTGTTTATTTGAGATTTTTCTTGCTTCTTGAGGTAAAACTTTATTGCTATATATTTTCCTCATAGGACCACTTTTGCTGCATCCCAAAGGTTTTGAATAGTTGTGTCTTTATTTTAATTTTTTTCATGTATTTTTATTTTTTCTTTTATTTCCTTGTTGACCCATTAATTGTTTAGTAACAAGTTGTTGATCCTCCATGTATTTGTGGTCCTTCCAAAAATTTTCTAGTGGTTGACTTCTAGTTTCTTAGCATTGTGGTCAGAAAAGTTGCATGGTATGATCTCAATCTTTTTGTATTTGTTGAGGCCGATTTTGTGACCCAGTATGTAATCTATTCTGAAGAATGTCCCATGTACATTTGAAAAGAATGTGTATTCTGCTGTTTTGGGATGGAATGTTCTGAATATACCTTTTAAGTCCATCTGGTGCACTGTGCCATTCAAAGCCATTGTTTTCTTGTTTATTTTCTGTTTCAATGATCTGTCCATTGATAAAATTGTGTATTAAATTCCCCTACTCTTATTGTGTTATTATCAATGAGTTCTTTGTGATTTTTATTAATTATTTTATATATGTAGGTGCTTCATGTTGGGTGCATAAATATTTACAATTGTTTTATTTTCTTGTTGGATTATCACCTTTGTGATTATATAAAACCCATGTTTGTCTATTTTTACAATCTTTGTTTAAAGTCTAATTTGTGTGATATAAGTATTGCTACTCCAGCTTTCTTCTGACATCCGTTTGCATGAATATGTTTCTCCACCCCCTCACTTTCAATCTGCAGGTGTCTTTAGGTCTACAATGATTCTCATTTTTTGAATATATGGTTACCATTTGTTTTGTATATAAACTCTTCTGCAAATAGCAGTCTATGTTGTTGATGATCATTCCAGTTTGAACCAAATTTTTCTCCTTTCCTCCCCACATTTTAGGTATACGTCATTATATTTTATCTCGTGTGTGTGTGTGTGCGCGCGCGCGTGTGCGTACCTTGACTGACTTTTATAGAAATATTCATACTTCCTGCTTTTGTGCTTCTTGCCTTTATCCTATCACTTTTGTTTTCTCCATTCCATTCAAAGTACCCTCTTTAGAATTTCTTGCAGGTCTCGATTAGTGGTCACAAACTCCTATGGATTTTGTTTGTCTGGGAAACTCTTTATCTATCCTTCTATTTTAAGTGACAGCCTTGCAAAGTAAGTGAATTTTTGGCAGAGGTTTCTCCCATTCAGTACTTTGAATACATCATGCCTCTCCTTTATAGCTTGCCAAGTTTCTGTTGAAAATTCCCCAGGTAGTTTTATGGGTTTTCCCTTGTAAATTAATTATTATTTTTGTTTTGCTGGGTTTAAGATTTTTTTCCTTATCACTATGTTTTGTAAATTTAATTACAACATACTTTGGTGTGGGCCTGCTTTTGTTTATTTTGATGGGAGTTCTCTCTTCCTCCTGGATCTAAATATCTGTTTCCTTCCGCAGATTAGAAACATTTTCAGCTATTATTTCTTCAAATAAATTTTCTTCCCACTTTTACCCTTCTTCTTCTGGCACTCTTATAATATGAATGTTATTATGTTAGATGAAGTCATTGAGTTCCCTAAATCTGATCTTGTTTTGCATAATTCTTCTTTCTCTGTTTTGTTCAGCTCCATTGCTTTCCATTACTTTGCCTTCTGGATCATTAATTCTTTCCTCTGCTTCTTCAAGCCTGCTGTTCATTGTATCAATCGTGCTTCTAATCTCATTTATTTCACTGTTCATCTCTGATTTTTTTTAAACATTTATCTCTGTGGTAAGGGTCTCATTGATGTCTTGCATTCTTTTCTCAAGCCTAGTGTGTATCCTTATGATTATTTCTTTAAATTCTCCATCATGTATATTACTTACATCTTTTTCTTATAGGTCTGTCACCATGGCCTAATCTTGTTCTTTCATTTGGGATAAATTCCTCCATATTGGCATTTTGTCTAAGTCTCTTCCTTCTTCTCTGTGTTAGATAAGTCAGCTATATCTCTTGCTCCTAAAAGCAGTAGCCTTATGAAGAAGATGTCATGTAGTGCCCGGGGTCTGGCACTTCAGGGACTGTCTCCAGTGTGTCTGGGTGCTCTATGCTGTTGTGTTCTTGATGCTATATCCATCAATTAAGTCATCTGCAAAGGCTCCCCTGTCCTGCCTTGAGAGGTGTTTCATCCGTGGCCTAGTGTGATCTTTAACTAGTTGTGCCCTTGTGAAATGAGACCTGTCACCACCTCTACTGGAACTGAGGTCATGCAAAACTCTCTGGTACTGATATATGGTGTGAGAAGGGTCTGTGCTGGTCTTCTGGGTGAGGGGTATGTTGTGCTGGAACTGAGGCAAATGTGACTGAGAAGCGCAGTCCCACTAGAGCACAGGAGTTTGGGGTTTAATGTAAGCAACTTAGGGAACCCGTGACTGTTCTGCACTGCTTCCCTCAGGTGTCTCTGTGTTTATGCTGAGGGGTGGGGTAGGGTAATGGCGCTGGCCAGCTCCTTATTTCCCAGAGAGGTGCCTCCATGAACACTGCTTCTCAGGGGCATGTTCTGAGATGAGGGAATAATCTCCTCAGTGTATGCCCCAGGAACTCTTAAGATCTCTCTTTCTACACAGTCTGACTTCTCTTCAGGAGCAATGTAGTGCCCTCTAAGCCTACTGATCTTTAAAACTCCAGACTTTATGCCTCACGCATTGCAGGAACTCACAAAATTCAGCCCCTGTTGTTTTCCATGCCAATTGCTTTTGGGTAAGTGTTATCTTAACACCCTGGAGGTCCACCCACATTGCTACGAATGGCCAGATTTCATTCTTTCTTATTGCCATGTAGTATTCCATCATATAGATAAACCACATCTTCTTAATCCATTCATCAGTTGATGGACATTTAGGCTCTTTCCATGATTTGGCTATTGTTGAAAGTGCTGCTATGAACATTGGGGTACATGTGCCCCTATGCATCAGCATTTCTGTATCCCTTGGGTAAATCCCCAGCAGTGCTATGGCTGGGTCATAGGGGAGTTCTGTTGATAGTTTTTTGAGGAACCTCCACACTGTTTTCCAGAGCGGCTGTACCAGTTTACATTCCCACCAACAGTGTAGGGGGGTGCCCATTTCTCCACATCCTCGCCCGCATCTATAGTCTCTTTATTTGTTCATTTTAGCCACTCTGACCGCCATGAGGTGGTATCTCAGTGTGGTTTTGATTTGTATTTCCCTGATGATGAGTGACACTGAGCAACGTTTCATGTAACTGTTGGCCATCTGGAGGTCCACTTTGGAGAAGTGTCTGTTCATGTCTTCTGCCCAATTCTTCACTGGATTATTCGTTTTTTGGGTGTGGAGTTTGGTGAGTTCCTTATAGATTTTGGATACTGGCCCTTTATCCGATATGTCATTTGCAACTATCTTTTCCCATTCCGTTGGTTGCCTATTCATTTTATTGATTGTTTCCTTTGCAGTGCAGAAGCTTTTTATCTTGATGAGGTCCCAATAGTTCATTGTTGCTTTTCATTCCCTTAGCTTTGGAGATGTGTCGAGAAAGAAATTGCTGTGGCTGAGATCAAGGAGGTTGTTTCCTGCATTCTCCTCTAGGGTTTTGATGCTTTCTGGTCTTGCATTTAGGTCCTTCGTCCATTTTGAGTTTCTTTTTGTGTATGGTGTAAGAAAGTGGTCCAGTTTCATTCTTCTGCATGTTGCAGTCCAGTTCTCCCAGCACCACCTGTTAAAGAGGCTGTCTTTTTTCCATTGGATACTCTTTCCTGCGTTGTAAAAGATTAATTGGCCATACATTCGTGGGTCCAGTTCTGGGTTCTCTATTCTATTCATTGGTCTATGTGTCTGTTTTTGTACCAATACCATACTGTCTTGATAACTACAGCTTTGTAGTAGAGGCTAAAGTCTGGGATTGTGATGCCTCCCGTTTTGGTTTTCTTCTTCAATATTACTTGGGTTATTCGGGGTCTTTATACAAATTTTAGGATAGTTTATTCTAGCTTTGAGAAGAATGCTGGTGTAATTTTGATTGGGATTGCATTGAATGTGTAGATTGCTTCGGGTAGTAATGACATTTTAACAATATTTATTCCTCTGATCCATGAGCATGGAATGTTTTTCCATTTCTTTGTGTCTTTTTCAATTTCCACATTAGTTTTCTATATTTTCAGCACACAGATCTTTTACATCTTTGGTTAGGTTTCTTCCTAGGTATTTTATGGGTTATGGTGCAACTGTGAATGGAATCAGTTGCTTGTTTTCTCTTTCTGTTGCTTCATTATTGGTGTATAAAAATGTAACCGATTTCTGTACGTTGATTTTGTACCCTGCGACTTTGCTGAATCCATGGATCAGTTCTAGCAGACTTCTGGAAGTCTGTTGGGTTTTCCATGTAGAGTATCATGTTGTCTGTGTAAAGTGAAAGTTTGCCTTCATCTTTGCCAATTTTGATGCCTGATTACTGATGTAGGTCTTCCAGCACTATGTTAAACAACAGTGGTGAGAGAGGATATCCCTGTCTTGTTCCTGATCTCAGGGGTAAAGCTCTCAGTTTGTCCCCATTGAGGATGATATTAGCTATGGGCTTTTCATAAATGCCTTTTATGAAGTTTAAGTAAATATCTTCTATCCCGACTTTCTCGAGGGTCTTTATTAAGAAAGGATGCTATATTTTGTCAAATGCTTTTTCTGCATCTATTGACAGGATCATATGGTTTTTATCTTTTCTTTTCTTATTGTGATGTATCACATTGATTTATTTGTGAATATTGAATAAGCTCTGTAACCCAGGTTTGAATCCCACTTGATCATGGTGGATAATTCTTCTTAAATCCTGTTGAATTCGATTTGCTAGTATCTTGTTGAGAATTTTTGCTTCCATATTCATCAGGGATATTGGCTTGTATTTCTCTTTTTTTTGCTGGGTCTCTGGTTTGGGAATCAAAGTGATGCTGGCTTAGTAGAATGAGTCTGGGAGTTTTCCTTTCATTTCTATTTCTTGGAGCAGTTTGAGAAGAATGGGTATTAACTCTGATTCAAGTATCTGACACAATTACTCAGGGAAGCTATCTAGTTTTGGGCTCTTATATTTTGGGAGAATTTTGATAACGGATTCAATTTACTCAATAGTTATGGGTCTGTTCAAATTTTCTATCTCTTACCGTTTGAGTTTTGATAGTATGTGGGTGTTTAGGAATTTGTCCGTTGCTTCTAGGTTTTCCAGATTGTTTGCATACAATTTTTCATAGTATTCCCTGATAATTGCTTGTATTTCTGAGGGATTGTTTGTAATAAATCCACTTGTAATATTTACTATTTCAGTCCTCTCTCTTTTCTTTTTGAGAAACAAGGTAGTGGTTTATGAATTTTTTTTTTTCAAAAAAACCAACTCTTGGTTTCACTGATCTGTTCAACTGTTTTTGTGGATTTTATGTTGTTTATTTCTGCCCTGATCTTTATTATTTCTCTTCTTCTGCTGAGTTTAGGGTGCTCTTGAAGCCTGCTTCTAGTTCCTTTAGTTGCACTGTTAGATTTTGTATTTACACTTTTTCTAGTGTCTTGAGATAGTCCTGGATTGCAATGTATTTTCTTCCTAGGACAGCCTTTGCTGCATCCCAAAGAGATTGGATTGTTGTATTGTAATTTTCATTTCTTTCCGTATATTTTTAAATTTCTTCTCTAATTGCCTTGTTGACCCTTTCATTCTTTAGTAGGGTGTTCTTTAACCTCCAAGTTTTTGGAGGTTTTCCAGACTTTTTCGTGTGGTTGATTTCAAGTTTCATAGCATTGTGATCTGAAAGTGTACATGATATGATCTCAATTCATTTATATTTATGGAGGGATGCTTTATGACCCAGTATGTGATCTATCTTGGAGAGTGTACCATGTGCACTCGAGAAGAAAATCAACTCCATAACTTCAGGAATTAGAGTTCTAAATGTATCTGTCAAGTCCATCTGTTCCAATGTGTCATTCAGGTCCATTGTTTCTTTAGTGATTTTCTGTCTAGTTGATCTATCCATTGTTGTAAGTGGAGTATTAAACTCCTTTGCGATTATCACATTCTTATCAATTAGTTTGCTTATGTTTGTGATACATATATTTGGGTGCTTCTGAATTTGGTGCATAGACATTTATAATTGTTAGCTATTCCTGATTGATAGACCCTGTAATTATTATATAATCCCCTTCTTCATCTCTTGTTACTGCCTTTCCTTAAAATCCAGTTTTTCCGATATAAGTATGGCTACTCCAGCTTTCTTTTGACTTCCAGTCGCAGGATAGTTATTTCTCCACTCCCTCACTTTCAATCTGAAGGTGTCCTCAGGTCTCAGCTTAGCCTCTTCTAGAAGTAAATAGATGGATCTTGTTTTTTATCCATTCTGATACTATGTCTTTTGATTGGAGCATTTAGTCTATTGACATTCAGTGTTATTACTGAAAAATATGGGTTTAGATCCATTGTGTTCTCTGTAGGATTCATTCTTGTAGTGGTGTCTCTGGTACTTTGTGTTCCTTGCACCATTTCCCTCATAGAGTCCCCTTTAGGGTCTCTTGTAGGGCTAGTTTAGTGGTGTAGAATTCCTTCAATTTTTTGTTTATTTGGGAAAAGCTTTATCTCTCCTTCTATTCTGAATGACAAGCTTGCTGGATAAAGGATTCTTGGCTGTATAATTTTCCTCTTCATCACATTCAAGATTTCTTGCCATTCTTTTCTGACCTGCCAAGTTTCAGTAGATAGGTGTGCTACTACCCTGATGTGTCTCCATTTGTATGTTAGCTCCCTTTTATCCCTGGTCGCTTTCAGAGTTTTCTCTTTATCCTTTTATTTTGCCAGTTTGTCTATGATATGTCCTGCAGAAGATCAATTCAAGTTACGTCTGACGGGAGTTCTCTGTGCCTCTTTCATTTCAATTTCTGTTTCCTTCCCCAGAATGGGGAAGTTCTCGACTATAATTTATTCAAGTACCCCTTCAGCCCCTTTCTCTCTCTCTTCTTCTATGGAATTCCTCTGATATGGATATTGTTCCATTTGATTGCATCACTCAGTTCTCAAATTCTCCATTTGTGTTCCTGGATCAATTTATCTCTCTTTTTCTCAGCTTCTTTTTTTTCTATAATTGTGTCTTCTAATTCACCTATTCTCCTCTCTGCCTCTTCAATCTGTGCAGTGGCCACCTCCATTTTATTATGCACCTCATTTATAGCATTTTTTAATTCATCACAACTATTTTTAAGATCCATAATCTTTGTACCAATAGCATCTCTGCTGTCTTCTATGCTTTTTTTGAAGCCCATCGGTTAATTTTATGACTATTGTTCTAAATTCTTTGTCAGTTGTCTTGCTTATATCTGTTTTGATCAATTCTTTAGCTGTGACTTCTTCCTGGAATTTCTTTTGAAGAGAGTTCTTCCATTTCATCATTTTGGCTAGCTTTCTGTCTCTTGTAAGTTTTAAAAGCTTGTTATGCGCTCTGCACCTGCGAGTACTGCTATATCAAAGGAGGCTTATAGACTATCCAGGGCCTGGATGTTCAGGAAGTGTTCTTTTAATGGTGTCCCTTGGTCTCTCTTGTTATGACTCTGGTTATTTTATTTCCCTACTCACAGTGATATTTGGGACTCTCCACTATGTGTCCTTTGGTTTATTTTTTGAGGTAGCCCTAGAAAGGAAAACAGACAAACTAACAAACAGGAAACAAAAGCACATAAATGCACAAACAAATCAAATGAACAAGAAAACCGAAGAAAAACCCCACCAAACAAAAACCACAAAAAATGAAAGACAGTGTAAAATCATAAAACCAGAAATCCCAGCTACAAATAAAGAGCAGGGTGGAGGCAGCGCTGATAGAAGAGCATTTACAAAGAGAAAAATGACAGGGGTGGGGAAAAATAGAAATTGAGCATTGACCCGGCAGAGAGACTAAAAGGCTTAATTCAGAGAGAGAAAAAGGAGAATATGGCAGGAGGTGAGGAGAAAAAAAAACCCAAGATAATGTTACCCAGAGAAACTATATAGTCTGATTATTTCAGAGAGAGAGAAAGGATGGTAACAAAGGAGGTGTAGAACATGCATTAAGAAAATGAAGTAAATATGCCTGTTTAAGCAAACCTATAACCAGAATACTCAGTCCGGTGGAAGGGAGAGATAAGAATGAGATAAAGGAGAATATATCTGAATAGCAAGAATTGATCTAGAGTTAATCACTACAATACATCAGTGCTGGACTGGGGTGAGATGCTGTCTGTTTCTGCAGCATCTATCTGGCTCCGGTTAAAAAGAAGGTTAAAAACCCAGTTTCGGGGTTTCGGGGAGGCAGGTCTCGTCTCCACTGTGGGTCCTGCAGGCCGCTCCCTGAGGCCCTACCTTGGTGGTTGTGGGGAGAAAAATGTTGACCTCTTAGTCCCTTCTCCTTGAACCAAGTGTTTGAAATCACTCCTTTGGGTCCGATCTCACTGTGCCTCGGGTGCAGCCAAGGTGGGCCGTTTCTAATGTCCCACACCCAGCCGTGTTTCAAGATCTTAATCCCTGTGCATTAGTGATATCGCCCGAAATGTAATCCCACAAGCCGGGCATTTCTTAGCAGGGGTCCAAGCAGAGGACCGAGCACGGGACCGGTTCCTCCTGATGCCAACTGTGTCCCCTGCATACTGTCTATCCCAGAGGGAACTTCTGGGGCTGGGGCACCCAGCCCAAAGAAAGCTCTGCAGTTAGAGATAGGGTCTCTCTCCAAAAGCCCTGCAGTTAGATATGGGATGATAAGATCCCTCTCCATCCTGGGCTGAGGTTTTTCTCTTGTCCAGGTACAGTTCTACAATTCCCCAGCCACTCTTTCTCTTCCCTTTGTCTCTCCGCAGAAGGGGCTCCTTCCCCTCCATTCCTCCATGTCCTGGCCTGTTTTTATCTTCCCCAGTTTGCAATCAGGCACCTCTGAGGCTATCTTCTTAGTGGACTCCATCTCTTTTCTTCTCAGACTCTTGCAGTTCAGAGTCCTTTGGCTTCAGCCCTTCTTTGTTTGAGAGATACAGGTGGGAAGTATGGAACTCCCTACTTCTCTGCCATCTTGGCCCCCTCCTGTCCAACAATACCTATCTTAATGAGTTATGACTCGAAGGGAAATTTCACTCAATTCAATCACTGATTGTTAAAATGGTGGATGAGAAGTAGAACAGATTGATGAAGCCAGGATCTGGTTCTTTGAAAGAATAACAAAATTGATAAACCCTTAGCTAGTTTAATCAAAACCCTTAGCTAGTTTAATCAAAAAGAAAAAAGAAAGGCCCAAAATAAATAAAATCAAGAATGAAAGGGAAGAGATCACAACCAACACTGCAGAAAGACAAACAATAATAAAATAATATTATGAGCAAGTATATGCCAATAAATTGGGCAATATGGAAGAAAAGGACAAATTCCTAGAAATATAAAAACTACCAAAACTGAAACAGGAATAAATAGAAAATCTGAACAGACCCATAAGCAGTAAAGAAATTGAATTGCTAATAAAAAATCTCTCCAAAACAAGATTCCATTGCCAGATGGCTTTCCAGGAGAATTCTACCAAATATTTAAAGAAGATTTAACACTTATTTTTTTGAATCTATTCCTAAAAAATAGAAAGAAAAAGAAAACTTCCAAACTCATCCTTTGAAGCCACCATTACCTTGATTCCAAAACCAGAAAAAAGGCCCCACTACAAAGGAGAACTATAAACCAATATACCTGATGGACATGGATGCAAAAATTCTCAGCAAGATAGTAGCCAACCAGATCCAACAATACATTAAAAGAATTATTCACCATGTCCAAGTGTGATTTATACCTTGGATGCTGGGCTGGTTTAATATCCACCAATCAATCAATATGATACATCACATTAATAAAACAAAGGACAGGAACCACAAGATCCTCTCAATAGATACAGAGAAAACATTTGACAAAATAGGGCTTTTTTGCTTGATAAAAACCCTCAAAAAAGTAGAGATAGAAAGTGCGCCAGGGTGGCTCGGTCGGTTGAGCATCCGACTTCAGCTCAGGTCATGATCTCATGGTTCGTGAGTTTGAGCCCCACATTAAGCTCTGTGCTGACAGCTCATAGCCTGTAACCTGCTTCAGATTCTGTGTCTTCTTCTCTCTCTGCCCTTACCCTGCTCATGTGTTGTCTGTCTCTCTCTCAAAAATAAACATTAAAAAAAAACTTAAAAAAAAAGAAACTAGTGATAGAGGGATCATACCTCAAGATCATAAAAGCCATGTATGAAAGACTCACCGCTAATATCATCCTCAATGGGAAGAACTGAGAGCTTTACCCCTAAGATCAGGAACAAGACAGACGTGTCCACTCTCACTACTCTTATTCAACATAGTATTGGAATTACTGGCCTCAGCAATCAGACAACACAAAGAAATAAAAGGCACTCAAATAGGCAAGGAGGAAGTCAAACTTTCAATCTTTGCAGATGACAAGATACTCTATATGGAAAATCCAAATGATTCTACCCAAAAACTGCTAGAACTTATCCATGAATTCAGCAAAGTCACAGAATATAAAATGAATGCTCAGAAATAGGTTGCATTTCTATACACCAATAATGAAGCACCAGAAAGAGAAATCAAGAAAATGATCCCATTCACAATTGCACCAAAACCCATAAAATACCTAGGAATAAACTTAACCAAAGTGTTGAAAAACCTATACCCTAAAAACTATAGAAAGCTTATGAAAAAAATTGAAGAGGACACAAATAAAGGAAAAACATTCCATGCTCATGGATTGGAAGAACAAATATTGTTAAAAAGTCTATACTACCCAAAGTATGCACGTCCTATCAAAATAACACCAGCATTCTTCACAGAGCTAGAACAAACAATCCTAAAATTTGTTTGCAACCAGAAAAGACCCCAAGTAGCCAAAGCAAGCCTGGAAAAAAAAAAAAACAAAGCTGGAGGCATCACAATTCCAGACTTCAAGATGTATTACAAAGCTGCAATTATCATGACAGTATGGTACTGGCACAAATCAGACCCTTGGATCAATGGAACAGAATAGAGAACTGAGAACATAGAGAAAACCTATGGCCAACTAATCTTTGACAAAGCAGGAAAGAATATCCAATGGAATAAAGACAGTCTCCCGCATATGGTGTTGGGAAAACTGGACAGCGACATGCAGAAAAATGAAGCTGGACCACTTTCTTCCACGATACACAAAAATCAATTCAATATGGATGAAAGACCTACATGTAAATAGAAAGCCATCAAAATCCTAGAGGAGAAAGCAGGAAAAAACCTATTTGACCTAGTCCACAGCAACTTCTTACTCAACACGTCTCCAGAGGCAAGGGCAACAAAAACAAAAATGAACTATTGGGACTTCATGAAGATAAAAAGCTTCTGCATGGTGAAGAAAACAATCAGAAAAATTAAAAGACAACTGAAAGAATGGGAGAAAGTATTTGCAAATGACATATCAGATAAACAGTATCCAAAATCTCTAGAGAACTTATCAAACTCAACACCTCCCCAAAAAAATAATAACCCTGTGAAGTAATGGGAAAATGATGTGAATGATGTGAATAGTCTTCCAAAAAAGACATCCAGACTCCTAACAGACACATGAAAAAATGCTCAACATTATTCATCATCAGGGAAATACAAACCAAAACCACAATGAGATACCACCTCACACCAGTCACAGTGGCTAAAATCAACAACTCAGGCAATGGCAGATGTTGGCAAGGATATGGATAACGAAGATCTCTTTTGCACTGCTAGTGGGTAAAACTGGTGAATGCAAACTGGTGCGGCCACACTGGAAAACAATATGGAGGTTCTTAAAAAAATTAAAAATAAAACTACCCTATGACCAAGCAATTGCACTTCTATGTATTTATCCAAAGGATACAGGTGTGCTGTTTTGAAGGGACACTTGCACCCCTAATGTTTATAGCAATGCTATTGACAATAGCCAAAGTATGGAAAGAGCCCAAATGTCCATCGACAGATGATTGGATGAAGAAGATGTGATATATATACAATGGGGTATTACTTGGCAATAAAAAAGAACAAAATCTTGCCATTTGCAAAAATGTGTATCAAACTACAGTGTATCATCCTAAGTGAAATTAGTGAGTCAGAGAAAGACAAATATCATATGACTTCACACATATAGAATTTAAGATACAAAACAGATGAACGTAAAGAAAGGGAATAAAAAATAATATAAAAACAAGGAGGGGAACAAAACATAAGAGACTCTTAAATATAGAAAAAAAAACTGAGCATTGCTGGAGGGGTTGTGAGTAGGGGAATGGGCTAAATGGGCAAGGGACATTAAGGAATACACTTGTTGGGATGAGCACTGGGTGTCATATGTAGGGGATGAATCACTGGATTTTACTCTTGAAATCATTATTACACATATGCTAACTATCTTGGATGTTAAAACAAATAAATAAATAAAATGGTGGATGAGATAATCAACTTTCTTCATGATATTTAGAAATTGATCAGGTCTATTTACTGAATCAGTTAGAGAAGAGTTTAGAAATCATTTGCATTGACTTTCAACTCAGTGTGTATTTACACAATGCACTGTCTTGCTCAACATATTATTAGTATATTGGCCTTGACATTTTAACTGATATTATATATGCCATATTATTTAATAAAAGAAACTTGTGAGGTGAATCTTATTCATTTTTATTGTAAAGATAGGGGCAGGGTGAAGGTAAGTTTCAGTGATAAAATAATTTTCCTTCTACCCACTCCCATATCTAACTTAGTGTCTCATACTTAGTAGATACTACCAAGAGGCAGAATAAGCATGTGTACTCATGTGTAATTCCTCTAGATTTGGCTATATTTCTAGTACAATATGCTATCATCTTCAGCAGATGATATATCTTTACACCTCTTTGGAAACTCATCACCGAGATCAGAGCATTTTACAAAGTAGGGGCCCAATAAATGCTATTAATGAAGCATATAAAAACCAACGGCCTTCCTCAGTTATCATGGTGTTTTATCTCTGCAGTTGATTGTGATATCTGTTATCTCCTTTTCTTTTCTCTGTATGATCAATTCTATACTAAAAATGTATTAAGTATATATTATGTGCAATTCACCATAAATAGGCATGAGAAAGTTCAAGAGATCAACATATAATACACAGTCCTTACTCGCAGTTTGAGTTATAAGCGAAATACAAAAATCATTTTAATGTAAGACCAGATGCATGTGCTTGCTAAGACACAAGCAAAGTCCTATATAAGTTTTAATTAATAATATATTTATCTTCTATTTGTAAGACATATAGTGAATGGCAGAGAATGGTTTCCAATATCCATTTGGATGCAAACCATTCATTGCAGAAACTTATGGCAAACGTTATATTAATCTGTCTTGGACATTTGGAAGACTTTTTTGCTTCCTTCTTAGCAATATATTGTCTTATGGATCTCAGTGTCTGCAAAAATTAGTGTTATTTGTTTTAAGAAGGAAAATAGCACAACTCTTTGGTTTCTGAGCAGCAGAACATCCAGAAGGAAGTAAACCATTCTATTGCTATTTGCTAGAGAGAAAGAGAAAGAGTTGATGTTTTGTACCCTATAGGTAGGGGAATTGTATCTAAAAAATTTAAACTTGTATCATGGTGCAAAACAACCCCTAGCCATCATGCAACAGAAACACTGTCCTTAACCATTTTCTCTATCTTTAGTGATAGATATTTCTAAGCAATGTTAATTAACACAAGTCCTAAATAATCTTTACTAGAACAGGAGTAAAATGAACAACATTGACCCATATACTAAAATATCAATACAAGTGACTACAGAAAAGACAAGGTATGCCCTGAAATAAAAATATGTCAGTGCAGACAAGAAAGATAAATAGAGGCATAGTGACCAGAGGACTGATCAGAAGAATTGGGTAGAAATAGCCATGATATAGAACAAGAAAGCAGAAGTAGTTAACTACATACACACTGCATGCATAGTTTTACATAAAGTTTAACAGGTGAACATTATTTCTGAATCAGTGGAGTGAGGAAAATCCAATAAGCTTCATTTAAGGACTAAGAAGTGAAAATATTAATGGAAGAATGTAAGTAAGTGTCAGTGGACTTGCCTTTGAGTAATCTTTTTAAAGTTTATTTATTAATTTTGAGAGACAGAGACAGAGAATCCTAAGCAGGTTCTGTGCTGTCATTGCATAATGCAATGTGAAGCTCAAACTCACGAACCGTGAGATCATGACCTGAGCCAAAATCAAGAGTCTGATGTTTAACTGACTGAGCCACCCTGGCACCCTGAGGCCTCTTTTTAAAGAATTTTTTCAACTATGTGTTGCAATAAGTGGTATTAATGTGCTTTGTTTCTTAGAGAGTTGGAATACACAACTCTCAGAACATAGTGGTAGCATGTATGTGTTAGATGTGGCTTTCTGAATAAGAAAGCATGTGAAAGCCTTAGTTTTTAGCCTAAACAAACCAATTACTTTATTATCTTCAACTTTCTTCATCACTGAAGCATTTATTTAACCCATTTCCTCTGAAATCAAACCTCATCCAGCACCCTCATGACTAGTATTTACAGTAAACTTCTGTTGATCCAGAAATGAGAAACCACAAATGTAAGATCATCAAAGTGTCATTTACCACGTTGTAAAAGGATTATTGATCTTCATAATGATGTTTTATTTTATTAAATTTTGAATTTCATTTAATAAACTTAAAAAATTTGTACTCTGTTTTAGATCTCAGGAAAACTATACTTAATATGGTTAACACTCAACAACTGTAGAATATGAAAATAATTTATTGGAGAAAGATGGAATATAGAGTTGAATATATAAATGGGGGAAAATTACACTTGCCAAATACTATACTTGTCATCCATGGAAAAATACCTCATGCAAATCTTATTGCAGTGTCTGAGGTACATGTTATTATCCCCACTGGGACTCAGGAAGGTCAAAGTTTACTTTCCCCCCAATCCCGCAGTTACTAAATGGTAGAGTGATATTTGACTCATGACTGTCACTAAAACTCTTAGCCTTAACCACTCTAGTCCAGTTAGAAAAATTTATGGAATTGATATTAAAAACCTTTGAAAGAGTTTGAATATGTAAATTACATAATAGAAACAATATTTTAGGTAGATTAAAATGGTAATGAAAGCAAAAATAAAAGAAGGAAAAATGTAAAGATAATATTAAGAAGAAAGAGCCAGGGGGCAGAAACATGGGTGGAAAGAAGTTTGAGCAGCTGAGTGGATAATTGTATGCAAAGACAAATATTGTAACTTGTAAACTGACTGCCAGAAAATGAAAGCAACACTTAATGAGGTTGGCTGTTTTTTTCCTGCCTCTGATTCTCTTCTTCCTCTAAATTATCCATTTCCTTTTCATCTTCTTCAGATACTATCTTTTCCTGGAACTATACTAGATTACAAATAAACTTTTATTCAAGTAAATATTTAACTAGAAATAGTAAAAATATGATAGGACTTCTGCTTTCTGGTTCAGCATGCAAGGACATTAGAGGTCATCACTCCCAGCCTCACAACAACAACAAAAAAGCTGAACACACTTAAAATAAATCACTCTTCTTAAATTAATGAGTGAATTAAAGTGACAGGGAAAACAGCCACCTTCAAAATTGGAGACACACAAGTATATACACAGAATCATAGATTACCAGAACAGAAACCATAACTGGAACCAGTAATAGAGTAAGAAATTTTAAACTATAATTTACAAATGGTTGGACACCAGGTATGGAGAAACTTGAGAGGCAAAATCTCTGAAAGTGGGAACCAGTCTTAAGAGAAGGCTTTCAGACTTTAATGTGTTTTACCATCAGGAGCCTTATCATATTCTTAAAAAAATGTTGCAAAAAAAATCACCTCATGCTTCTGGAAGTAGCATAAGAAAAGTAGCCATTTTAAAATATGCCCAAAGCATTATTTTCTTTTTTAACAAGGTCTGACAACAAGGGAAACTATTTTACCAGGATGTGACCAGTTGAGGATATTCCAGAGTCAAACCGACATGGAATAAAGTAATTATCCCAATCTAGCCTTCTCTAGCCTTCCTATCAAACCTAGAGGGAGAGAAAAATGAGAAGCACTTGCAAAGCCAACAGTCCAGACACTTAGGCTCACTGAAATACTAAAACTTAATCATAGTACTACATAAAGGATGCTTCTCCTCTCCCACACTTTACCATTATTAAATCAATAGGGCTCCGCTGTGTAATAAAAAAATATAACAGTAAAAACTGCACATTTTATGCCTTATTTAAGAAAACATTTAAAAAAAATTTTTTAGTGTTTATTTTTGTGAGAGAGACACAGAGTGTGAGCGGGGGAGGGTCAGAGAGAGAGGGAGACACAGAATCAGAAACAGGCTCCAGGCTCTGAGCTGTCAGCACAGAACCCGACGCGGGGCTCGAACCCACGAACCATGAGATCGTGACCTGAGCTGAAGTCGGCCGCTTAACCAACTGAGCCACCCAAGCGCCCCTAAGAAAACATTTTTAAACAAAACAAAATAATAGGGAAGAAAAAAAAAGGACACCAGAGAAAATTCTACCCATTGACATCTATAGCTATAGCAAGCAGTAATTACAGTCTAACTCGTAGCCAGATAAACATAGAACCTTATACCAAAGGCCTCTTTACCTCACTTCCTATTACCTAGTATATGGCGTCCAATGTTCAAGGTATACAAAAACACACATATACACACAAGGAGTTTGCAGAGACAGAAGAAGCATTAAAACCAAACTAAGACATGATAAGAGATGTTTAAAGTATAAGATTGGTAATTTGAAACAGGTACAATTAATATGCTAAGGGCTGTAAAGAAACAATTGGACAACATGAAAGAGCAGATGGAAACTTTAAAGAACCAAAAGTCAATACCAGAAATTTAAAAAAAAGCCACTGTAACATAAATAAAGAATGTCTTTGATCAATTGACTAGATAGGGCCAAGGGAAAAAACAGTGACTTTGAAGTCATGCCACTAGAAACTTCTCAAACAGAAATGCAAAGATAGAAAATGAAAAAGGGCAAAATAGAATATCCTAGAACCATGGGAAAATTACAAGTGGTAAATCATTTATACAATTGGAATACCAGAAAGAGAAGAAAGAAGGGGGAAAGGGAGGAAACAAAATAGTTAAAATGGTTACTGAGAATTTAACAAAATAAATGACAGAAGTCAAACCACAGAGCTAGGAAGAACATCAAGCAGGAAAAATACCAAAAAAATCTACATTTAATCCATATCATATTTAAATTGCAGGAAATATCACAAGGTGTCTGGGTGGCTCAGTCGGTTGAGCGTCCAACTTTGGCTCAGGCCATGATCTCATGGTTCATGGGTTTGAGCCCCGCTTGGGCCTCTGTGCTGAGAGCTCGGAGTCTGGAGACTGCTTCGGATTCTGTCTTCCTCTCTCTATGCCCCTCCCCCATTCATGCTCTGTCTCTGTCTCTCTCAAAAATAAATAAACATTACCAAAAATTAAACTGCAGGAAATCAAAGCCAAAGAAAAAAATCTTGAAGGAAGCCAGAGAAACAAAAGCCTTACCTATAAGAAGAAAAAAGATATGAATTCAGTTTAAATTTTCATCAGAATCCATGCAAGCAAGAGAAAGTAGTGAAATATTTAAAGTATTTAAAGGAAAAAACCCCACTAACCTAGAATTCTGTATTCAGTGAAATTGTCATTCAAAAGTGAAAGAGAAATAGAGTTTCTCAAACAAATGAAAATTAAGGGACTTTTTTTGCCAGTATAACTGTCATGCAAGAAATATTAAATATTCTTAAGAAAAAAGGAAAATGGTATAGACCACAAACTCAGATCTACATAAAGAAAGAAGGGCATTGGAAAAGGAATAAACAAAAGTAAACAAATCTTATTTTTATTTTCTTAAATGGTCTGACAAATAACAGTTTTTAAAAAAGTAATAACAGTAAATGTGAAATGAATGACAGAAATGTTGTAAGGGATGGGAGGGGAAAATTGTGATGACTCTGTTATATGATACTTGCACTGCCTGTGAAGCAGTAAAGTGGTATCTGAAAATGGACTTGGCTTAGTTGCAAATATATACTGCAAATTCTGGGGCAATCACTAAACCAAACTTTTTAAAAGTATAATGATATGTTAATGGAGCAGAGAAGATAAAATCATGTATTTATTTATTTAGTTTATTTATTTTGAGAGAAAGAAAAAGTGGGGTAGGAGGAGTGAGAGTGGAGAGAGAGAGAAACCCAAGCAGGCTCCACACTGTCAGAGCAGAGCCCAATGCGGGTCTCAGACTCACAAATTGTGAGATCATGACCTGATTTGAAATCAAGATTCAGACGCTTAACTGACTGAGCCACCGAGGCACCCCAAAAATTTTTGAATGCTGAATTAAAACTAGAGAAGTCCTTTTTACAATTTTTTAACTTTGTAAAGGAAGGTTTACCCAGAACGATTAGGTAAAAAATACAAGGCAAACTGGAAAAGAAAATGATGTGGAGATAAAGGAACACTCATACACTATTTATGGAAATTCAAGCTAGTGCAACCACTGTGGAAAACATTATGGAGGTTCCTCAAAAAATTAAAAGTAGAAATACCATATAATCCAGTATTCCACTAGTGGGTATTTCCCCAAAGCAAAGGAAAATACTAATTCAAAAAGATATATGTACCCTTATGTTTATTTTAGCATTATTTGCAATAGCTGAGATATGGAAAGAACCTAAGTGTTTATCAATAGATGAATGGAATAAAGAAGTGGTATATATACACAATGAAATATTGCTCAGCCATAAAAAAATTAGACCTTGCCATTTGTGACAACTTGAATGGGCACAGAGAATGTTGTGCTAAGTGAAATAAGTCATACAAAAACAAATAATATATGATTTCATTGTGTGTGGAGTCTAAAAATATAAAAAAAGTGAACAAACAAATGAAAAAGCAGAAACAGACCCATAAATACAAAGAACAAACTGGCCCATGATTTCTTTCATAGAGAATCATTAGAGAATAAGAGTGAGTGCCTACCTCCCTCAGCTGTGCAGGAAGCTTCCAAAGAGGCCTATTTCTTTCTAAATTCATCCAGAATACTGAGCCATGAACTGGACGAATGGAGTGGAATAAGCAGCTGAGACAACAACAGCAAGTGCTCAGAATTAAATAGATCAAAGGGATGTGGATCCTAGTATTTGCTTTGCAAACTCTATCAGGAAGCATGACCACTAGATGCTCAGAATACCTCACTCCCCAGTTAGCCTATGGGCACTCCTGATACTCTGTCCTCCTCACCCACATGAACCTCTACCACATGACTGACTCCTTATATTTACCCCCAAGTGCATTGAGAGCAAGATTTTGCAGATGTCTACAAAGAATGCTTAGGAAACATGTCCAATTATGCAAGATTGAGAAAAAGCAGAAAAACTTAAGCATTCAGCACTGCTCTAAGAAAATGGGAGGCTTTCAGCACCCAACTCGGCTTTGGGTGATTGAGGGAAGGCATACAATCTTTTTTTTTTTACATTTTAATTTAAATTCCAGGTAGTTAACATACAGTTTAATATTAGTTTCAGGTGTACAATTTAGTGATTAAACACTTAGATACAACACCCAGTGCTCATCACAAATGCACTCCTCAACCCTCATCACCTATTTAACCAATCCCCTGAATCTGCTCCCCCCTGGTTTGTTCTCTATAGTTTGTTCTCTATAGGTAATAGTTTATTTCTTGGTTTGCCTTTCTCTCTTTTCCCCCACTGTGATTGTTTATTTTGTTTCTTAAATTCCACATATATGTGAATTTTTATGGTATTTGCCTTTCTCTGACTGACTTATTTTGCTAGAATAATACTGTTTAGCTCCATCCACACCATCATACCACCCTGAATGCACTGATCTCATCTGATCTCGGAAGTTAAACAGGGTCATTTCTGGCTAGTACTAGAATGGGAAAAGGCATACAGTCTTAAGAATCCCTATTCAAGAGGGAAAAAGTGTCAAGCCAGTTTATCCATTGGAAAGATCTGAGAAAATCTCAGAATCACTAGCAAGTCTGAAAGAAAGTATTACTTTTCCAAAGCAGACCATAAATGCTGGAGAAAGAGATTGCTCCTACAAATGCAGACAACAATGCAAGACCTCAAGGAACATGAAAAATCAAGAAACAGGATAGTACCAAACTAACACAATATTTTTTTAGTAACTGACCATAAAAATGGAGATAGTGATTTGCTCAATAAACAATACAAAATAGTTATTTAAAGGAAGATCAGTGAGCTACCAGAAAACACAAAATAATTGAAAAAACTCAGATAACAGTACATAAGCAAAAGAAGTTTAACAAAGAGATAAAAGCATAAATTTTAGAAAATCTGGAGGTAAAGAATACGATATATATAATGGAAAATACAATAACAAGTGACAATAGCAGACTGGATCAAGGGAAAGAACAAATTTGTGAAGTTAAAGACAGAACACTTGAAATTATACAGTCAGAAGAAAATGAAGTGAAAAGAATGAAAAATAATTCATGTGAAGAAAACCTGCATAATTATAACATATAAAAAGTAAAAAATAAAACTAGGTATTGTTGGAGTCCCAGGAGAAGTTAGGGAGAAATGGACAGAAAACTTATATAAAGAAATAAGGCTTACAACTTCAAAATCTCAAAAGAAATTTGGACATCCAAATTTATAAAGCTCACTCCAAAAAAGATTCTAACTCAGAAAGATATTCTCCAGAAAACTTGGTATAATGCAACTGTCTAAAAGCAAGGGAAAAATAATGTTTTATTAAATTTTTAAATTTTTTTTTCAATGTTTTTTTTTTTTTTGAGAGAGAGAGAAACAGGGTGCCAGCGGGCAAGGGTCAGAGAGAGAGGGAGACAGAATCCGAAGCAGGCTGCAGGCTCTTAGCTGTCAGCACAGAGCCCAATGCGGGGCTTGAACCCATGAACTGTGAGATCATGACTTGAGCTGAAGTTGGACGCTTAACCATCTGAGCCACCCAGGCACCCCCCAAAAAATAATGTTTTACAGCAGCAAAAGAAAAGGTCCTTACATACAAGAAAGCCCCCATAAATCTACAAGTAAATTTATCAACAGAAAACTTTCAGGCAAGAAGACAGTGGAATAATAAATTCAAAGACCTGTAAAACAAATAAACAAACAAACAACAACAACAAAAACACCTGCAACCAAGAATGCTTCACCTGGCAAAACTGCCAGTTTTCTGCCCATCAGAAATGAACAGAAATGAAGGAGAGATAAACCTGCCTAACAAGAAATGCCAAAAAATTTTCTCCAAACTTAAACTAAAGAATGATAATTACTAACATATAAACATATATAAAGCACACTGGTATAGGTAAGTATATAGTCAAATTTAGGATACACTAATACATTAATATGGCGATGTGTAAATCACATAAATCTAGTTTAAAAGTTAAATACTGGGGTGCCTGTGTGGCTAAGTCATTTTGGCATTGGACTCTTGATTTCAGTTCAGGTCATGGTCTCAGGGTCATGGGATCAAGCCCTACATTGGGCTCTACATTGCCAGCATGCAGCCTGCTTGTGATTCTCTCTCTCCCTCTCTCTCTGCCCCTATCTCACTCATGTGTGTGCATGCTCTCTCTTTCACTCTCTCTCTCTCTCTCTCTCTCTCAAATTAAGTAAATGAACATTTTAAAAAATAAAAAATAAAGGCTAAAAGACAAAAGGAGTAGAAGTATCTATAGTTACAATAACTTGTTAATAGATATACAATGTAAAAATGTAAATTATAACCTCAATAACAGAAAAATGTGGGTGGCAAACAAAAGGCTACATTTTTTGTATGTGATTAAAGTTGAGTAGTTGGAAGTTTAAAGTAGACTGTGTATATATTTTAGTAAACACAAAACAAATACATACAGTAGATACACAAAAAATAAAGAGAACAGAATCAAAATGTACCACTATGAAAAATCATCATTTTAAAAAGAAGGTAGCAAGAGAGGAACAAAACAACACGTGACAAAACAATCAGAAAAGTATTAATAATATTTGTAAGTCTTTACCTATCAATAATTACTTTAAAAATAAATTGATTAAATTCTCCAATCAAAAAGCATAAACTTCCTGAATTGGAATGGAACAAGACCTAATTATATTTTGACTGGAAAAGTCTCACTTTAGGTATGAGAACACACATAGGCTGAAAGTGAATGGAAGAAGAATGATATTTCATGCAAATGGAAACCAAAAGAGAACACAAGTAGCTATATTTACAGTAGTCAAAAGATACCTTAAAAGAAAAACTGTTACGAGACAAAAATGTCACTATATAATGATAAAGTAGTAAATTCATCAAAAGTACTTAAAAATTATAAATGTATATGCACCCTACATCCAAGCACCTTAATATATTAAGCAAATACTAACAGAACTGAAGGGAGAAATACACAATACAATAATAGTAGAAGACTTTATACTGAATTTTCAACAATGTATGGATTTTCTAGACAGAAAATCAATAAGGATACACTGAGTTTGAACTGTAATTTACAACAAATTGACTTAACAGACATATACAGAACATTCCATTTAACAGCAGTAGAATTCATATCACTTTTTTCTAATGAACTAAAATTAATGTTAAAGGTGTACAACATACTGATTTGACAACTTTATACATTATTCAAAATAATATTCTTCTAAAGCACACATACTCCAGGAGAGATTATACATTAGGTCACAAAATAAGTCTTAGCAAATTTAAAAAGATTGAAATTACATCTAATCTTTTCTGACTACAGTGTTATAAAACTAGAAATGACTAACAGGATGAAAACTGAAAAACACACAACTATTTGAAATTAAGCAACACATCACTGAACAACCAATGGGTCAAAGAAAAAGAAAAGATCAATTAAAATAAAAAATATCTTGAAACACACAAACAAAAAACCCAAACATACAAAAACTTATGGAATGTAGCAAAAACACTTCTAATAGGGAAGTTTATATACACCTCATTAAGAAAAAAGAGTAATTTCAAATAGACAACTTTACACACCTTATTCAACTATAAAAAGAGGAACAAACTCACCTTAAAGTTAGCAGAAGGAAGGAAATAACAATGATAATGGCAGAAATAAATGAAATATTGACCAGAAAAACAATAGAAATTATCAACAAAATTAAAATAAGTGGTTTCTTGAAAAGATAAACAAAACTGACAAATCTTTAGGTAGACAACCTAAGGGGAAAAAATGGGGAAGATTCAAAATCAGAAATGAAAGAGGAGACACTACGCTTGATGCCACAGAAACAGTGGATTATTACAGACTATGAAAAATTATACATCAACAAACTGAGTAACCTAGAAAAAACGGATAAATTTCTAGAAACACACAATCAAGATTGAATCAGGAAGAAAGAAAATCTGAGAAGATCAATAACAACTAAGGACTTCAAAGAACTAACCAACAACCTCTCAAGAAAGAATAGCTCAGAAAGAGCTGGTTTCTCTGGTGAATTATGCCAAGCATTTAAAGATGAATTAATGTCAATCATTAACAAACTCTTCCAAAATATTGAAGAGAACACTTGAAAAATAGTTTTTATGACTCCAGCATTATCCTGATAATATAGATGAAAAATTTTTCAATAAAATATTAACTGAATTCAATCGCACGTCAAAAGCATCACACACAATGATCAAGTGGAATGTATCCCTGGGTACAAAGATGGCTCACATACATACATGAATAATATGACTTACCACATTAAGAGAATAAAAGATAAAAATCATATGATCATCTCAATAGATGCAGAAAAATAATTTCACAAAATTCAACATCTTTCCTGATAAAATACTCTCAACAAATTTGGTAAACAAGAAACATATCTAAATATAACAAAGGTCATATACGACAAGCCCACAGCTAACATCATACTCAATGATAAAAGTTTGAAAACATTTTCTTTAATATCAAGAACAAGACAAAAATGTCCACTCCCACCATTTTTATTTAACACAGTAATTGAAGTCCTAGCCAGTTTACGTAGACAAGAAAAAGAAAGAAAACCATCCAAAGCAGATAGGGAGAAGTAAAATGATCTTTATTTGAAGGTTATATAATCATATATATAGAAAATACTGAAGACTCCACCCAAAATCTGTTATAACTAATACACACATTTAGTAACTTGAGATATAAAAATATATAAAAACAAGTAGCATTTCTATACACTAATGAAAACTAACTAAAAAAGAAATATAGAAACAATCCCATGTATAATAGCACCAGAAACAATAGTATATTTAGAGGTACCTGGGTGGCTCAAGCTAAGCATCCAACTCTTGATTTTGGTTCAGGTCATGGTCTCATGGTTCATGAGTTCCAGCCCTGCATCACGCCCTGAGCTGACAGTGTGAAACCTGCTTGGGATTCTCTCTCTCGCTCTTTCTGCCCTTCCCTTGCTTATGTGCTATCTCTCTTTCTCAAAATAAATAAGTAGACTAAAAAATAGTATATTTAGAAATAAATTTAACCAAGGAGGTAAAATATCTGCACACTGAAAACCATGAGACATTGAAAGAAATTGAAGCTACAAATGAGAGGAAATATCCCATGTTCATGAATTGGAAAAATTAATATTATTAAAATGTCCATAATACTTATAGCCATCTATGAATTCAATTCAATCCATACCAAAATTCCAATGGCATTTTTCACATAAATAGATAAAACAATCCTATAATACATATGAAATTAAGTAAACAAAAGCCTGAATGGCCAAAATGATTCTGAGAAAGAAAAACAAAGCTGGAGGCATCACAGTTTCTTGTTTCGAACTATATTACAAAGCTATAGTAACCTAATGATAGTGGGACTGACATAAAAACAGACATGAAGACCTATACAGCAAAATCAAGATACCAAAAATTCATTCATACATATACTGTAAACTAATATTTGACAAGTGAGCCAAGAATACTGAATGGCAAAAGGATAGTCACTTAAACAAATGTTGGGAAACCTGAATATTCACATGCAGAAAAAATGAAATTGGACCCTTATCTTATACGACTCACAAAAATTAACTCAAAATAGATTAAAAGCTTAAATATAAGATGTGAAGCTGTAAAAGTTCTAGAAGAAAACATAGAGAAAAAGCTCCTTGACATTGATCTTGGTAACAACATTGTAGAAACCAAAAGCAAAAGCAACAAAAGTAAAAATAAATAAGTTGGACTATACAAAACATCTTCTGCACCAAAAAAAAAAAAAAAAAAAAAAAAAAAAAACCCAAGCACACAAAATTAAATGTATCTTAAAGAATGGGAGAAAATATTTGCAAACCACATAATAAAAATGGGCAAATATCCAAAATATATAAAGAACTCTCATACAACTCAAAAGCAAATATCATCATCATCATCATCATCATCATCATCATCATTTTAAAATAGGCAAAGGACCTGAACAGATATTTTTCCAAAGAAGACATGCAATGGTCAAGCAGTAGATCAAAAGATACTCAGCATCACTAATTACCAGGTAAAGCAAATCAAAATCACAATGAGATGTCACCTAACACCTGTGTTAGTTAGCTAACATAGTAGCATAGCTACTATGAAAAAGACAAAAGATTACAAATGCTGGTGAGGATATGGAGAAAAGAGAACACTTATGCACAGTTGGTGGGAATGTAAATTGGCACAACAACTATGAATAATGGTATGGAGGTTTTTTAAAAATAAAAATAAACCTATCATATGATTCAGTAACCCCAGTTCTGGGCATATTTCTGAAGGAAGTGAAGCCATTATCTCAAGGAGATATCTGCACTCCCATGTTCATTGCAGCATTATTCACAATAGCTAAGATATAGAAACAACCTGTGACTTTATATGAATGGATTCTTCCATTTGTAACAACATGGATGGATCTTGTTAGCATTATATTAAGTGAAACTAGAGAAAGACAAATAATGCATGATTTTACTACATTTAGAATGTAAAATACCAACCTTATAGAAACACAGACTAGAGTAGTTTTTATCAAGAGTTTGAGAGTGGGGAAAATGAGAAGATGTTGATCAAGGGGAACAAACTTTCAATTATAAGATGCATCATTTCTGGGGGATCTAATATATAGCAGAATGACATCAGTTCACAGAAGTGTGTTATATATACTTAAAATTCACTAAGAGAGTAGATCTTAAATGTTCTCACCACAAAAAAAGACAATTGTAAGAGATGACAGATGTGTTGACAATCTTTGTGTTATTTCATAATATCTATGTGTACCAAATCATCTTATTGTAGATCTTTTTTTTAAAAATAATGTTTATTTATTTTTGAAGGAGAGAGTGTGAGCGGCAGAGGGGCAGAGAGATAGGGAGACACAGAACCCGAAACGGGCTCTAGGCTCCGAGCTGTCAGCAGAGAGCCCGACGTGGGGCTAGAACTCACAAACCATGAGATCATAACCTGAGCCGAAGTTGGACACCCAACCGACTGAGCCACCAAGTCACCCCTGTACTTCTTAAACTTACACAATGTGTCAATTATATGTTACTAAAGTTGGGAAATAAAAACACAATAATGTGACGCTTGCATAAACATAGGCATAGAGAACACTGGAATAAAATAGAGACCTGAAAGTAAACATTCAGCTACATAACCAAATAATTTTTGACGAGGTGTCAAGACCACACAGTTGGGAAAACAAATGGTGCTGGTAAAACTAGATATCCATAAGCAAATGAATAAACTTGGACACTTACTTTACACCATATACAAAAAATTAACTCAAAATGGCTTAAAAATCTAAATATCCGAGATAAGACCAAAAAGCTTTTAGAAGAAGAAAATAGAAATAAATCTTCATGAAATTGGATTTGCCAATAATTTATTGTATATGATACCAAAATCAGAGCAAACAACAAATAATAGACAAATTGATCTCCTTCAAAATTTAAAATTTCTGTCCATAAAAAGACAAAATCAACAGAGTGAAAAGGCAACCCACCAAATGGAAGAAAATGTTTGCACACTGTATATTTCGTAAAGGGTTGATATCAAGAATTTATAATGTACTCCAACAACTTAACGACAAAAAAGCAATCAAAATATTTAAAAATTCGTTAAAGACTGAATAAACATATCTCAAAGGAAAATATACAAATAGTGATAGGCACATGTATAGATGCTCAACATTAATGATCATGGAAAATGCAAATCAAAGCTGTGTGATAAGTTACTAATTCACATCCATTAGAATGGCTACTATGAAAAAAATAAGTATTGGCAAGGATGTGGAAAAATTGGAGTAGTTGGGTACTCATAGTGGCAATATAAAATGGCTCAGCTTCTATGGAAAACAGTACAGTAGTTCCTCAAAAAATTAAAAATAGAATTACCATGCAATCCAACAATTCCACTTATGGTCATACACCTAAATGAATTAAAAACAGAAACTCAAAGAGATATTTGTATGACCATGTTTACAGCATAATTATTCACAATAGCCAAAATGTGGAAACAACCCAAGCATCCAACAATAGATGAATGAACAAAATACAGTATATAAATACAGTGAAATATTGTTCAGTCTTAAAAAATGAAGGAATTTCTGACACACGCTACAACATGAATGAAACTTGAAGATGTTATGCTGAGTGAAATAATGCTGCATCAAAAGGACAACTACTGTATGATTCCACATCATATGAGTGAACTAAAGTAGTCAAATTCATGGAGACAATTAGAATGTTGGTCATCAAGACTGTGGAGATAGGAGACAATTGGGAGTTGTATAATGTGCACATTGTTTTAACTTTGCAAGATGAAAAGAATTCTGGAGATGGATTGTGACAATGGCTGCACAAAAATTAGGGCTTAATGCCACTGAAATGTACACTTAAATGGTTAAGATGGTAAAATATATGGTAAGAGTATTTTATCACAATTTTAAATAAGTGTTATATGTAAAAAGTATCTGGAGAAAGCAGAAAGAGTAGGGGGAAAGTACAAGTGCAAATAATAGAAAACAGTAACGAAGTGACAAATATTTTAGATACTAATTCTCCTATATCAGTAATAACTTTTAACATCTATAGTCTAAATACAAGTAAAAGACAGACACTGTCAGTTGATAAAAGAAGATTCAACTCTGTGTTGTTTACAAGAAATACATTTGAATATAAAAACACAGATAAGTTAAAATTAAAGGAATGGACAAAGATATACCATGCAAATGCTAATTTGAAGAAAGCTAGAATAACTATATTAATTTTATCCAAAGCAGACTTTGGAGCAAGGAAAAATATCTGGGATAAAGTGGAGTACTACCTAATGATTAAGGGATTAATTCTTCAAGAAGATTTAATCCTTAATGTATATTTGCTTAACAGCAGAGTGTCAAAATAGGCAAAAACTAATAGTGTTTCAAGGAAATATAAATTAATTCATTCTTAAAGTTGAAGACTTAAGCACCCCTCTACCAGTAACTGACAGATCTAGCATGCAAAAAACAGTAAGGACATAGTTGAACTGATCAGCAGCATCAATTAACTGGATCAAATTGGTTTATAGAATGCTTCATCCAGCAACAGCAAAATACACAGTATTTTGAAGTTCATATGGAACATTTACCAGGACTACCATATTCTGGGCCAAAACACATCTTAAATTTAAAAGATTCGAAGTGATGGCAATGAGAAAGAATGAAATCCTGCCATTTGTAGCAACGTGGATGAAACTGGAAGATATTATGTATTATGCTAAATGAAATAAGTCAGTCATAGAAGGACAGATATCATATATTTTCATTCATATGTGAATCTTGAGAAACTTAACAGAAGACCATGGTGGGGGTTGCGGTGCCTGGTTGACTCAGTTGGTTGAGCATCTGACTTTGGCTCAGGTCAGGATCTCAGGGTTCATGAGTTTGAGCCCCTCATCGGGCTCTATGATGACAGCTCTGAGCCTAGAGCCTTCTTCGGATTCTGTGTCTCCCTCTCTCTCTGCCCCTTCCCTGCTCTTGCTCTATCTTTCTCTCAAAAACTAAATAAATATTAAAAATTTTAAATAAAACAAATACAACAGAAGACCATGGGGGAAAGGGAAGGGGAAAAACAGTTACAAACAGAGAGGGAGGGAGGCAAACCATAAGAGACTCTTAAATATAGAAAACAAAATGAGGGTTGATGGGGGTTAGGGGGGAGGGGAAAGTGGGAGAGGGTACTTGTTGGTATGAGCGCTGGGTGTTGTATGGAAGCCAATTTGACAATAAATTATATTTAAGAAAAGAAAAATAAAAACAAAAAATCAAAAACAAACAAAAAGATTCGAAGTGATACAAAGTATACTATCAGACCACAATGATATTAAATTACAAATCAAGGGGTGCCTGGGTGACTCAGAGGAACATCCAACTTTTGATTTAAACTCAGGTTTAAATCCAAGGATCATGGGATTGAGCCCCACATCAGGGTCCAACCTGAGCATGGAGCTTCCCCAAGGTTCTCTCTCTGTCTCCCTCTATCCCTCTCCCCGGCACCAGTTATAAACAAACAAACAAACAAAAAAAAAAAAAAAACAAAGAAAAGACAAATAAATAAAATAAAACTGGGAAATCAAAAAATACTTGGAGATTAAACACACTTCTGAATAGCACATAGATCAAAGTTGTCTCAGGAGAAATTTTAAAGAAATATTTTAAACTAAATAAGAGTGAAAATACAACTTATAATTTGTAAGATGCAGGAAAAGGAGTATTTAGGGAGAAATTTATAGCATTGATTTAACATGTTTTCCTTTATGGTTTATTGTCAAGTTGGTTTCCATATAACACCCAATGCTCATCCCAACAAGTGCGCTCCTTCCTGACCATCACCTCTTTTCCACTGTCCCCCCAACCCCATCAACCATCAGTTCGTTCTCAGTATTTAAGAATCTCTTATGGTTTGCCTCCCTCCCTCTCCTTAACAATTTTTCCCCTTCCCCTCCCCCATGGTCCTCTGTTAAGTTTCTCCTGTTCCACATATGGGTGAAAACATAGGATATATGTCCTTCTCTGCCTTATTTCACTTAGCATAACACCCTGGAGTTCCATCCACCTTGCTACAAATGGCCAGATTTCATTCTTTCTCATTGCCGTTGGGTATTCCATTGTATAGAGAAACCACATCTTCTTGATCCATTCATCAGTTGATGGACATTTAGGCTCTTTCCATGATTTGGCTATTGTTGAAAATGCTACTATAAACAGTGGGGTACGTGTACCCCTATGCATCAGCACTTCTGTATCCTCTGGGTAAATTCCTAGCAGTGCTATTGCTAGGTCATAAAGGAGTTCTATTGTTAATTTTTTGAAGAACCTCCCCAATGTTTTCCAGAGCAGCTGCACCAGTTTACATTCCCACCAACAGTGTAGGAGGGTGCCCGTTTCTCCACATCCTCGCCAGCATCTATAGTCCCCTGATTTGTTCATTATAGCCACTCTGACCAGCGTGAGGTGGTATCTCAGTGTGGTTTTGATTTGTATTTCTCTGATGATGAGTGATGTTGAGGAATGTTCCATGTAACTTTTGCCCATCTGGAGGTCCTCTTTGGAGACGTATCTGTTCATGTCTTCTGCCCATCTCTTCTCTGGATTATTAGTTTTTCGGGTGTGGAGTTTGGTGAGTTCCTTATAGGTTTTGGATACTAGCCCTTTATCCAATATGTCATTTGCAACTATCTTTTCCCATTCTGTTGGTTGCCTGTTAGTTTTGTTGATTGTTTCCATTGCCACGCAGAAGCTTTTTATCTCGATGAGGTACCAATAGTTCATTTTTGCTCTTGATTCCCTTGCCTTTGGGGATGTGTCGAGTAGGAAATTGCTGTGGCTGAGGTCAAGGAGGTTGTTTCCTGCTTTCTCCTCTAGGGGTTTGATGTTTTCTTGTCTCACATTCAGGTCCTTCATCCATATTGAGTTTATTTTTGTGTATGGTGTAAGAAAGTGGTCTAGTTTCATTCTTATGCATGTTGCTGTCCAGTTCTCCCACATCACCTGTTAAAGAGGCTGTCTTTTTTTCCATTAGATCCGCTTTCCTGCTTTGTCAAAGATTAATTGGCCATACATTTGTGGGTCCAGTTCAGGGGTCCTCTATTCTATTCCATTGGTCTATATGTCTGTTTTTGTGCCAAGACCATGCTGCCTTGGTGATGACAGCTTTGTAGTAGAGGCTAAAGTCTGGGATTGTGATGCCTCCTGTTTTGGTTTTCTTCTTCAATATTACTTTGGCTATTCAGGGTCTTTTATGGTTCTATACAAATTTTAGGATTCTTTGTTCTAGCTTTGAGAAGAGTGCTGGTGCAAGTTTGATTGGGATTGCATTGAATGTCTAGATTGCTTTTGGTAGTATTGACATTTTAACAATATTTATTTTTCTGATCCATGAACATGGAATGTTTTTCCATTTCTTTGTGTCTTCTATAATTTCCTTCATAAGTTTTCTATACTTTTCAACATACAGATCTTTTACATCTTTGGTTAGGTTTATTCCTCAGTATTTTATGGTTTTTCGTGCAATTGTGAATGGGATCAGTTTCTTGATTTCTCTTTCTGTTGCTTCATTATTGGTGTATAACAATGCAACTGATTTCTCTATGTTGATTTTGTACCCTGCGACTTTGCTGAATTCATGGATCAGTTATAGCAGGCTTCTGGTGGAGTCTGTCAGGTTTTCCATGTAGAGTATCGTGTTGTCTGTGAAAAGTGAAACTTTGATTTCATCTTTGCCAATTCTTATGACTTTTATTTCCTTTTGTTGTATGATTGCTTATGCTACGATTTCTAGCAATATGTTAAACAACAGTGGTGAGAATGTACATCCCTGTCGTGTTCCTGATCTCAAGGGGAAAGCTCTCAGTTTTTCCCCATTGAGTACGGTATTATCTGTGGGCTTTTCATAAATGGCTTTTATGATGTTTATTTAAGTTCCTTCTATCCCGACTTTCTCGAGGGTCTTTATTAAGAAACGATGTTGTATTTTCTCAAATGCTTTTTCTGCATCTATCGACAGGATCGTATGTTTTTTATCTTTACTTTTGTTAATGCGATGTATCACATTGATGGATTTGCGACTATTGAACCAGCCCTGCAACCCAGGAATGAATCCCACTTGATGGATAATACTTTTTATATGCTTTTGAATTATTTTTGCTAGTATCATGTTGAGGATTTTTGTATCTTTATAAATAAAGGATATTGGCCTATAGTTCCCTTTTTTTTTTTTTTTTTTGCTGGGTCTCTGTCTGGTTTGGGAATCAAAGTGGTGCTGGCTTCATAGAATGAGTCTGGAAGTTTTCCTTCCACTTCTACTTTTTGGAATAGCTTGAGAAGAATGGGTATTAACTCTTCTTTAAATGTATGGTAGAATTCACCCAGGAAGCCATCCGGCCCAGGGCTCTTATTTGCTGGGAGATTTTTAATAACTGATTCAATTTCTTCACTAGTTATGGATCTGTTCAGATTTTATATCTCTTCCTGTTTGAATTTTGGTATGGTGTGTTTGTTTAGAAATTTGTCCATTTCTTCTAGGTTGTCCAGTTTGTTGGAATAAAATTTTTCATAGTATCCCCTAGTAATTGCTTGTATTTCTGAGGGATTGGTTGTAATAAATCCATTTTCGATCATGAGATTGTCTATTTGGGTATTCTCTCTTTTCTTTATGAGAAGCCTGGCTAGAGGTTTATCAATTATGTTTATTTTTTCAAAAAAACACCTCTTGGTTTCTTTGATCTATTCAATGGTTTTTTGGATTCTATATTGATGATTTCTGCCCTGATCTTTATTATTTCTCTTCTTCTGCTGTGTTTGGAGTGTTCTTGCTACTCTGCTTCTAGTTCCTTTAGGTGCACTATTAGATTTTATATTTGTGCTTTTTCTAGTTTCTTGAAATAGGCCTGGATTGTGATATACTTTACTCTTAGGAATGCCTTTGCTGCATCCCAAAGAGTTTGGATTGTTGTATTTTAATTTTCATATATTTCCATATATTTCTTAATTTCTTCTCTAGTTGCCTGATTGACCCATTCATTCTTTAGTAGGGTGTTCTTTAACCTCCATGTTTTTGGAGGTTTTCTAGACTGTTTCCTGTGACTGATTTCGAGTTTCATAGCATTGTGATCTGAAAGTGTGCATGGTATGATCTCAATTCCTTTATATTTATTGAGGACTGCTTTATGACCCAGTATGTGATCTATCTTGTAGAATATACCATGTGCACTGGAGAAGAAAGTGAATTCCACAGCCTCAGGATGTGGAGTTCTAAATATATCTGTCAAGTCCATCTGGTCCAATGTTTCATTCAGGTCCATTGTTTCTTTAGAGATTTTCTCTCTAGTTGATCTATCCATTGCTCTAAGTGGAGTATTAAAGTCCTCTACAATTAGCACATTCTTATCAATAAGATTGTTTATGTTTGTGATTAAATGTTTTATGTGTTTGGGTGCCTCTGACATTATATAATGCTCTTCTTAATCTCTTGTTACTTCCTTAACTTTAAATTCCTGTTTGTCAGATATAAATATGGCTACTCCAGCTTACTTTTGACTTCCAGTCTCATGATAGATATTTCTCCATCCCGTCACTTTCAATCTGAAGTTGTCCTCAGGTCTAAAATGAGTCTCTTGTAGACAGAAAATAGATGGATCTTTTTTTTAATCCATTATGCTACCCTATGCCTTTTGATTGGAGCATTAGTCCATTTACTTTCAGTGTTATATTTGAAAAATATGGGTTTAGAGTTATTGTGTTCTCTGCCAGCATGAATTCCTGTAGTGATGTCTCTGGTACCTTGTGTTCCTTGCAACATTTACCTCATAGAATTCCCCTTTGGATTTCTTGTAGGGCTCCTTTAGTGGTGATGAATTCCTTCAATTTTTGTTTATTTGGGAAAATCTTTACCTCTCCTTCTATTCTGAATGACAGGCTTGCTGGATAAAGGATTCTTGGCTGCATATTTTTCTTTTTCATCACATTGAATATTTCCTGCCATTCCTTTCTGGCCTGCCACGTTTCAGTAGATAGGTCTGCAACTACTCTGATGTGTTTCCCTTTGTATATTAGGGCCCTTTTATTCCTAGTCGCTTCCAGAATTCTCTCTTTATCCTCATATTTTGCCAGTTTCACTGATATGTCGTCCAGAAAATCGATTCAAGTTGCTTCTGAGAGGAGTTCTGTGTGTCTCTTGGATTTAATTTTCTGTTTCCTTCCCCAGATTGGGGAAGTTCTCAGCTATAATTTGTTCAAGTACCCCTTTAGCCCCTTTCTTTCTCTCTTCTTCTTCTGGAATTCCCATGATATTGATATTGTTCCATTTGATTGCATCACTCAGTTCTCGAATTCTCCTTTCATGCTCCTGGATCAGTTTACCACTCTTTTTCTCGGCATCCTCTTTTTCTATAATTGTGTCTTCTAATTCACCTATTCTCCTCTTTGCCTCTTCAATCCGTGCAGTGGCCAGCTCCATTCTATTATGCACCTCAATTATAGCATTTTTTTAATTCATCACAAGTATTTTTAAATTCCATAATCTTTGTAGCAATAGCGTTTCTGGTGTCTTCCATGCATTTTTCTAGCCCAGCAATTAATTTCATGACTATTGTTCTAAATTCTTAATCAGTTATGTTGCTTACACCAGTTTGGACCAATTCTTTAGCTGTGACTTCTTCCTGGAATTTCTTTAGAGGAGAGTTCTTTGGTTTCATAATTTTGGCTAGCTTTCTGTCTCTTGTAAGTGTTAAAAGCTTGTTATGTGCTCTGCACCTGCAAGTACTACTATATTAAAGAGGCTCATGGGTTGTCCAGGGCCTGTCCATTCAGGAAGTGTTCTTTTAATGATGTCCTTTGGTCTCTCTTCTTGAGACTTTGGTTATTTTATTTCCCTATTCATCATAGTGATATTTTGGGCTCTCCACCATGTGTACTTTTGCTTGTTTCTTAAGGTAGCCCTGGAAAGGAAAACAGACAGACAAACAGGGAACAGAAGTATGCAAACCCACCATCTAATCAAACAAACAAGCAAACTGAAAGAAGAAAAAAACAAAACAGGAAACCAAAACAAAAACAACAAAAGACAATGGACAGTCTAAAAGCATAAAACCAGAAATACCAGGTACAAATAAAGAGCAGGGTGGAAGCAGTGCTGATGGAAGAGCATATACAAAGAGAGAAATGACAGGGGCAGGGAGAAAGAGAAGTTGAATATTGACCACACAGAGAGACTAAAAGGCTTAATTCAGATAGATAAAAAAGAGAATATGGCAGGAGGTGAGGAGAAAACATAAAACAAAAAAACAAGATAATGTTACCCAGAGAAACTATATAGTCTGATTATTTCAGAGAGAAAGAAAGGAAGGTAAAGATGGAGATAGAACATGCATCAAGGGAATGGATTTTATATGCCTGTTTAAGCAAACCTATAACCAGAATACCCGGTCCAGAGGAGGGGAGAGATTAGAACAAGATAAGGGAGAATATATCTGAATAGCAAGAATTGATCTAGAATCAATTACGGCAATGTATCAGTGCTGATCTTGGGAGAGGGGCTGTTTTTGTATCCAGACTCTGGTAACAAAGCAGCTATGCATCGCAAATGGGCATAGTTTGGTGTAGGCGGGTCTTGCCTCCACTGTGGGTCCGTCAGGCCCCGCCTCTAAGGCTGTCTTCTTAGTGGACTTCGTCTCTTTTCCTCCCAGACTCTTGGGGTTCAGAGTCCTTTGGCTTCAGCCCTTCTTTGTTTGAGAGATGCAGGTGGGAAGTACAGAACTCCCTATTTCTCTGCCATCTTGCCACAACTCAGAATTCACATTTTTTTTAAACTAAAAGGATATAAAAATCAAAACATGATGGTTCTCTCTACCTCTTTTTCTGATCTTACATGTTGAGGAGGCAAGTTGAAACTTTGTGTCAGTTTCTTCAGTGCTTGCTTTAGTTTTTATTGAAATATAATTAACATACAATGTTACATTAGTTTCAAGTGTACTATATGTTGAATTGACAATTCTGTACATTACTCAAAGCTCACCATGATAAGCATAGTCACCATCTGTCACTATACAGTGTTATTGCAATATTATTGACTATATTTCCTATGCTGTGCTTTTCATCTCCATGATTTATTTATGTTTTAACTGGAAGTTTGTACCTCTTAATCCCCTTTATCTATTTCACTCATTTCCCCCACCTTCTGTCTGGCAACCTTGCTTTACATCAGTGAACTGCAAGTTGTTCCACAAATCCCCAGTGAAAAACTGAAGTTTTTCAGTGGATATTGACCAAAAAAAATCATAGGAATTTCCAGTTTTGTCTTTTTATATATTGGGATAGAAGTAATGATTTCATTTGAGTAAAAAATTCCATGACTTTTAAATATTTTGAAAACCACTTTTTAAAATCAAGATAACAAACTTTTGCTGTAAACCTCTAAATAGTAAATATTTTAGGCTTTTCAGTTCACATTCAATCACAGCTACTGTCACAATGATTCCATTTTGCTGGAGTAGCATGATGTCAGCCATAGACAATACATAAATAATTGGATGTGGTATGTTCCAACAAAGCTTTATAAGGACAACTGAAATTTGGATTTCATATAATTTTCATATGTAACAATATATCACTTTAACTGTCATTTTCAACTGTTTATATATGAGAATATGTAAAATGTAAATGTAAAAGCTCTCCTTAGCTAGAAGGCCATACAAATCAGATGATGGACTTGATTTGGTACAGAAATTAAGGAGCAGATCTTCCGTACATTAAACAAAATGATGTGTCTTTTAGACAAGAAACACAACCTCATAAAGTTGTCGACACTTTTTGTTTTAATGTGCCTCTCAAATGAACAATATGGTTCATGTCAAAGGCTCCCCAAAATGGCTAATAAAATTCCAAATTGTTCCTGGTGAAATTGAGAGGTAAGTTTAAACATTAGCATTTTTGTTAGAAAACATGAAAGAATCAAGTGTTTAGCTTGCAATGTACAATATATAGCTTCCAATATATTGTCTATTGGAAAGACCTCATTAAAACTGAATTCACTATGAAGATAATTTATGTGTAATTTCATGTCACTAAAGCTTAAAGACCTGTCAACACCGATTGGAGGATGGACAAATCCTCCTGATTAAAGACTGATGAAACTAAGCAAAGCAGTTCTCAGTGATACAAAGATAAAATTGACAAATAAGTCTATATAACATTTAAAAATGTTTACAAGGTCGCCTAAGGTTGCACCTGATGATCTTCCCTGGAGTATGGGTGGAACCTGTTAGCTACTTCTAATCAATGGAATATGGTAAAACTGAAGGGATTTTAAAGATGTAATTAAATTTTCAAATCTCTTGACTTTGAGTTAACAAAAAATATTACTTTGGCTAGGCTTGACTTAATCAGATGAATACCTTAGAAGATCATCTGGGCCCTCACTCAAATGAGAAACTTCATCTTTCAGGCTAGGTGAAGTAAGATATCATGTTGGAGAAGCCCACATAGTAAGGTGGGCTTTCTGAACTGCAGGCCAACCCCCAAAAAGGAAACAAGGATTTTAGTCTTCCAGCTGCAAGGAAATAAATTCTGCTAATAACCAGAGAAATATTTGAAGCAATCTTTCCCCAGTTGAGCCTCTGATGAGACTAGAGCCTTGGCTGACACCTAGACTGCAAGATTCTTATGAAACTCTGAAGAAGAGAACCCAGCTAAGGTGTCTTCAGACCTCTGACCTATAGACACTGACAAATAATGTTCCTTGGTTTGATAATTTTCTGATAGCTGTTTCCATAATCCACTTTGTCCAGTGTCTTGAGTGTTGTCGCTAAGAGGAAAAGCCTATACAGAGAGAAGCATAGGTCCTAAGTTCATCTTTAAGATGCCTTCAGGAACTAGTGAGTTCAAAATATCTTCTCAAAGTGGTAATCTTTGGACAAATGTTGTCTCAGGTTTATATATTAGTTTTCCATGCTATATAAAAATTATGAAAAATTTAGCAATTCATAATGATATTCATCAATAAATGTAGACAGAGTATGGAAGCAGATGTCAGAAAACTAAAAAACAATTTCACCAAGGAACAGTAAAAATGTGATAATATAACCAAAAACATTCCAAGGGACTTTATTTCTAGCAGAATAATCTAAACTCAATACTGAAAAGACTCAAGTAAGTATCAGAGCACAATTCAGCACAAAATTACCTCTCAGCTAATGGCTGGTTGCATCTTGAAGAGGTACAGACAAAATGGGTCTCAGATATCGCACTATTGCTGATTTGAGTGTCCTAGTATACGTTAGTAAGGACTTTAACTAAAACTCAGTAGACCTTCCATTTCTGTCAATGCCTTTTAGTCAAAAAGCATTAGGAACATGCCTGTAACTGAACAGATTGGGTTTATTACTAGGTATATCAAAGGAGCACACACATCATAGGGAATTATAAGGCTGTTAGAAAGAGCTTATAGGATTTGGGATTGTTAGAATATTTTGGTGAGATTTTAAGAAATAAAAATCTTTATTTTTATAAAGATGCTGTCACAAAGTGGTTGTGTTTTTGGTGTCTTATCAATTGTATCTGGAATGAGAGAAGAAGACATGGGTGAGGCTAAAGCTGTAATTGGTAAAGAAGCAGCAATCACTCATATTACTGGGAAAGGGGAATGTTTGATATTTTGTGGTTTTGACAATGTTCATTCACATTTTGTCTATTGTACAGACATCACTTTTTGTCTGTATACAGAGTAGCCTTGTTTTTGACTTGATTCTTGATGGTCTCAGAATGGCTATGTCCATGTTGGGCTTCTCTGACATTGTTTATGTTTAAAAGGAAAATATGGCCTACCTGGGAATATCAGGCCACCTATTAGCAACATTATAGTACCAGGCCAGCTCCAGAATGTCAGTAGTCTTTTCTCCTTCTCAAAACCGTACCTATATTAACTTTCTTTTCAGTTTAAGGTGCCATGACCTCATGTTCAACTTTGCTGATTCCAGAGAAGACCTGCTTACAATTGATACTTTTTACTGAGGCAGTTGGAAATATAAAAAGAAAAAATTCTGTCCATTAATCTGGTAATCAGTAAAGTCAACAATTTGAGGTTGAGAAAGAGAGAAGAAGAAATTTATTATCAATTATTTACTGTCAACTTTTTGGCAGCAAATTACTATTGGTATTTTTTCTTATTCTTTTGCCTTCCTTTTCAGTCGTTCATTTATACTGTCATGTGATAACATGTTGCATGATAAGTAGTTAGAATTCAACATTTTTCAATCTGTTTCATTGAATGGATGTTAAAAAATAGTTTAACCTATGTCCCCCTTCTAATTGTTTACATATTTGAATACATATTTTTACATTTTCAATTCATATACATTTGTATACACACATGCAAATTCATACACAGTAAAACCGTGGATTGTGAGTAACATGTTATGCAAGTGTTCTTCAAGATTAGCAAACATTTCTAATAAATTTTAACTTGATGAATAAGCGATGTCTTGCAATATGAGTAGTACATGACACTGAATATCACATAATCTCAACTGAGTCAATGATTCTTCTCTCTCTCTCTCTCTCTCTCTCACTCTCTCATTGGGGGATTGGGGGTGATTTTTCCCATGCTCAGATGCTCGGTCTCAGGCTGTGGTTTTCTGCAGAAATCAGTGATTTTTCAGAACGTTGGAAGATGCCTACAACTGGTATTTTTGTACCAAGTGTATTTTTGTCACTTCAAAGCACCTAAGGACAATCCTTTGCTTTCCCATACAAGAGTAAGCTTAGGAATGCTTTGCTTCATTCTAGGTCAGGATTTCTGTATATTTAGACCCTTTCTTCTGCTGCGTTATTGCCAGTTACATTAAATACAGTATATCACAAGAGTTTATTAATACTGTACTGTAAAAAAGATTCTATTGAGCCTATAGATAGCAGTAATTCTGTTAGTGATAGTGAAAGTCATTCTACACAATAACCCTTCTCTTTCTTGTCTCCCTCACACCAACCACAGAGGTTTTCAAAGGTAAGTGGAGGTTAATTTATTTTTATTTATATTTTGTATTTTCTTTATTATTTTATATTATATTACAGTATTGTAATCATTTTTAATGGACTGTTCTTGGGTTGTGGAATGAATCATTTTGAGTTTCCATTATTTCTTACTGGGAAATTTGCTTTGATATACAAGTGCTTTGGATTACAGATATATTTCGAGAATTAATTATGCTCACAAACCAAGATTTTACTGTATATCACTTCTGCAAGAATTATTTTGAGTCCTGATACATTTTTTTTGTATTCCAAAGAATACTTTATGATAGTCAAGTATAAAATTTTTATTATCATGGAATATAAGGGTCTCGTCCTCACCCTCAAGATTTATTATTATTATATTTTAATATTTATTTATATTTATATGTATAATGTTTAATATTACATTCTCCAAATGTGCCCCAGATGGAGAAATTTTAACGTCATATAAAATAGTAGAAGCCAATGACACCACAAAGAGACAAACTGTTTTGTCACAGTTTATGTGAGTAAAAGAAGAGCTCCATTTAACTGTTTGCAGGCATGATCCGCTTCTGCCAGAAGTTTTGAACCCACTTAATCTTTGAGCCTATTTTCCAACAAAAATGGTGGGAAAGAGACCTAAAACCTGGGATATATGGACACAAGGTGAGCATCCTTTCCTTCCTTTGCAATAGCATTAATGCAGCCAGGGAAACAAAATTAATGATAGAGAAACTGATTTTGCTCCATTACCTTGGATAGTGTAGTTATAAGGAGCATGGATAAAGGGGTTGAAGTAAAATAACTGCCAGTGTCCATGGAAAATGGGCAGAAAGTGCCAATGGTGTTTAGAATGTCTAGAGTTGGACAAAACAGACAGAGTCATAGGCTTGTAATGGGAATTCATATATGTATGTGTGTGTATGTGTAGGCCATAGTGCCAGCTTGTGGGAAGGGGGGTATATCTTGCAAAGACAATTCCCAAATCAATATTCAGTGAAACATTAATTGATAACCCTCTGTAGCAGTCACTTAAGAGTGATTCTTGGGCGGAAGGGGAAGGGGGAAACGTAAAAGGGGGTAATGGTCATGGTGGAGGTCACTTGCGGGGAAGAGCCCTGGGTGTTATATGGAAACAAACCTGACAATAAACTATAAAGTTAAAAAAAAAGAAATACAGTAACCAAAAAAAAAAAAAAAGAGTGATTCTTAAATACCAGATCAGCAAATGTTTCTTAAAGGGAAGAGCTCTGGGTGTTATATGGAAACAAACCTGACAATAAACTATAAAGTTAAAAAAAAAGAAATACAGTAACCAAAAAAAAAAAAAAGAGTGATTCTTAAATACCAGCTCAGCAAATGTTTCTTAAAGGGACAGATAGTAAATACTCTTTGATTTGTAGATCACATGGTGTCTGTCACAGCTTTTTGGCTCTGTTTTTGGCATAAATGCAGTCATAGACAATACCTAAAAATAAGCACATAGCTGTATTTAATTAAACTTTAGTTATGAACACAAATTTGCATATCATATCATTTTCATGTCTTTTTTCTCTCCAAGTTTATATTTAAATTCCAGTTTGTTAACATACAGTGTAATATTAGTTTCAGGTGTACAATTTAGTGATTCATCACTTACATGCAACACCCAGTGCTCATCACAAGTGCCCTCCTTAGTACCCATCACCTATTTAACCCATCCCTCTGCCCACCTTCCCTCCAGCAACCATCAGTTTGTCTCTATAGGTAAGAGTCTGTTTCTTGGTTTGCCTCTTTCTAGTTTTCAATATGTTCATCTGTTTTGCTTTTTAAGTTCCACATATAAGAGAAATCATATGGTATTTGTCTTTCACTCACTGACTTATTTCACTTAACATACTACACTCTAGCTCCATCCACATCATTGAAAATGGCAAGATTTCATTCTTTCTGACTAATATTCCATTGTATATATGTAACACATCTTCTTTATCCATTCATTAGTCAATAGACATTTTACCTCTTTCCATAACTTGGCTATTTTTGATAATGCTGCTATAAACAACAGGGTGCATGTATCCCTTTGAATCAGTGTTTTTATATCTTTTGGATAAATATCTAGTAGTACAATTACTGGATCACAAGATAATTCTGTTTTTAACTTTTGAAGAACCTTCATACTCTTTTCCAGAATGGCTGCACAAGTTTGTATTCCCACGAAGAGTGTCAGGGTTCCCCTTTCTTCTCATCTTTACCAACACCTGTTGATTCCTGTGTTGTTAATTGTAGGCATTCTGACAGGTGTGAGGTGATATCTAATTGTTGTTATGATGTGTATTTCTCTCATGAGTGATGTTGAGCATCTTTTCATGTGTCTATTTGGCATCTGTTTGTCTTATTTGGAAAAATGTCTATTCATATCTTCTGCCCATTTAACTGTATTATTTTGGGGTGTGTGTTGAGTTTTATAAGTTTTTTATATATTTTGGATACTAATCCTATATCAGATATTTCATTTGCAAATATCTTCTCCCATTCTTTAAGTTGCCTTTGCTCTTTACTGAATTTGATTTATGTTGAGGGGCAGGGGAGGGATATGACACCAGCCTTCTTCTTTGTCCCTGGAGAGGTGAGTCTGTGCTTACTGCTCTCAGGGCTGCACTCCCAGAAGAGCGAATAATTTCCCCTTTTATGGTCCAGGCACTTTTCAGATCACTGTTTTCATGCTGGCTGTCTCTGGGTTACTTGCTTCCCTGGAGCAGTGCAATGTACTGTGGGTTCTGTCCCAGCCGAAACTTCTGACTATTAAAACTCCAAATTTTAGGGATCTGATGTATCAAGTACCTACACTGGTCTTTGGGGGAGGGTCTTGCCACACTGGGGCAGATACAGGTTTGACCAAAAGGGGCTGTTATGCCAGAGCCCAGGGTTGTGGGATTTGAAGCAAGGCAGACTATAGAGCTAGTGTCTAGGTTAGCCAGCCTCACCAGCTATCTCTGCACCTATGCTGAAGGTTGAGGGAAGGAAATTGTGTGTGCTGGCTCCTTCATCCTCTGAGAAGTCTCTGTGAATTCCACCTTTCACGGATGCAAGAGGAGGGAATGGTCTCTACCTATACATTTCAGGGTGATCCTCAGATCATGTTGTCTGCCTCAAAGTTGTTTGCCTGCCTTCTCTCCAGGAGTAGAGCAGCTCCATCAGGTCTCTATCCCAACTAAGCCCACTGACCTCTAAAATTCCAGTGTTTGAGACCAACTGGTTGCAAAAATTCATGAAACTCTGTACCTCTTGTCTTCCCAGTCAATGTCTTTGTGGAAGTTTTCTCATTGTGCATATCCCTTTGTGCTCTATTCTCTCACTTTTCTCCATGACCAGGGTTCCCTCCCCTCTGCAGCATCTGTGATCCCTTTCTCCCCCAAACCATGTCCCCACACTTCCTACTTTCCTTGATGTAACCTCTTCTCTCCTTGAGGTTTCACAGTTCTGTCATTCCTCAGGTCGATTTCTTGGGTATTCAGACTGATTTGATAGTTATCTAGCTGTGTTCAAGGGACAAGACAAACTTAGAGTCCTACTACACTTCCATCTTAGCTCCATATTATTTTCATATCTTATGAAATTGTCTTCTTTTGATTTTTTCAACTAAAAATGTGAAACACATTCTTAGCTGGCAAGCCATACAAAAACAAGTGATGGACTGTACCTGCAAGCCATAATTTGCTAACCCCCTTTTTAAAGCCTAAGTTCCTAAATAGCAAACTATTCATTAAACACTATTAAATTCCTAACTGACCCAAATATGGGGGGAATCTCAGTTCTCAGAATGTATCTTTATTCCCCTGTTTGGAAATATTCTTCCTGCATCACTTTTCCTTCTCCAAACTATTTTAGGCTCTGCTTGACCTGCTATTTTTTAATTATAATTTATTGTCAAATTGGCTTCCATACAACATCCAGTGCTCATACCAACAAGTGCCCTTCTCAATGCCCATCACCCACCCCTCTCTCCCCCATCCCCCATCAACCTTCAGTTTGTTCTCTATATTTAAGAGTCTCTTGTGGTTTGTCTCTCTTCCTCTCTGTTTGTAATTTTCTTTTTTTTTTTTCTTTCCCTGACCTGCTATTTTTATCTTGTCTCTATACCTCAGGTCAGTGTTCCCAGTTAGAAGCCTTATCTTCACAGCAGTTACAAATTACCAAATCAAGGGATTTTGACATCATTTAAAACAATCCTATTTTATTCCTCTATTGGAATGAAATTTGTCTATTCTTTGGAGTAAATTCTCTAAAATCGAGTAAAGTATAAAGCTCCCAAAGTTCCTTCAAACTGATCACCTTTATCTCAAAACCACATCTTTACCAAGCTTCCTTATTTCTGTTACTGGTTTCACACTCTTTGAGCCTGCAAATATTGCCATTCTCTTTTCATATGTACCCTTATCCAAATCTCAACCTCTGTCATTGCCATCCAATCAGATGTTCTATTATTATTATTATAATTATTATTACTATCATTAATTTTGACAGAGAGAGAGACAGTGTGGGGAAGGGGCAGAGAGAGACAGAGGGACAGAGACAGAGACAGAGAGAGTCCCAAGCAGGCTCTGTGCTGTGAGCGCAGAGGCTGACACAAGGTTCTATATCATGAACTGTGAGGCCATGACCTAAGCCGGTATCAGGAGTCAGATGCTTATCTCAACCAAATGAACCATCCAGATGTTCCCAATCAGATGCTTTTTAGGTTCTTTCTCTGCTGTGTCTTGTACCTGTTTTGTGCCACTATCTCAGCTCATATCATTTTCTTTTCTTTTAATTTTTTTAACATTTTTATTTATTTTTGAGAGACAGAGAGAGATAGATCATGAGCAGGGGAGGGGAAGAGAGAGAGAGGGACACACAGAATCAGAAGCAGATTCCAGGCTCTGAGCTGCCAGCACAGAGCCCGACGAAGGGCTCGAACCCATGAACTGTGAGATCATGAGCTGAGCCGAAGTCGGATGCTCAACCGACTGAGCCACACAGGCTCTCCCTTTTTTTTTTTAATTTTTTAAACATTTTTATTTATTTATGAGAGAGCTCATATCATTTTCATCTCTCAGATCAGCTACTGCAATAGTCTCCCAATTGTTCGCACTGTTCTGCCATATGTTCTACACAAAGACATAAGCTTCATTTCCTTCAAGTTCAGCTCTGATCATGCCCTTTACCTTGCTCAGAAATCTTCAGTGATTTATAACTGTCCATCAGTTCCTTATTAAACTCCTCTACTTAGATTTCAATGCCCTCTCAATATAGCTTTACTCTAATTTTCTATCCTCTTCTCTTCCCACACTCTTAAAAGTACACTGTATCTCGAACAAACTGGATTCTTTGTATTCCCCCAAATACATGTTAGACTTTTTACTTTATCTCCAAGCCTTTATATGACTTAATAAATTTTACCGGAATCCCCTTTTCATCTCTTCTTTTAGTTAATATTCTACTTGTCTTTTTGTCAAGGCTCTATCCAAATGTCACCTCTTTTACAATTCCCTCTTTATCCCCCTTTACTTACCTTACTTTTAAAATTTTTTTTATGTTTTATTTATTTTTGAGAAAGAGAGAAAGAGAGCAAGAGAGAGCAGGGGAGGGACAGAAAGAGAGGGAGACACAGAATCTGAAGCAGGCTCCAGGCCCTGAGCTCTCAGCACAAACCCGACACGGGGCCAAACCCACAAACCTCGAGATCATGACCTGAGCTGACGTCGGACGCTCAACCAGCTAAGCCACCCAGGGGCCCCTCCCCTTTACTTACCTTATTGGATAGGACATTTCTAGTCTCTGAACCTTAACCACATTTAGGCATTTATGTTCTCTTTGACATTTTAGTTTTATGTATACTTGAATTATCTACTTTTCCTCAGTAGATTTCAAATTCTTGTCACATATACGATACTCAATAATTTTATTAAATTGAATTAAATCTGGCAGTCATAAATTCAGGATCCATATGTGTATAACACTAGAAATCTATTTTTATTTCATTATTAGGAAAGAATATGTAAATACAAAATGCTTGGAATCTTTGTGTCTAGTAAGGGTACTTTTACTTGTAAAAGTAAATCCTCACCATTTTATTGTATTATCATTCCATACTTAGCACTTTTGGGGTTAATTGTAGTCAAAAGGTAAATGTTGTGAGTTCCTAGGTGTTTTGTAAATATCCTATGATGCTTTCTTATTTTGTAGTCAAATTATACTAAGCCTATTTTTACATTAATGAAGAAACTGACATAAGTCATTCACCAAATATTTCCTCTATTTGTCTAGGGTAAAGAACAAAAGATAAATTAGCTGGGCTCTAGTTCCCACTCAGCTGTAAAATGCAGATGGTAATCCTTGCTTGCCTCAAGGATTGTTGCAAGAATCAAGGGGCAATAATATATGTGAAAAATGGCTTTAAAACAGAACAAGACCTTGAAGTCAGCTACTGCTAGATACTTCACTGATATTCAATGTAAAAATTTGATCATTAAAAACCACACTTCAATTAAGTCATATGCAATTGTATTTTTCTCCCCTGGTTGAAGAAGAATATATAGATCCCATCTAAACAAGTCATCTTAGCAACCAAAAAATAAACAATCCAATTACAAAGTGATAAACCTGCCAAAAATCAGTCAGGCTTGTAAACCTGAATCCTGCTTTAATCTAAGGGTTTTCTCTAGCTCTTTGCAATTCATCATAATGATATGTTAGAGCATACATATGCTGGTATGTATGCTGGGGTCATCCTTGGTCTTTCCCTCTCCCCTTTTTATCAGATATCTTACAGCTGTGGGGTAACTTATAGCAGATTCTCATGGGGAAAAAATGCTTAGTAATTCAAGAAGTTAGAATAGTATCTGGGAATGTCACACTGTGTTTCAGTAATTGAATCATTTATCTCATTTCCCTGATGTGAATTAGGTTCAGTTAACAAAATGTAAAGATTTTCACATTGATTCAGAATCCTTGAAAGTTATACAGAGGTCAAGAATGCTGCCACTTCATATTAGTTATATCGGAAATTATTTCCAGGTACTGAAATAATTCTCAAGAGACAAGTTTGCTAACACAGAGATATTCAATATATCCCAAAGCAGCCTTTTCTAATATACAGTCTACTCAGGTGCCAGAGTGGAAAACTTTATCCAGAT
>CM053579.1:52488658-52530513 GCA_028646485.1 Cryptoprocta ferox
ATATTAGTTTTCAGGTGTACAATATAGCAATTCAAACTTCCATATATCATCTGTGTTTGTCACACAATCTTTTTTCAAGATTACTTTGACTATATGGGTTCTTAACTCCATCAAGTATTTAAGCCATTCTGCCACCACCCTCTCCCCAATACAAGAGGGTTTTCTTGATATGTCCCTTTATCTCTCTTGTATTTTTCTCCTCTGCCTATGCTTTATTTCTCAAATTCTACCTATGAGTGAAATCATATGATACTTGTCTTTTTCCAACTAACTTATTTCACTAAGCATAAATGACAAGTTTCATTCTTTTCATTCATTATGAATTCATTTCATTCATTCATTCAGTTCATTCATTCATTCCATTCATTATGGTTGAATAATATTCCATTGTATTATATACACCACATTTTCTTTTTTCAATCCTCAACTGATCAAGATTTGGGCAGCTTTCATATCTTGTCTATTGTAAATAATGCTGCTATAAATATACGGTGCATATATCACTTTGAATTAGTGCTCTTGTATTCTTTGGGTAAGTACCCAATAGTGCAATTCTTGGATTCTATTTTTAACTTTTTGAAGCACTTGCATAATGGTTTCCACAGTGGCTTCACCAGTATGCATTCACATCATCAGTGCACAAGGGTTCCTTTTTTTCACATTCTCAGCAAAACTTATTATTTCTTGTGTTATTGATTTAAGCTATTCTGACAGATGTGAGGTGATATCTTATTATAGTTGTGTTTTCCATTGACCTGATGATAATTGATGATGAGCATCTTTCATGTGTCTGCTGGCCATCTGTATGTCTTCTTTGGAGAAATGTCTGTTCATGTCTTCTGACAATTTTTAATTGGATTATTTTTATTGGGTTTTGAGTTATATATATATATATATATATATATATATATATATATATATATATAACTACTGGTACAAACACATTACCAGATATATAACTTACAAATATATTTTCCCAATCCATATATTGCTTATTAGTTTTCTTGACTGCTTCCTTTACTGTGCAGAAACTTTTTATTTTCATGTAGTTACAATAGTTTATTTCAATTTTATTTCACTTGCCTCAGAAGATATATTTAGAAAGAGGTTGCTATGGCCAATGTCGAAGAAGTTTTCTCTTCAAAGATTTTTATGGTATCTTGTCTCAAATTTAGGTCTTTAATCCATTTTAAGTTTATTTTTGTATATGGTGTAAGAAAGTGGTCCAGTTTCATTCTTTTGCATGTTGCTGTCCAGTTTTTCCAACACCATTTGTTGAAGAGGCTATACTTTTCCCATGGATGTTCTTTCCTACTTTGTTGAAGATTAATTGACCTTACAATTGTGGGGATATTTCTGGATTTTCTATTCTGTTCTATTAATCTACGTGTCTGTTCTTGTGCCACTACCATACTGTCTTGACCACTACAACTTTGTAATATAACTTAAGGTCAGGAATAGTGATGCCTCTAGCTTTCCTATTTATTTTCAAGGTTTCTTTCATTATTTGGGTCCTTCTATGGTTCCATACAAATTTTAGGACTGATTACTCTAGTTCTGTGAAAAATGCTATTGGTATATTGACAAGGATTGCATTTATTGTATGTATTTCTTTGGGCACTATAGACATTTTAAAAATATTTGTTCTTCCAATGCATGAACATGGAATGTCTTTCCATTTCTTTGTGTCATCTTCAATTTCTTTCATCATTATTTTATAGTTTTCAGAGTACAGGTCTTTCACCACTTTGGTTAAGTTCATTCCTAGGTATCTTATTGTTTTTAATCCAATGTTAGTAGTATTGTTTTCTTAATTTCCCTTTCTGCAGCTTTGTAATTGGCATATAGAAATACAACAGATTTGGGGCACCTGGGTGGCTCAGTCAGTTGAGTGTCCGACTTTGGCTCAGGTCATGAACTCACGGTGTGTGAGTTGGAGCCCTGCATCGGGCTCTGTGCTGATAGCTCAGAGCCTGGAGCCTGCTTCGAATTCTGTGTCTCCCTCTCTCACTGCCCCTCCCCCACTTGTGTTCTGTCTCTCTCTTTCTCTCAAAAATAAATAAACATATTGAAAAAATAAATACAACAGATTTCTGTACATTTGATTTTGTATCCTGTGACTTTACTGAGTTTATCAGTTATAGTAGTCGTTGGTGGTGTCATTTGGCTTTTCTATATATAGTATCGTGTCATCTGCAAACAGTGGAAGTTTTATTTCTTTATTAAGTATTTGGATGCCTTTATGTCTCTCTGTTGTCTGATTGCTGATGTTAGGACTTCCAGTACTATGTTGAATAAAAGTGATGAGTGTTGGTGCCTGAGGGTCCCAATCAATTGAGTGACTGACTTGATTTTGGCTCAGGTCCTGATCATGTAGCCTGCTTGAGATTCTCTGTCTCTCTGTCTCTCTGTCTCTCTCTCTCTCTCCCCCTCTGTTCCCCTCCCCAGCTCATGCTCTCTCTCTGTGTATCTAAAATAAAATTAAATAAAATAAGATTTTCATTAAAAAATAAAAGTGGAAAGAATGGACAATCCTTCTCTTTTTCCTGACTTTAGGGGAAAACCTCTCATTTCTTCCCCATGAAGGATGATGTTAGTTGTGAGTTTTGCATAGATAGCCTTTATTATGTTGAGGTATGTTCCCTCTAAACCTACATTGTTGAGGGTTTTATCAAGAATGGATGTCGTGCTTTGTCAAATGCCTTTTGCTCTCTATTGAAATAATTTTTATTCTTATCATTTCTTTTATTGATGTGATGTATCACATTGATTGATTCGTGAATAATGAATCACCCTTGAAACCCAGAAATAAATGCCAGTTGATTTCATTGTGTGATTTTTTAAATGTATTGTTGAACTTGGTTTTCTTTTCTAGTATTTTTTGAGAATTTTTCTGTTGAACTTGGTTTTCTTTTCTAGTATTTTATTGAGAATTTTTCATCTATGTTCATTAGGAATATTGGCCCGTAGTTCTCTTATTTTATTGTTGTCTTTGTCTGGTTTTGGTTTCAGGGTAATTCTGGCCTCATAGAATGAAGCTGGAAGTTTTTATACCTTTTCTAGCTCAAGGAATGTTTTTAGAAAAATAGGCATTAACTTTTCTTCAAATGTTTGGTAGACTTGTCCTATGAAACTATCTGGTCCTGGATTTTTGTTTGTTTGTTGTTTTTTGATTAATGACACAATTTCTTTGCTGGTTATTGCCTGTTCAAATTTACCATTTTCTCCTGTTTCAGTTTTAGTAGTTTATATGTTTCTAGAATTTTATCCAATTCCTCTGAGATGTCAAATTTCTTGGCATATAGTTTTTTATAGTATTTCTTTATAATTGTTTATATTTCTGTGGTGCTGTTTGTTATTTATCCTCTTTCATTTATGATTTTATTTATTTGAGTCCTTTCTTTTTTTCTTGATAAGTCTGGTTAGAGATTTATCAGTTTTATTGATTTTTTCAAAGTACCAGCTTCTGATTTCTTTGATCTGTTCAATTATTTTTGTTTGTTTGTTTTTTAGTTTCTACATCATTTATTTCTGCTCTGATTTGTATTATTTCCTTCCTTCTGCTGGTTTTAGGTTTTGTTTGTTTTCCTTTCCTATCTCCTTTAGGTGCAGGGTTAGGTTGTTTATTTGAGATTTGTCTTTCTTTTTGGGGTACTCTTCTATTGCTATAAACTTCCCACTTTTGCTGCAATGCAGGGGTTTTGGACCATTGTGTTTTCATTTTCATTTGTTTCAGTGTCCTTTTTTTTATTTCGTCTTTTATTTCCTTGTTGATCCCTTCATTGGTTAGTAGTATGTTATGTTACCTTCACATATTTGTGGTCTTTCCAGATTTCTTATTGTGTTTGACTTCTAGTTTCTTCCATTTTGTTCAGAAAAGGTGTATGATGTGATTTCAATTTTCCTGAATTTGTTGAGGTTTGTTTTGTGGGCTAATATGAGGTCTCTTCTGGAGAATGTTCCAACTGCACTTGAAAAGAATGTGTATTTGGATGTTTTAGTATTCTGAATATATCTGTTAAATCCATCTGTTCCAATGTGTAATTTAAAGCCACCGTTTCCTTGTTGATTTTCTGTTTGATAATTTTCCCATTAATGTAATTAGGGTGGTAAAGTGTCCTACTATTATTGCATTATTATATATTAATTCTTTTATGTTTGTTTTTAATTGTTTTATGTATTTGTGTGCCTCAATGTTGGGTACATAAATATTTACAATTCTTATGTCTTCTCATTGGATTGTCTCCCTTATTGTTACATTGTGTCCCTCTTTGTCTCTTGTTACACTCTTTGTTTTAAAGGCTATTTTGCCTGATGGGGCAATTGAGTGGCTCAGTAGTTTAAGCATCTGGCTCTTGATTTCAGCTCGGGTCATGATCTCATAGTTTGTGAGATCAAGCCTTGCATAGCGCTGTGTGGTGACAGCACAAACCCTGCTTGGTATTTTCTATCTCCCGCTCTGCCTGCCTCTCCCCTTCTGCCACTCTTGCCCTCTCTTTCTCTCAAAATAAATAAACAAACTTAAAAAAAAATAAGAGCTATTTTGCCTGATATAAGTATTGCTACCCCAGCTTTCTTCTGACATCCATTTACATTACAGATGTTTCTCCATCCTCTTGCTTTCAATCTACAGGTGCCCTTAGGTCTAAAATGGGTCTCTCATAGGCCACATATAGATTTCTTTTTGCAATTCTGTAATCTTATATGTTTTATTGGTGCATTTAGTCCATTTATATTAAAATAATTGCTGATAAATATGTATTTATTGCCATTTTATTACTTGTTTTATGGTTATTTATGAAGATTTTCTCTGATCCTTTCTTGTCTTTCTTTCATGGTTTGCTAATTTTCTTTAGTGATATAACTGGACAGCTTCCTCTTTATTGTCTGTATATTTATTAATGGTTTTGATGTATGGTTACCACTAAGTTTGTATATAACTTCTGCACATAGCATTCTATATTAAGTTTATGGTCATTTAAGTTTGAACCCATTCTTTTCTCCTCTCTTCCCCATGTTTTTGGCATATACTTTTATATTTTATGTCCATTTTTTGTGAGTTCCTTGACTGATTTTTTACAGAAATATTCACTTTTACTGCTGTGTTTCCTACCTCTATACTGTCAGTTTTGGTCTCTCCTTTCCACTCAAAGAGTTCTTTTTAATATTTCTTGCAAACCTGGTTTAGTGGTCATAAACTTCTTTAGTTTTTGTTTGTCTGGGAAACTCTATCTCTCCTTCTATTCTGAATTATAGCCTTGCTGGATATAATATTCATGGCTGCATATTTTTCCCATTCAGTGCTTTGAAAATGTCTTGCCACTCCCATCTGTCTTGCAGTTTCTGTTAAAAAATCTCCAGCTAGCATTATGGGCTTTCCTTTGTAAATTAATGACTTTTTTGTCTTGTTGCTTAAACTTTTTTCTTTATAATTATAGAAACTTAATTATGTTATGTCTTGGTGTGGGTCTGCTTTTGTTGATTTTGTTGGGGTTCTCTGTGACTCCAGAATCTGTATATCTGTGTCCTTTCTCAGATTACAGAAGATTTCAGCTATTATTTCTTTAATACATTTTCCTCACCTTTTTCTCTCCCTTCTTCTTCTGGGACTCTTATAATACAAATGCTCCTATAGTTGATGGATTCACTGAGTTCCCTAAATCTATCCTCAGTTTATATAATTCTTTTTTATCTTTATTATTCAGCTTGATTACTTTCTGTTACTTTGTCTTCTATATCACTAACTCATTCTTCTCCTTCTTCCACCTTGCTGTTCATTCCATCAAACATGTCTCTCATTTCATTTATTGTGTCCTTTATCTCTATTATGTTATTCTATAACTCTGTGGTAATGGTGTCACTTATGTCTTCCATTCTTTTCTCAAGTTTAGTGAATATCCTTATGATCGTTGCTTTAAATTCTCTATCAGGAATGTTATTTATATCTGTTTTGCTTAGATCTCTGGCCATAGTCTTTTCCTGTTCTTTCATTTGGTATACATTTCTCTGTTTCTTCATTTTGTCTGCCTCTATTTGTCTGTTTCTGTGTTTTATGAAAGTCAGCTGTGTCTTCTGCCCTTGCATGTAGTGACTTTATGAAGAAGAGTTCCTGGAGTACCCTGCAGTGTACTGTCCCCTATTCACCAGAACCTGGCACTTCAGGAAAGTATCCAATTTGCGTTGCTTATTTCCTGCTGTTGTGCCTGAGTTACTTTTCCTTTCAGTGGAGTTTTCTGCACTGACTCTCTTTTGTGGTCTGTGCTTGTTCTCTGTGGTGTTAATGGGAGCCAGGCAGGCCAGTTCTGAATGGGCATGCCTCTCAAGAATTCAGATTGGGGTGGTAGTCTTAGAAAAATTTTCACTGGGCCACTAACCTTATGCTGGATCTTCCTATCACTGTGGTGGATGGGAGCTACAAGCTGGTGTGGTTGAGCATGCAATGCTTGGCACAGCATAGGGTGATGCCCGGCATGGCTGGGCCCAGGGCATGATTGTAGCTGGTAATGCAAGGCTGAACATGGTGCAGCACTTGGGCACTGCACGGTGGTAAGGCACGATGCTTGGGGTCAGCTGTACACTTATGGCTAAGTGCACCATGTGGTAGTGATGGTTCTGCATGGTGTGGCAGCTGGTCAGGGCACAGCAGCTGGGCATGGCACACAGCAGCATCTATGCACCTGGCAGCTGGGCACGACGTGCACGTTCAGCTTTAACAAAATTTTCTCTAAGCCCAGGGCACGATCTAGCAGGATTGGAGTGGGTGAGTCCTCAGGAGAAATCATGGGAGTGGCCCACTGCTAGAAGGTTAGGGAGAAAATGTCTGTCCAGAATCATAGTCCTGTGTTTATGCTAGTTGACTTGGAAGGAAAATGACACTTGCTAGCTTCCTAATTTTAGGAGAAATCCCCGAACATACTCTGAAATCAATATGTACATATCAGTCTCCTGTTTGTCCCTGGTGTTGTGTAAACTGTTATTTTTTTTAACTTTATAGTTTATTGTCAGGTTGGTTTCCATATAACACCCAGTGCTCTTCCCCACAAGTGTCCTCCACCATGTCCATCCCCCTTCCCCTTTCCCCCTCCCCCTTCTGCCCTCAGTTTGTTTTCAGTATTCAAGAGTCTAGAGACTCTTGAATAAACTGCTATTTTTATGCTGTCTCTCTGCACAGGATGCTGTCTCCCCTTAGGCAGTGACCCAGGCATTACTCACACTCCTGGCTCTCTCAGAACTGAGTCAGCTGACTTTCAAAGCTCCAGGCTCAAAGTCCCACTGGTTATACAAACTCATGGAATTCAGCCCTTCTGGTTTTCAAATACAAACTTTATGAGGATTGGTGTTCCCTGTGTGAGCTCCCTGCTGAGAGGGCTCATTTCTTGCCTTCTCTATGTATACAGCTCCCTCCCTCTTGCAGGAAGCTTCCCTCCACTTTTCTGACTTTCTTAACCTTTCAGATGCAGCTTCTTCTCTATATTTAGTTGTGGTTTGTTCTGCCAGTCTTCTGATAACTCTCTACTCTACTGAGTTGTATGTGGATGATATCTATTTGAAAACATGGGATATAGTGAGATCAGGGCCCTCCTAATCCACCACCTTCCCAAGTCTTCCATTCACATTCTCAATAAAAGATCACCACTGTCTGGTGTCTTCCAAAGTCTTTAATAATGTTCTATTTTCATTCCCAGAAAAAAAGTGTATTTCATGGAAATTCTAATATATAGGCAAAATATATGATCACCAAGATCATATTGATAATACCCAGTGTTGGTGTGGATGTGAAGAATCAGCTATACTGAGACAATGATTTGAAGGACAATTTGGCAACATCTAGAAACATTTTAAATGCCTATATCCATTGACCTAACATTTCCACTTCTAGAAAATATTCACCCAGGTGTTTGGGTGTATAGGAATGAGAATATACCAACAAGACACTTCTTCATTTTTGCAAAGCAGTTCTGGGACAACTGCTGCCACCTTAAATTATGACAGCATGTAAATTAATGATATTCTAATTGAACAAAACTGCTGGCATATCACCTGTAACTATTTGAAACTCATTTACATTTGAAGCCTTTTACATATGTGTGTATGTATATACACATACACTCACATATAATAACTACTTGATCCTATGGTAAGAGCAGTTAGAAATAACTACTCTTTTAATTTTATTTTGTCCTGTTTTACTGATAAAGAAACAGATAATCAGAGAGTTGTAATTTGTCCATGTGAGTTTGTAAAATACCTGAATCCTTTCTCTGCTCACCTTCCATATTACACTCTGATTGTGTAGACTGATCTAGAGAGTCTCTCAAATAGAATCAAATATATACATGCAACCAGAGATGCTGTGGACACTAACATGTATATTTTATTACTTAAATAACACATTAAAGACCAAAGATTTCCAAATCTATACTTCCAACCAAAAGCCTGCAAAATTCAAGTGTCTGCTGAACAATTCCACTTGAATGTCTACAAATTCAAATTTAATATGTTCAAAGATGAGCTTGATACTTACTCCTTAAACTCTCTTTTCTCTCTGTGATCAGTTGCACTACCATGCCTATGGTTGCCCAAGCCAGAGACCTGAACATCATCCTTGATTCCCCTCTGTTTTATCCCCAATGCCTAATTAATCATCATATATTGATAATTATGCTCCAAAACGTCTCTTAAGTTTATCAACTTTTCTCTCTCCCCACTAATTCCACTGAACTTCAGGTCACCATTGCTTAGCTTGCATTACAACAATCTTAACTGCATCCAGAGAAACTACAACATAAGTCTGATCACTTTACTTCCTTCTTTATTCTAACTTCTTAATGGTTTCCAATTAATTTTAGGATAAATCCATATTTCCTAACATGGTTTGTAAAATTCTGCATAATGTAGACACATGTTGTCTGTTTAATTTTGTCTCTTATGAATTCTCATCTTATACTCTCATTTTCAGCTACGATATAGGCCTTTTCCTCAGTTCTTAGGCTAGGTTACATACCCCTCTGGCAGCTTAGATCTTCCTTAGCATAGCACTTATGTTATTTTGCAAATACCTGATAATTATTCTGTGTTCCCTCACTAGAATTTAGAGTTGCATAAGAGCTAAAACCATATCTGCCTCAATATCCCCAAAACCTAACATGATACGTAATAGAAACTTGATAAATAATTATTGAATGAATGAATGAAACAACTTCATTTAATGAGATCAGAAACTAACATAAAGTTGATATAGTCCCAGATTAAGCCCCACTTAATGATTTCATTCATCATCCTTTAAGAAAAAATAATTATCTCAGAAAAAAATGATGCCTTCCCCTCACCTTTTTTTTTTTTGATCTAGCAGGCTTGGAGTGTGAGTATACTGTCTAAGATGGAAAGACTGATTAAAAACTGCATTTCATAGAAACTATAAACTTAAAATAAAATGTTAATTTTGAAGGATCAACTGGCCAATTTACTGTAGATAAATTCAAAGTGTCTCTTCCTTTCCCCTTGATTAAAGTTAGAGGGCTTTTGCGCATTTCTTTCGGAATTGTTTGTACCTGAGGAGACGCTTTCTTACTTAAAAATTTTCCCTCTCTCCAAGGTATTGCATATTTCTACCATTTTCTAGTAGCCACATTTCTCCCAGAGGAACTTCCCTAATATTTGGTCAAAATTAAGTTATGGTTCTTTAAATAAAAGTCACCTTTAGCTAAGAAGCAGGTATATCAACATTCAAAAAACATCTTTAGGTAGTCATCCAGGTTGAATAAGGGAATTCATTTTCACCAATTTTGAAGAATATGGAACCAATTGCTGCTAAAAGTCAGTTGTGCATAGATTTTTATTTGTGTTTTCTTTATCCTCAAATTTGTAACTTTACCAGGGCCTTCATACATATTGCTTTTGCCAAACAAAGTATATTACTAAAAATTATTAATACAAACTGCAAATAAGCCCTTCAACTAGGTATATTAACTTCGGGAAATCACTTAATGCTTTTGAATCTGTTTCTTCGTGTATAGAGAAAAATATATTAAAACTATAAGACATTGGTGGAAAAATTGAAGATGACATCCACAAATGGGAAGATATGCATGCTCACTAATTATAAGAATTAATATTGTTGAAATATCATACAATGCAAAGCACCCTATAGAGCCAGTGTCATCTCTATGGTAATGGTGGAGGACACTTGTGGGGAAGAGCACTGGGTGTTTCATGGAAACCAACCTGACAATAAACTATAAAGTTAAAAAAATAAATACACATTAAAATAAATAAATAAATAAATATCAACAACATTTATCACAGAACTAGAAAAAGTAATCCTAAAATTTGTGTGGAAGTACAAAAGATATCAAACATATCAAACATCCAAAGCAATCTTGAAAAAGAAGAACAAAGCTGGAGATATCACAATCCCAGGTTTCAAGATATACTACAAAGCCATAGTAATCATAACAGTATGGCACTGGCACAATAAATAACTGACACATAAATCAATGTAACATGACAGACTATAAATAATCCACAATTATATGGTCAATTAATATAATAAAAAGGAGGCAAGAATATACAATTGGAAAAAATGCTGGGAAAATTGGACAGCTACACACAAAAGAATAAAAATAGACCACTTTCTTACACAATACATAAAAATAAATTCAAAATGGATTAAAGACATAAACTTAATACTTGAAACCAGAAAAATTTTTTAAAAGAACACATAGGTAGTAATGTCTTTTACATAGGCCTTAGCAACATTTTCCTAGGTATGTCTCTTCAGGAAAGGGAAGAAAAGCAAAAATTAACAATTGAGATTATGTCAAATTAAAATTCTTTTACACAGTGAAGGAAAGCATCAACAAAATGCAAATGCATCCTAACAAATGGGAGGACATATTTTCAAATAATATATCAAATAAGGGTTATATCCAATTTATATATCCAAAATATAAAAGGAACGTATATAACTCAACACCAAAAAATCCCCACAATCCAATTAAAAAATTAGCAGACTTTAAAGATGCACTTGTTTATGATGAACTCTGGGTGTCATATGTAAGTGATGAATCACTAAATTCTTACTCCTGAAAACAATACTATACTATATATTAACTAACTTGAATTTAAATAAAACCTTGGAATAAAATAATAAGCATAAGATCTGAAGACATTTCTCCTGAAGAAAGTACAAATGGCGAACACATGAAAAGATGCTCAACATTACTAATCATAAAAGAAAGCTAATCAAAGCCACAATGAGATATTACCTCACACCATTCAAAATGGCTAATATCAAAAAGGCAAAAAATAATGTGTTGGCTAGGGTATAGATAAGAGGAAATCCTCATGTACTGTTGGTGACAGTGTAAATTGGTACAGCCTCTATTAACAGTATGGAGTTTCCTCAAAAAAAAAAAAAGATAAAAGTACCATACAATCCAATAATTCTATTATTGAGTATTTATCCAGTGAAAACAAAAACACTAACTTGAAAAGATATATGCACCCTGATGTTTATTTCAGCATTATTTAGAATAGCCAAGACATAGAAGCAACCTGAGTGTCCTTCAATAGACCAATGGATAAGGAAAATGTGGTATGTATACACAATGGAATATCACACAGCCATATGAAAGTATGAGATTGTGCCATTTGAGACAACTGGATGGACCTAGAGGGTATTATGCTAAGTGAAATAAATCAGACTGAGAAAGACAAATGCCATATAATTTTACTCATAAATGGAATCTAAATAAAACAAATAGCAAAAAGCAGAATCAAAACTATAAATACATAGAAAAAACTGATGGTTGCCAGAGGGGAGATAGGTGGGGGTGGATAAAATGTGTAAAGAGGAGACAGAGATGTAGGCCTCCAGGAATGAAATGGAATGAGTAAAGCATGGGAATAAAAAGCAGAGCATAGGGAATACAGTCAATGATATGGTAATAGTGATGTAATGGGACAGATGGTAGCTATACTTATGATGAAGATACTGTATAAACCTGTCAAATCACTAAGTTGTACTAATCACTAAGTTGAAACTAATGCCACATTGTGTGTCAACTATACTCATATTAAAAAAATGAAAGCACTAATTCAAATATATATATTTAAATATATTTAAATATATATTAATGTAAATAATATATATTTAAATATATATTTTATATTATAAATAATATATATTAAATTAATATATATTTTAAGTAATATGTATTAAATAATATTTTAAATATTATTTAAAATTTATAAATATTTAAAAATTAAAATTTATATTTATTTATATAATTTAATATATAAATAATATATAATATATATAATTATATAAATAATAATTTATATATTATTTAAAATATATTAATTTAAATAATATATATTAATATATTATATTACATTATATATTTAAATATATTTGAATAATATATATATATGTTTATTGCAGCATTATTTACAATAGCCAAGATGTGGAAGCAACCTAAATGTCCACTGATACATGAATGGATAAAGAAGATGTGATTATATGTAGATATAAAGAAATAGAAATATATATAGAACAGCCATGAAATAGGAATGAAATCTTGTGATTCACAGCAACATGGATGAACCTAGAAGTTATAATGCTAAGTGAAACATCAGAGAAACTCAAATACCATATGATTTCACTTATATGGGGAATCTAAGAAACAAAAAAGGAATCAAACAAACAAATTGGTAAGAACAACAAAAAGAAAAGAAAATGACTCATAAATGCAGAGAACAAATTGGTCTTTGCCAGAGGGGAGGAAGTAGGAGGGATGGGCAAAATATGTGAACAGGATTAAGAGATACAAAATTCCAGTTATAAAATAAGTAAGTCACAGGAAGAAAATTATAGCATAAGGAATATAATCAATAATATTGTAATAACACTGCATTGTGACATATAGTAAGTACATTTTTGTGAAGAGTATTGCATAATGCGTAAAATTGTCAATTCCCTACACTGTACACCTGAAACCGTTTGCCTATACGCCAAAGAAGTAGATGGTAGATAGATAGATGATAGATAGATATATAGATAGATATCTACTTAAAGATATTATGAAAGTTAAATGAAACGAAGGATGATGTATATGTACTTATACATAGTAGTTGCTCAATAGACCACCATCATCATCACAATCCAATCATATATATCAGAAATTTTAGAATTGTCTTTAATGCTTCCATCTTTGTTATTCACCACACAAAAACAATCTCCAAATCCTCTTGACTTTATCTCCAAAATGTTTCTCAGATTCATCATTTCCTCTATTTCCACTGTTAGAATCTATTATCAGCCCCTCATCATTTCTTTGTATTGCAACAGTGTCCAAATTGTTTCTTTCTTCCCCCCAATGTTACGAAAGTCATCTTGTTAAAATGCAAGTCTAATCAAGTTATTCCCCTGATTAAAACCCTTCAGTGGCTTCTCATTTGCTTCTAACTCAGACCAAATTCTTTAAGATGGTCTTCGCTTTTCTCCATATTCTGGCCCCACCTTAACCTTCCAATTTCATCTTACCCCACCTTTCTTCCAGGCATAGGACTCAGTTGCCAAACATGCCTCTGGATCTTTGTTCAAAGGACACATAGTAAGAGCTTAATGGTTAACTCAGACAAAAGCCAGCAGTCTGAACTACAAACTGCATTTTGCAATTCAATAAATACAAATTTTCTGAAAGTCAACAGACTGTGATATAAAAAAGACGTTGGGGAGAATGACATTTTTAAATCTTTGGGCTATGCTTGTCCCTTCAATTTTGAATGCTTTTCTCCTTATTTTCTATTTTCTCCACTGTGATCTTATCTAAATATCATATCTAAAGAGCCAAAACACAGGTAATCTCCTCTATGAAGCTGTCCTAAATAAATCAGAACAGTTAATCAACTCTGATGGCACTAGTTAATACGTCTATCATGGGTGTATATGAATGAATTAATATGCATAAGAAATCTTTGTTTAACTGAGAGAGAATTGAAGTAATATTTGTACAAGAAACTTGCAGGAAAAGAAGTTAGAGGACTTTAGTGTTACATCAGCCTTGGAAAGAGGCCCTGAACAAATTCTGCATGAAGTTTGGCTAAGGATTTTCTAGTTCCCATACCTTCACGTGACCTCTGCTTAGCCTTGGTTAGGATGCCTGTATTCATAGGCATATGGTAGCTTTAAGTAGTTAGCTTATGGGTTTTGAAGGCTGTATTGAATGGGATAATAATCTCTCTTACTTTTTTTCTAAATCTTCCATCACACACAAAACAAAACAAAAGAACAATAACAACAAAAACTACCAATTGTAAGCAGACATGGAGACACAGCTTGTGAAAAATATAGGGTTCCAGAGTCATTGTGTCTTTTCATTTTTGCCTAGTAATGTGTCATTTCTTTCTCTTTTTGTGGCACTGGCTATAAGTTGCAATACTAGTCTCAGAAGCCAGGCTGAGAACCACAGTAGGGGCTGAAAATCTAGCAATGCTGTGTCATTATGAATCAGTGGCTGGAAAATGGAGTTAACTGGAAAATAGGGAAGCAGTTCACAGGAATTTTGCAAGTTAAATGTTAAAAAGACCATCTCCGAGAGCTCTTGGGTATTTTCCAAAGTGTAAATTAAGCTCAGGCAGTGTAGGGGAGCTCCTTGGTGGAATCTCCAGACAGTAATGGCTGCCTAATAACTGTCAGGCTCTGGGCTAGGTAGTAAGTGAAATGAGTTCTCCAGAAGGGTCAAAGCCAAGTACCCAGTTCAAAACTAACATGAAGCAGAGAGGTCAGAAGGAGGTCTCTAAACTTCCATCAAGGGCTAAGGTGGACCAGAGAAAGGAATCTCAGTGTAGGCTGTTGCAGGGTCAACACTGACCAAAAATAAGTTTATGAGCTGGACTCTGCGTTCATGTTGTGGGCTTCTGTCTAACTTATTTTTTTTATTTTTAAAGTGTGTTTGTTTGTTTGTTTTGAGAGATTGAGGGTACAAGTGGAGGAAGGGGTGGGAGAGAGAATCCCAAGCCCGATGCAGGGCTCAAGCTCATGAACTCTGAGATCATGACCTGAGCCGAAGTCCAGCACTTAACCGACTGAACTACCCAGGCACCCCTTCAGCTTAACTTTCTTTAGAAAAGTATGAGGAATGAGATCTATTGCTTCAGATCTAAAGAAAAAAATACCCTTTTATCACAGACACCAGAGTGGACTGGGCTTTGATAAGCCATAAATACCAAAGAGATATAAGTTGCCTTAAAACAACCTTAGCTTTTTCAGAATCAATTTTTTCACCTCTTCTATTAGAAACAGTTCTACGTGTTATGGTCTCTGCAGAGAGAACATTTTCTTTGTTTTGAGTATGTTTTATATGTATTTTTTAAAAAAGCTAAAAACTATTTCTAAACTTTACATTAACCAGGTTGCTGAGTAACACATTTCCTTTTACTTTCCTCCTTTGCTGGACTAAAGTAGTGCTCACAAAGACATCAAGATCCTATGAAATCCTCTTTCTCTCACTGGAATGGGTTTATATATGAATAGAATGACACTGAACATATCCATCACCTAAATGAAGTTTGAAATTTAGTATTCTGGCATAGAAAGAGGCTGAGCTGACCCCATTTATAAGGTAAAGCTTCTTTACTCTTGGGTTCAAGCAGATACAAATTATCAGTGACATTTTGTTGAGAAACATGGTAGATAAATCTGTACTGGTAGAGAAGGGTACACAAACTTCTGAAATATACATGATAAAAAAGGAAATGAGGGAAGTGGAAGAAAAAATTGATTTACAGAAGTAAATAAATAGAAAGAGAATAGGGGAATAATAAAGAAGTGAAAGGTAAAGGATAGAATGGGTAACTGACTACATGTGTTTGGTTTGGCTTTGTGATTAATTGGGACCAGTTGCTTTCTGGGTAATAGGATTGGATGGCTCAGACCCATGTTGAAATCAGAGTACAAGAGGGAATACCTTTGGACCATGGGACTTTTGTTCTAATGGGCAACTGTTCAGCGTTGTGACTTTGGTAGTGGAAACTACTACCCATTAGCCTTATCCAGATCTAGGACATGAGTATTTTTCCATCTGGTGCCCATAGAAAATTCTGGAGGGTTCTCTATTGCCAGGTACCATCCTGTGAACCAAAGTGCCATGAAACATGGCAGAGGAACTCCTAACACTGCCTCCACTACACAAAAAGCATCTTTTTCTTTTCTTTTATATAATTGATATACATCACTATATAAGTTTATGATGCATGCCATGACATGCCTTACATACATTGTAAAATAATTATCACAGTAAGTTTAGTTAACATTGTCTCATATAAATACAAAAAAAAAGAAAAAAATTCTTGTGGTGATAACTTTTAGAATTTGTTCTCTTAGGAACTTTTAAATATATCATACAGCAGGGTTAACTACAGTCACTATGTTGTACATTACAACCCCAATACTAATTTATCTTATAATAAGAAGTTGTCCCTTTCGACTACCTTCATTCATTTCCCCACTGCCACCCTTGCCTCTAATAACCAAATATCTGATGTCTTTTTCTATGAGTTTGGTAGGGATTCTTTTAGTTTTGTTTTAGATTCCACACATAAGTGAGGTTTTGTAGTATTTATTTTTCCCCGTTTGACATATATCACTTAGCATAATGCTCTCAGGGTCCAGTCCATCCATGTTGGATGTGTCAGGATTTCCTTCTTTGTTGTGGCTAAATATTATTCCATTGTGTGTGTGTATCACATTTTTATATACATATAACTGTTGATAGACACTTAGGTTGTTTAAATGACTTGGCTATTGTACAAAATGTTGAAATAAAACGGGGATGCAGGTATCTCTTTGAGATACAGATATACTTTGGAGATGTTGCAGGTTAAGTTCCAGACCACCACTACCTCAGCTTTTGTTTCTTTGAGAAAGTCATTATCTCTCACTCATTTCGGAAGGACAATTTTCCTGGGTAAAGTATTATTGGTTTGAAGGGTTTTTTTTTTTTCCCCAACCCTTTGAACATACAAGCATACATCAGAGATATTGTGGGTTCATTTCCAGGAACCAAAATAAAACAAATATTGTAATACAGTGAGTCAATAAATTTTTTGGTTTCCCAGTGCATATAAAGTTATGTTTACATCATACTGTAGTCTATTAAGGAAGAAATAGCATTGTGTTAAACAATGTATATATCGTAATTAAAAATAATCTATTGTATATTAAACATTACGTGGGTTTTGGTGAGCAATATTTCTTTTGTGTATTGGAAGGTCTTGCTTCAATGTTGATGGCTGCTGAATGTTCAGGATGGTGGTTGCTAATGGTTGAGCAGCTGTAGCAATTTCTTTTCTTTTCTTTTCTGTTTTTTAACTTATAGTTTATTGTCAAGTTGGTTTCCATATAACACCCAGCTCTCTTCCCCCAAAAGTGCCCTCCTCCATGACCACCAGCCCCCTTACCCATTCCCTTTCCTCCTTCAGCCCTCAGTTTGTTCTCAGTATTCAAGAGTCTCATGATTTGCATCCCTCCTCTCCCTAACTCTTTTTCCCCACTTCCCCTCCCCATGGTCCTCTGTTAGGTTTCCCCTGTTAGACCAATGAATGAAAATATATGGTATCTCTTCTTCTCCGCCTGACTTATTTCACTTAGCATGATACCCTCGAGGTCCATCCACATTGCTACAAAAGGCCAGATTTCATTCTTTATCATTGCCATGTAGTATTCCATTGTATAGATAAACCACATCTTCCTAATCCATTCATCAGTTGATGGACATGTAGGCTCTTTCCATCATTTGGCTATTGTTGAAAGTGCTGCTATGAACATTGGGGTACAAGTGCCGCTATGCATCAGCACTTCTGTATCCCATGGGTAAATCCCCAGCAGTGCTATGGGTGGGTCATAGGGGAGTTCTATTGATAGTTTTCTGAGGAACTTCCACACTGTTTTCTAGAGCGGCTGTACCAGTTTACATTCCCACCAACAGTGTAGGGGGGTGCCCGTTTCTCCACATCCTCGCCAGCATCTATAGTCTCTTGATTTATTCATTTTAGCCACTCTGACTGGCGTGAGGTGGTATCTCAGTATGGTTTTGATTTGTATTTCCCTTAACGATGAGTGCGCTGAGCATCGTTTCATGTGTTTGTTGGCCATCTGGATGTCCTCTTTGGAGAAGTGTCTATTCATGTCTTCTGCCCATTTCTTCACTGGAGTATTCATTTTTCAGGAGTGGAATTTGGTGAGTTCCTTGTAGATTTTGGATACTAGCCCTTTATCCGATATGTCATTTGCAACTATCTTTTCCCATTATGTCAGTAGCTTATTAGTTTTCTTGATTGTTTCCATTGCCGTGCAGAAGCTTTTTATCTTGATGGGGTCACAATAATTTATTTTTGCTCTTGATTCCCTTGCCCTTAGGGATATGTTGAGTAGGAAATTGCTGCAGTTGAGATCAAGGAGGCTGTTTCCTGCCTTCTCTTCTAGGGATTTGATGGTTTCCTGTCTCACATTCAGGTGCTTCATCCATTTTGAGTATATTTTTGTGTATGGTATAAGAAAGTGGTCTAGTTTCATTCTTCTGCATGTTGCTCTTCAGTTCTCCCAGCACCACCTGTTAAAAAGGCTGTCTTTTTTCCATTGGATACTCTTTCCTGCTTTGTCAAAGATTAATTGTCCATAGATTTGTGGGTCCAGTTCTGGGTTCTCTATTCTATTCCATTGGTCTATATGTCTGTATTTGTGCCAATAGCACACTGTCTTGACGATGACAGCTTTGTAGTAGAGGCTAAAGTCTGGGATTGTGATGCCTCCCATTTTCGTTTTCTTTTTCAATATTACTTTGGCTCTTCGGGGTATGTTGTGGTTCCATACGAATTTTAGGATAGTTTGTTCTAGCTTTGAGAAAAATGTTGCTGCAATTTTGATTGAGATTACATTGAATGTGTAGATTCCTTTGGGTAATAATGACATTTTAACAATGTTTATTCTTCCGATCCATGAGCATGGAATGCTTTTCCATTTCTTTGTGTTTTCTTCAATTTCTTTCATAAGTTTTCTATAGTTTTCATCATAAAGATCTTTTATATCATTGGTTAGGTTTATTCCTAGGTATTTTATGGTTTTTCGTGCTATTGTGAATGGGATCAGTTTCTTGATTTCTCTTTCTGTTGCTTCATTATTGGTATTTAAAAACGAAACCGATTTCTGTACGTTGATTTTGTACCCTGCAACTTTGCTGAATACATAGATCAGTTCTAGTAGGCTTCTGGTGGAGTCTGTTGAGTTTTCCATGTAGAGTATCATGTCATCTGCGAAAAGTGAAAGTTTGACTTCATCTTTGCCAATTTTGATGCCTTTTATTTCCCTTTTGTTGTCTAATTGATGATGCTAGGACTTCCAGCACTCTGTTAAACAACAGTGGTGAGAGTGGACATCCCTGTCTTGTTCCTGATCTCAGGGGGAAAGCTCTCAGTTTTTCCTCATTGAGGATGATATTATCTGTGGGCTTTTCATAGTTGGCTCTTATAATGTTTAAGTAAGTTCCTTCTATCCTGACTTTTTCGACGGATTTTATTAAGAAAGGATGCTGTATTTTGTCAAATGCTTTTTCTGCATCTATCGACAGGATCATCTGTTTTTTATCTTTTATTTTGTTAATGTGATGTATCACATTGATGGATTTGTGAAGATTGAACCAGCACTGTAACACAGTAATGAATCCCACTTGATCATGATGGATAATTCTTTTTATATGCTGTTGAATTCGATTTGCTAGTATCTTGTTGAGGATTTTTGCATCTGTATTCATTGAGGATATTGGCCTGTAGTTTTCTTTTTTTGTTGGGTCTCTGTCTGGATTGGGTATCAAAGTGATGCTGGTTTCGTAGAATGAGTCCGGAAATTTTCCTTCTATTTCTATTTTTTGCAATAGCTTGAGAAGGATGTGTATTAAATCTGCTTTAAATGTTTGGTAGAATTCCCCTGGGAAGACATCAGGCCCTGGGTTCTTATTCGTTGGGAGATTGTTGATAACTGATTCGATTTCTTCACTGGTTATGGGTCTGTTCAGATTCTCTATCTCTTCCCGTTTGAATATGTTAGTGCATGTGTGTTTAGGAATTTGTCCATTTCTTCTAGGTTGTCCAGTTTGTTGGTATACAATTTTTCATAGTAATCTCTGATGATTACTTGTATTTCTGAGGGAATGGTGGTTATAGATCCGTTTTCATTCATGATTTTGTCCATTTGGGTGTTCTCTCTTTTTTTTCTGAGGAGACTGGCTAGAGGTATATCAATTTTGTTTATTTTTTTTAAAAAAACAAGCTTTGGTTTCACTGATCTGTTAAACTGGTTTTTTTAAAATTCTATATTGTTTATTTCTGCCCTGATCTTTATTGTTTCTCTTCTTTGCTGGGTTTGGGATGCTCTTGCTGCTCCCCTTCTAATTCCTTTAGGTGCTTTGTTAGATTTTGAATTTGTGCTTTTTCTTTTTTGTTGAAATAGGCCAGGAATGCAATAGACTTTCCTCTTAGGACTACCTTTGCTGCATCCCAGAGAGTTTGGATTGTTATATTTTCATTTTCATTCATTTCCATATATTTTTTTAATTTCTTCTCTAATTGCCTGATTGGCCAAATCGTTCTTTAGTAGGGTGGTTTTTAACCTCCACATTTTTGGAGGTTTTCCAGACTTTTTCCTGGGATTGGTTTCAAGTTTCATAGCATTGTGATCCGAAAGTGTGCATGGTATGATCTCAATTCATTTGTATTTATGGAGGGCTGCTTTATGACCCAGTATGTGATCTCTCCTGGAGAATGTGCCATGTCCACTCGAGAAGAAAGTGAATTCCCTAGCTTCAGGATGCAGACTTCTAAATATATCTATCAATTCCATCTGTTCCAATCTGCCCTTCAGGTCCATTTTTTCTCTAATGATTTTCTGTCTGGTTGATCTACCCGTTGCTATAAGTGTAGTATTATAATCCCCTGCAATTAGCACATTCTTATCAATAAGATTTTTTCTATTTGTGATTAATTGTTTACTGTATTTGGGTGCTCTGGAATTCAGCACATAGATGTTTATAATTGTTAGCTCTTCCTGATGGAGAGATCCTGTAATTATTATATAATGTCCTTCTTCATCTTTTGTTACTGCCTTTACTTTAAAGTCCAGTTTGTCCGATATAAGTATGGCTACTCTGGCTTTCTTTTGACTACCAGTCCCATGATAGATATTTCTCCATCCCCTTACTTTCAATCTGAAGGTGTCTTCAGGTCTAAAATGAGTCTCTTGTAGAAGCAAATAGATGGATTTCATTTTTTTATCCATTCTGCTCCCCTGTGTCGTTTGATTGGGGCATTCAGTCCATTTACATTCAGTGTTATTATTGAAAAATGTGGGATTAAATTCTTTGTGTTCTCTGTAGAGTTCATGTTTGTAGTGGTGTCTCTGGTACCTTGTATTCCTCGCAACATTTCCCTCATAAAGTCCCTCTTAGGATTTCTTGTAGGGCTGGTTTGGTGGTGATGAATTCTCTCCATTTTTGTGTATTTGGGAACACCTTTATCTCTCCTTCTATTTCGAATGACAGGCTCGCTGGATAAAGGATTCTTGACTGCATATTTTTTCTATTCATCACATTGAGGATTTCCTGCCATTCCTTTCTGGCCTGCCAAGTTTCAGTAGACAGGTCTTTAACCACTCTGATAGGTTTCCCTTTGTATGTAAGTTCTTGGCTATAATTTGATGAAGCACCCCTTCAGGACTTTTTCTCTTTCTTCTTCTTCTGGAATTCCTATGATATGGATATTGTTCCATTTGATTGTATCACTCAGGTCTCAAATTCTCCTTTCGTGCTCCTGGATCAATTTCTCTCTCTTTTTCTTGCCTTCCTCTTTTGCGATTATTGTGTCTTCTAATTCACCTATTCTCCTCTCTGACTCTTCAATCCATGGAGTGGTCACCTCCATTTTATTATGCACCTCTTATAGTCTTTTTAACTCATCACAGCTATCTTGAAGGTCCCTAGTCTTTGTGTCAATAGCTTCTCTGATGCTATTTTCAAGTCCAGTGATTAATTTTATGGCAAATGTACTAAATTCTTGTTCAGTTATGTTGTTTATATCTGTTTTGAGCAGTTCTTTGGCTGTGATTTCTTCCTGGAATTTCTTTAGAGGAGAGTTCTTTCATTTTGTCATTTTGGCTAGCTTTCTGTCTCTTGTCAGTTTTGAAAGCTCGTTATGCACTGTGCACATGTTAGTATTGCTCTCTCCTTTAAAAGGCTCATTGACTGTCCAGGGCCTGTCATTTCAGAAAGTGTTCTTTTGATGGTGTCTCTCAGTTTCTCTTGTTGTGACTTTAATTATTCTATTTCCCTGGTCAGTGATATTTGTGACTCTCCACCATGTGTACTTTGGCTTGTTTCTTGAGGTAGCCCTGAAAAGGAAAACAGACAGACAAACACACAGGCAACAGAAGCACGCAAACGCACAGACACATCAAACAAACAAGGAAACCAAAAAGAGAAAGAAAAACCAGAAAAGAGAAGACAAGAAAGAAAAGAAAAGAAAAGAAAAGAAAAGAAAAGAAAAGAAAAGAAAGAATGGGGAATAAAAGGAGCGGACAGAAACAACAAAAGCCAATGGACAGTATAAAAGCATACAACCAGCCAAAGGGAGAGGTAAGAATGAGATAAGGGAAAATATATCTGGATGGCAAGAACAAAAAAGGCAGCTCTCCAGCGCGGATGGGTGTGGTTTGGTGTAGGTAGGTCTCGGAGGCTGTTCTCCGAGGCCCTGCCTTCGTGGTTGCAGGGAGAAGAATGGCGGCGCCAAAGCCCTTCTCTAACCAAGCATTGCAAGCCACTCTTTTGAGTCAGATCTCCCTGTGCTGCAGGCGAGCCAAGTTGTATTTTCCAAGCCCTGCCCCGTTTCCAAATCCTAGTCCATGCATTTTAATGCTACCGCCCAAGATGAGATGTATTCCCGCAGGCGGCCGGCTTCCTAGCCAGGATCGAGTAGGAAGAGTCAGGTAGCTGTTTCTCCTAGAGCCGCCTGGATTGGCAATGGTGGGTGAGCCCAAGGGAGAATGTGCTAGCTAAATGGGAAGGATTTCTCTCCCCGCACCTAGTGGTTATATATGGGATGATAATATCCCTCTCCTTCCTGGGCCAAGTTTTTTCCTCTTCTCTAGAGACAGTTCTATGAGCGTTTTCAGTCTCTCTTTCTCTTCCCCTTGTCTCTCCAGGGCTCAGCGTGCTCTCCCCGGCTCTGCACTTTATCCATTCAAGTTTCATCCCTCCACTCCACACCTCCAGGGCCCGGCCCACTTTTATTTCCCCAGTTCACACTCAATCAGGCACCTTTGAGATTGTCTTCTTTCCAGACTCTGTTTGTTTTCCTCCCACTCTTGCAGATCAGAGTATTGTGGCTTCAGTCCTTCTCAGGCTGATAGATGCAGGTGGGTGAAAATTACAGAGCTCCCTACTTCTCTGCCATCTTGCCACTTCCCCCTGATAGGTCTACACTTGAGAGCTAACATACAAATTACCATGAACAAATTAACGTCGCTTCATTATCTATTCCCAAGCATAAAGAAAGAGGAGCTCTGGCCTGATTACTGATTGAAATTTCTACCATAACAATCTGTTTTGGGGGGTTAAGGATATTCTTACAATAGGTCTACACTTTTTTTATGGTTCATTGTCAAATTGGTTTCCCTATAACACCCAGTGCTCTTCCCCACAAGTGCCCTTCTCCATGACCATCACCCCCCTTCCCCTTTCCCACTCCCCTTTCAGCCCTCAGTTTGTTTTCAGTATTCAAGAGTCTCTCATGATTTGCCTCCTTCCCTCTCTCTAACTCTTTTTCCCTCCTTCCCCCCCACCCCGCGCCATGGTCCTCTGTTAGGTTTCTCCTGTTAGACATATGAGTGAAAACATATGGTATCTGTCATTCTCCACCTGACTTATTTCACTTAGCATGACACCCTTGAGGTCCATCCACTTTGCTACGAATGGCCAGATAAATTGTCAATGAGCAATAGTAATTTTTTGAAAGGATTTTTTTTTCCTCTGCAGTGGGTATCAATAGCTGGCCTTAAAATATTCAGTAAACCATGACATGTCTGTCATCTTGGCTTTGTTGTTCCACTTATAGAGTACAAGCAGAGTAGGTTTAACATAATTCTTAAGGGACCTAGGGTTTTCAAAATGGTAAATGAGCATCGGCTTCCACTTAAAGTAATCAAGTACATTAACCCTTAATAAGAGACTCAACCTGCCCTTTAAATCTTTGAAGCCAAGTATTGGCTTTTTTTTTTTTTTTTTTTAGCTATGGAAGTCCTAGATGGCATCTTCTTCCAATAGAAGGCTCATCTCCTACATTAAGAATCTATTATTTAATTTAGCTACCTTCAATCAATCCATCTTAGATGGATTATCTGGATAACTTTCTGCAGCTTCTACATCAATATTGGTGCTTCATCTTGCAATTTTGTATTATGAAGATGGCTTATTTTCATCAGTTTCATGAGCCATCTTCTCCTAGCTTTAAACTTTTCTTCTACAACTTCCTCACTGCTATTAGCCTTCATATAATTAAATAGAGTTAGGTTCTTAGTATAGATTAGCATTTGGCTTAAGGGAATGTTGTGGCTGGTTTTATATTCTATCCATACCACTATGGATATGATACTTTCTCCATAATAGCAATAAAACTGTTTACTTTCTTATCTTTTCTGTGTTCAGTGGAGTAATATTTTTAATTTACTTCAAGAACTTTTCCTTTGCATTCACAACTTGATTAGCTGTTTGGCACAAGAATCCTAGCATTTATCCCATCTTAGCTTTTGACATGCCTTCCTTACTAAAGTTAACTTTTTTTGGTTTTTGGTTTAAATTGAAGATGTGTGTCTTTTACTTTAACCTGAATAATTAGAGACTATTGTAGGATTACTAATTGGCCTAATTTCAGCATTATTGTGTCTCAGGGAATAAGGAAGTTCAAGGAGGATGAAATACACAGGGAAACAGTTGTTCAGTGGAGCAGTCAAAACACACACAACATTTATGCATTGTTTGCAATCTTAAATGGGTGTAGTTTCTGTTGCCTCAAAATAAATACAATAGCAATGTTAAAAATCACAGAGATATCATGGAAGATGGTGGCAGAGTAGGAGGACCCTAGACTTGTCTTGTCATTTGAACCCAACTAGATAACTATCAAATCATTGTAAATACCGAAGAAAATCAACATGAACACTAACAGAATAAACTCCACAACTAAAGGGAGAGAAGAAGCCACACTGATGAAGGTAGGAAGGAAGTCCAGATATGTGGTTTAGGGGAAAAACTGATGGCAGGTGCTGCAAAGGGAAGGGAGCTGTGGTTGCAGAAAAAGGCAAATGAGAGAGGAGCACACAGAAGAACACACAAGGAAAATATTTCCCCAAAGCTATTGGCTTAGAAAATGAGAGAGGCTGATTTTCATGATTTCATTCAACCAGCAGGGCTTAAAGACTGGAGTTTTAAGGTCAGCAGGCTTGGCTGGGATAGAGCCCTGAGGGCACTGACCTATGCCTGGAGAGAAGGCCAGGAAAGAACTAGGAAGCAGACAGCATGGGAACAGTGATCTGAAGAATACCTGGGGCATGCAGAGGGAGGGGTAGGGAGAGATTCTTTGTTCCACTTGGAGTGTATCCCTGAGAGGATGCATTCATGGAGATGTCTCTCTGGGGACATCAGAGACAGCTAGCACCATTTCCCTCCCTCACCCCTCAGCATAAACACAGAGTCATGTGTGACAAGTAGTGCAGCAATGACACTGGCTGCCTAAACTGTTACACCAACTCCCACACACCTTTGCTCTAAAAGGACTGCCCTTCAGTGAAGCTTGCCTCAGTCCCAGTGCAGGAGGTCGGGGTCCCCCTCCAGAAAGCCAGCCCAAGCCCCTGCCCACAACACATCTCTAAAGCCTGGAGTTTAAAAACTCAGCAAGTTTGCCTGGGATAGAGATCCAAGGGCACTGAGATGCTCCTGGAGAGAAGGAGGGTAAACAACACAGAGGTGGACAGTGTGGGGACAATGATCACAGAGGGGAGATTATTCACTATTCTCAGAATGCTTCCCTTTGAGGCAGTGTTCAGGGCGACACCACTCTGGGTACAAAGGAGATGGTGGGTGACATTTCCCTACCCCATTCCTAAGCATAAACACAGAGCAACATGCGGTAAGCAGCAAAGCACTGTCACTGGCTGCCTAACCTGATTATGCAAAGCCTGGCACCCCTGCATTCTGGGAAGGTTGCCCATCTCAGCTAAACTTGCCTCAGTCCCAGTGCTGTGGGCCCCTTCTACAAAAGACCAGAAGAAACTACTGTCCACACTACATCTTCCAAAAAGAGAATTCTGCAGGAGTTCAATTCTATTGGAAGCAATATCAGGTCTTATTTAAAAAGCAGACAAGGGGCGCCTGGCTGGCTCAGTCGGTTAAGTGTCTGACTTCGGCTCACTTCATGATCTTGTGGTTCATGAGTTCGAGCCCCACATCAGGCTCTGTGCTGACAGCTCAGAGCCTGGAGTCTGCTTTGAATTCTGTGTCTCCCTCTTCTCTCTGCCCCTCGCCTGCTCCTTCTCCATCTCTCTCCGTTTCTCTCTCTCTCTCTCTCATTCTCTCCCTCTCCCTCTCAAAAATTAATAAAAACATTAAAAAAAATTTAAAGGCAGACAAGAGTAGACCTACTTAAAACTCACCATACTCTGGCCAAGGACCAAACACTACCCACTGCAGGCAAAGAGAGCCTATGAAAAACACTGGCATGAATCTTAGAACAGTCAAAACACAGAAGCAGAGTATATGCAGCACATATCAGAGACACTTCCTGAAGCACAAGGCCCTGAACACTACATAACTTTTTCTTAATAAATCCATTAATCTCAGGACCAGGAAACACAACCTTTTCTAACACAGAGAAGAAGGCAGAGATATAGACAAAATGCCAAGGCAGAAGAATTCATCCCAAGTGAAAGAACAAGATAAGGTCACAGCAAGAGATCTAAGCAAAACAGATATAAGTAACATGGCTTGAGAAAAGAATGGAAGACTTCAGAGAGGACTTTACCACAAAGATAAAATAGTTATCAGTCAGAGATTCCCAGGAAGCAGCTGCATGATTATCTGAATCCTGGGCATCTGCTGTGAAGAAGCAAAGACCAACTTCAGAGCAACCGGGGTAAAAAAGGTTTCATATTGGCCCTACAGCGAGCAGAAATTGTGTGGAAGAACTGGAACATGAGGACCGATAAGTTATTGCTCACTGGAAAAAATGCATGCACGGCAGTCATTCTGCCCAGGGCTGTCAGGGAAGGCTTCTTTGAGCTGAGGTCTGGCTGATCCTTAAAGACTGCAAGGACTTTGCCCAGAAGAAAAGAGATGAGAAGAAAGAACATTGCAGGCAGAAGGAGCAGCAGGGACAGAGGCACAGAGGTGAGAACTCCTGCAGCTCATTGAAGGGCTACTTCAGTGGACAAATCAAAGCACACCTGGTGGAGGGTCCAAAACATTACTACGAGTAGGGAGATAAAGCAACCAGAGTCACAAAAACAGAGAGCAAGTAACGCACTCCAAAAAACACCTCCTGAAGGGTCAGGCCCTGGACAGTGTGTGACCTTTCTTTAATGTGGTAGTGTTCTCAGGTGCAGGACACATAACAAGTTATTAAAAAACATAAGGGACAGAAAACTAGCCAAAATGACAAAACGGAAGAATTCTCCTCAAAATAAATTCCAGGAATAAATGAGAGCTAAAGAATTGAACAAAACAGATATAAACAATATAACTGAACAAGAATTAGAATAATAGTCATAAGATTAATCACTTGGCATGAAAAAAGCATAAAAGACAGCAGAGAATCAATTGCTGCCGAGATCAAGGAACAAAAAAATAGTCATGTTGAATTTCAAAATGATGTAAATGAGGTGCAAAATAAACTAGAGGTGGTGACAGCGTGGATTGAAGAGGTAGAGCAGAGAACAGGTGAAATAGAAGATAAAATTATGGAAAAAGATGAAGCTGAGAAAAAGGGAGAGTAAAAGAATTCTGGACCACAAGAGGAGAATTACAGAATTAAGTGATTCAATGAAAGAATGATATCCATATCATAGGAATTCCAGAAAAAGAAGAAGAGAGAAAAAGAGGTGGAATGTGTACTTGAACAAATCATTGCTAAGAATTTCCCCAATATGAGGAAGGAAACAGACATAGAAATCCAGGAGGCACAGAGAACTCCCTTCAGATGTAACGTGAATCAATCTTCTGCATGACATATCATAGTGAAACTGGCAAAATACAAAGATAAAGAGACAATTCTGAAAGCAGCTAGGGTCAAACAGGCCTTAACCTACAAGGGTAGACACATAAGGGAAGTAGCAGACCTATCTACTGAAACTTGGCAAGCCGTAAATAGTGGCAGGAAATTTTCAATGTGCTGAATAGGAAAAACATGCAGCCAAGAATCCTTTATCCAGCCAGCCTGTCATTCAGAATAGAAGAAAAGATAAAGGTTTTCCCAGAAAAACAAAAATTGAAGCAATTCATCACCACTAAAACAGCCCTACAAGAGATCATAAAAGGTCTCTGTGAGTGGAAAGTTGCAAAGATCACGAAGGACCAGAAACATCACTACAAGCATGAAACCTACAGATAACACAGTAACTCTAAATTAATATCTTACAATAATAACACAGAGTGTAAATGGACTAAATGCTCCAATCAAAAGACATAGAGTATCAGAATGGATTTAAAAAAAAACACAAGACCCATCTATTTGCTATCTACAAGAGACTCACTTTAGACCTGTGTACAACTTCAGATTGAAAGTGAAGGGATGGAGAACCATCAATCATGCTACTGGAAGTCAACAGAAAGCTGGAGTAGCAATACTTATATCAGAAAAACTAGATTTTTAACTAAAGACTGTAACAAGAGATCAAGAAGGGCATTATATCAAAACTATAGGGTCTATCCATCAAGAAGAGCTAAGGATTATAAATGTTTATGCACCAAAATCTAAAGCACCCAAATATATAAAACAGTTAATCACAAACATAAGCAATCTTATTGATAAGAAGTGCTAATTGCAGGGGACTTTAATACTCCACTTAGAGCAATGGATAGATCAACCAGACAGAAATTTGCTAAAGAAATAATCAACCTGACTTGTAAAAGATGGTGGAGAAGTAATGAGCTCTGTAATCTTTGCCCGCTCGCATCTATTAAACTGAAAAGGACTGAAGAGACAATACTCTGATCTGCAAGAGTGGGAAGAGAACACACAGACTCCAGAAGGAAGACAACCTCAAAGATACCTGAGTGAGGGAGTGCGAACTGGGGAAATTGGAGGACGGGTGGGCCCTAGAGGTACAGAGGAGTGGGAGCCCCAGGTCAACACAGGGAGAGCACACGGTGCTCCGGAGAGACAAGGGGAAGAGAAAGAAAGACTGAAAACGCTCATAGAACTGTCTCTAAAGAAGAGATAAAAAAACTCTCCCCAGGACGGAGAGAGATATTGTCACCCCATATATAACCGCTGGGCTCGGGGAGAGAAATCCGTCCCATCTAGCTGGGGAATTCTTCCTTGAGCTCGGCGGCAGCATTCCCAATCCAGGCCGCACCAGGAAAAACAGCCCCCTCCCCCTACGCGATCCTAGCTGGGAAGCCAGCCGCCAGCGGGAGTACGTCTCACCTCGTCTCACCTCGTCTCACCTCGGGCTGCAGCGGCGCCAGGAGAAACAACCACCACCCCCTGCGCAATCCCGGCTGGGAGGCCAGCTGCCAGCGGGAGCAAATCTCATCTCCAGTGGTAGTATTAAAGTGCATGGACTAGAATTTAGAAGTGAAGAGGAGCTTGGAAAATACAATTTGGCTCGCCTGAGGCACAGGGAGATCTGACTCAAAAGAGCGGCTTGCAACGCTTGGTTGGAGCAGACCTTGGGGTGCCGCCATTCTTCTCCCCACAGCCACCAAGGTGGGGCTTCGGAGAGCAGTCCCCAAGACCTACCTACACCAAAACAAGCCCATCCTCACAGGAGAGCTGCCCACCCACCCCTTTTTTTTTCTTTTTTCCACTTTTCTTCTCCTTTTTTCTCTGCCATCCAGATATATTTTCCCTTATCTCATTCTTACCTCTCCTCTCAGCTGATTACGCACTTTTAGACTGTCCCTAGTCTTTTGCTGTCTCTGTCCCGCCCCCTTGTTTTTTTTTTCTTTTCTTCTTTTCTTTTCTTTCCTTTCTTTTCTTCACTTCCTTTCCCCTTTTGGTTTGCTTGTTTGTTTGATTTGTCTGTGTGTTTGCGTGCTTTTGTTCCCTGTGTGGTCATCTGTTTTCCTTTCCAGAAAGCTAGCCAAAATGACAAAATGAAAGAACTCTCCTCTAAAGAAACTCCAGGAAGAAGTCACAGCCACAGAAATGTTCAAAACAGATTTAAGCAACATAACTAAACAAGAATTTAGAATATTTTTCATAAAATTAATCGCTGGACTTGAAAAAAGCATCAGATAAGCTATTGATACAAAGACTAGGGACCTTCAAAACAGTTGCGATGAGTTAAAAAAGGCTATAAATGAGGTGCATAATAAAATGGAGATGGCCACTGCATGGATTGAAGAAGTAGAGAGGAGAATAGGTGAATTAGAAGACACAGTTACAGCAAAAGAGTAGGCCGAGAAAAAGAGAGAGATACTGATACAGGAGCACAAAAGGAGAATTCGAGACCTGAGTGATACAATCAAATGGAACAATATCTGTATCATAGGAATTCCTGAATAAGATTAAAGAGAAAAAGGTCCTGAAGGGGTGCTTGATCAAATTATAGCCGAGAACTTCCTGAATTTGAGGAAAGAAATAGACATTGAAATCCAAGAGGTGCAAAGAAACCCCTTGAGACAAAACTTGAATCGACCTTCAGTATGACATGTCATACTGCAACTGGCAAAATATAAAGGTAAAGAGAGAATTCTGAAAGCATCTAGGGATAAAAGGGCCCTAACATACAAAAGGAAACCTATCAGAGTGGTTATAGACCTATCTAACAAACCTTGGCAGGTCAGAAAGGAATGGCAGGAAATCGTCAATGTGATGAACAGAAAAAATATGCAGTCAAGAATCCTTTATCCAGCGAGCCTGTCATTCAAAATAGAAGAAGAGACAAAGGTTTTCCTGAATAAACAAAAATGGAGAGAATTCATCACCACCAAACCAGCCCTACAAGAAATCCTAAGAGGGACTCAATGAGGGAAATGTTGCAAGGAATACAAGTTACCAGAGACACCACTACAAACATGAACTCTATAGAGAACACAATGAATCTAAACCCACATGTTTCAATGACACTGAATGTAAATGGACTGAATGCCCCCAATCAAACGACACAGGGTACAAGAATGGATAAAAAAACAAAATACATCTATTTGCTGTCTACAAGAGACTCATCTTTGACCTGAAGACACCTTCAGATTGAAAGTAAGGGGATGGAGAAATATATATCATGCGACTGGAAGTCAAAAGAAAGCCAGAGTAGCCATACTTATATTGGACAAACTGGCCTTTAAAGTAAAGGCAGTAACAAAAGATGAAGAAGGACATTACATAATAATTACAGGGTCTCTCCATCAGGAAGAGCTAACAATTATAAACATCTACGCACCGAATTCGGGAGCATCCAAAGACATGAAACAATCACAAACAGAAACAATTTTATTGATAAGAATGTGTTAATTGCAGGGGAATTTAACAGTCCTCTTATAGCAATGGATAGATCAACCAGACAGAGAATCACTAAAGAAACAATGGACCTGAACGACACATTGGAACAGATGGAATTCATACATATATTTAGAATTCTGCATCCTGAAGCTAGGAAATTCACCTTCTTCTCGAGTACTCATGGCACATGCTCCAAGATAGATCACATACTGGGGCATAAAGCAGCCCTCCATAAATATAAACGAATTGAGATCATACCGTGCACACTTTCAGATCACAATGCTATAAAACTTGAAATCAATCCCAGAAAAAAGTCTGGAAAACCTCCAAAAATGTGGAGGTTAAAAACCACCCTACTAAAGAACGATTTGGCCAATCAGGCAATTAGAGAAGAAATTAAAAAATATATGGAATCAAATGAAAATGAAAATATAACAATTCAAACTCTCTGGGATGCAGCAAAGGCAGTCCTAGGAGGAAATTATATTGCAATCCAGGCCTATTTCAACAAACTAGAAAAAGCACAAATACAAAAACTAACAGAGCACCTAAAGGAACTAGAAGGAGAGCAGCAAGAGAACCCCAAACCCAGCAATGAAAAGAAAAAATAAGTATCAGGGCAGAAATAAACAATATAGAATCCAAAAACACAGTTGAACAGATCAATGAAACCAAGAGTTGGTTTTTTGAAAAAATAAACAAAATTGATAAAACTCTAGGCAGGCTTCTCAAAAAGAAAAGAGAGCACCCAAATAGACAAAATCATGAATGAAAATGGATTTATTACAACCAATCACTCAGAAATACAAGCAATTATCAGGGAATACTATGAAAAATTATATGCCAACAAACTGGATAACCTAGAAGAAATGAACAAATTCCTAAACTTACATGCACTACCAAAATTCAAACGGGAAGAGATAGAAAATCTGAACAGACCCATAACCAGTGAAGAAATCGAATCAGCTATCAAAAATCTCCCAACAAATAAGAGCCCTGGGCTAGATGGCTTCCTTGGTGAATTCTACCAGATGTTCAAATCAGAGTTAATACCCATTATTCTCAAGCTATTCCAAAAAATAGAAATGGAAGGAAAACTTCCGGACTCATTCTACGAAGCCAGCACCACTTTGATACCCAAATCAGACAGAGAACAACCAAAAAAAGAGAACTACAGGCCAACATACCTGATGAACATGGATGTAAATTTCTCAACAAGATACTAGCAATCACATTCAATCTGAGATAGGGGACCCTGGAGTTAAACTCATGTGCCTGAGCCTATGTGTTGATAGAGAAACAGGAAAACTGAAGAAAAAAGTATGGCTTCAACTCAAATATTTGATATTTTCCCTAGGATTGCAGCTAATTTCAGATGCTGGCTTTTAATGATATGGAATTATTTTATTTGAAGTTAAGTGGAGGAGCCCTTTTTACATTTTTTCTAAGATTATTTATCATTCATAGGATTAATTCATTTATCCAGATCATTTTAGCCCTTGATTAACTTTTATATAATGGTCTGGGTGTTTATAACATGCAGATCAGTGATAGGATTTTAATATACTAAAATTAAGTTGATCTTTCACAATGCCACATGGGTGAAAGAAGGATGGGACATTAAAAGTGATAGTAAAAAATTAACAATATTTATGATATTTGGGAGAAACAAGCCAAATAGTCTCACTGTAGGAGGTTCACCAAAGATAATAATAAGCAATAGTTTCTGGTATAGGACCTTACTGTGAAGAGGAAATCTAGAATGCCAGACCAAGCTTAGACTTTACTCAAAAGGAAATAAAGACCTATTAAGAGTTTTTGAGCAGAGAATAGCTTAAAAGTAGCAGTGTTGGGGGAGAGAATCATCACTGAAACAAGGACATAGAAAATAGTTAAGACAGAGATATGAATGGTAGAGAGATTAGGGAGGCCATTGCAGTGGTTCATAAAAATGGCAACAGGTAACAAAATTAGGGTGATGTCAGTGAGAAGGGATTAGAGAATAAATATAGGCCTTCATGACGAAAAAAATATTAATACTTGTGGTTTTACAGTCTTCCATTTTTCTTAATGTATTTGTACATTGATGACCCCTCACCTCTGAGGACCATGAAATAATTTCTTAGGGCTCAGCTAACATAAATGTACCAAAAGAGCAAAAGCCCTAGGTGAATATTAACTGTTGAAATTAAATGGAAAGAGGTGGAAAACACGCAATCTTTTGGGGTCACTTATGAAATTGTGCAAGTAAGTGCTTTGGTTATTAATCACAAAAAATAAATAACAAATTGCTAAATGGGATATTTTTATTCAATTTTTGGTGTATCATATTGAATTACCATATTTTTGCTGGAGAGTCTCTAGCTTAAGTCCCTATATCAAGTCCTTTTCAGAGAGATCAATAACAAAGTCATTAAAATAGCTTATAGCATACACATTAAAAGAGAAGAATTGACATGGGAAACAGATGAACCAACACATTGAAGGTCTATTGTAATGTGCCTACATGAAGACAGCCCCTTTAAAGATATAGCTGATGCTGTCAGGAACTACAATATACTACAATATACCTGGTAGATAATAATTGGGATATTTATGTCCATAACAGAGCCATCTGTCCATAAAGGCAGATATAGATGAGCTCATGTATTTCTGCAGGACAATAAGCAGCCAGCCATCATATGAGAATGATTTACTTCTATGATCTTTGATGTAACTTGGATTCTTGAACTAGCTATGGCTTCTTATCACTTTTTACCCTATGATTCTGTTCCATTTTTCATCATCACATAATAATTCTTTATTGAGGAGCCACCATATGCCCAGTTGTCTGCATCATAGAGAAAGAACACATTGTAGAAAGTATGTAAAGTTAGGGAGTGCCATGATTCATGGCTATCATATTGGCTGAAGAATTCCAGATCATTGGCTGAATTATTTCTCCATTATTTTACATGCAAATTACCTGCACTGGAGGTCTAGAGTGGCCTTATTTTCAACCAGTTAGGATGAAAGATAATAGCAGTAATTTGAAATCAGATATAAATGTAGAGAAAGTAATTATCTGAATATGTATACATACTATCAAGCATTTGACCAATTTACTGAAACATTTATTCCCCAAATACCAAATGACTGCAATTGAATCAACAGATAAATTTCATCCAGGTGGTCAAACAAGTTGTAGACATAAACCTGTAAAAGGTCACACCTCAAAGCCAAACAAATCTGATTTGGGGAATTGTCCTTCATTTTGCACCATAGATTCTTCTTTTACATCAACATGAACTGGGCCAGTATTAGCTAGAATATTCTTAGGTGCTCTACTTTTGTTGGAACGAGATTCAGTCTATAATCCTCTATTAAAAGCAACTCAGCTGGAAGTGTGAATAGTCTCCTCATTTTTACTATGCCTATACATACTTTTTAAGACTGAATTGAGAGTGATATAATCTATATATTTTCATATATTATATATATTTTATGTATCTAGATCTAGATCTAAATCTATTAAGGACTTGAATAAACAGTTATCCAAAGAGGATATACAAAGATAGCCAATAAGAGCATGAAATGATGCTTAGTATTATTAACCATTAGGGAAATGCAAACAAAACCAAAATAAGATCCTACCTCACATCCAGTATGATGAAGATCTATCTATCCACCATCAGAAAACAGAAAAATAAGAAGTGTTGGGGAAGGTGTGGAGCAATTGAAACCCTCATACACTGTTGGTGGAAATGTAAAATGGTGTAGTCACTTTGAAAAATAGTCTGGCAGTTTCTCAGAATGCTAAACCTGAAGTTGCAACATGACCTACCAATTCTACTGCTAGATATATACACAAAAGAATTGAAAGCATATTCACACAGAAACTTGTGCAAGATAGCTTGTAACAGCATTATTCATAACAGCCATAAAGTGTAAACAATCCAAATTCCATCTATTTATCTATTTATTAATAGATAAATCAAATATAGCATACCATGAGGAAGGGGTGCAAGATGGCAGAGTAGGAGGACCCCAAGTTCACCCTGTCCCATGTTTACAACTAGATATCATCACATCTGAGTCAATAAACCAGAAAGTGATCCAAAGACTGGCAGAACAATCTCCACAGCTAAATGTAGAGAAGAAGCTACTTTGGAGGGATCAGGAAGGGCATAAATGGTAGTCAGGAGCTGCCTGTAGGATGGGGGGAGGAGCTGTGGTTGCAGAGAGGGGAAAGCACTAGTGACCCCACACAAGAAAAACAAATCCCCATAACATCTGACCTGGAAAACCAAAGGAGCTGAATTCCATGAGTTTGGATAATCAGCAGGACTTGAAGCCTGGATCTTTAAAAGTCAGCTGACTCAACATTGGGCAAGCCAGAAGGGCTAGTGATAGCTGAGTCCCTGCGCATAAAGAGACAACAGCTCATGGAGAGGCAATATAGAAGTGACAGCTTGCAAAATATAAGGGAGATTGGTTTACTGACTTCGGAGCATGTTGGGGGACTTATCTGGGAACAAAGGATCTGACAGACACCATTTTACTTCCCTGCCCCTCAGTATCAGCACAGAGGAACCTGCAAGAAGTGTCACTGCACAGACACTTGCTACCTAACCTGCTAGCAATGTTCCCCACCCACAAGTTCTCCTAAGAACTTGACCACTTCAAGCATGCTGACCAAGACCCTAAGTATAGCACAAATTTTGTTAATGCCATGCATGCCCCACCCAGACAGCTATGTACACAGAGGTCACATGCCCCAGCTGCTGTGCTCAATTCCCAGCCACTGCACACACAGACGCCGTGCCCCTGGCTGCTACCACTTTTGTGTGCCATGCCTTAGCTGTACCCTGCTTTGGGGGAATCAGCCTAGGACTAATGGCTTAGAGCAAATTTTAATAGCACCCTGTGCACCACGCCAAGCTGCCCCACATCCCCAGCCACGATGATCCCCACCCAGCCTCTGTGCACACATTTTACATGCTACTCTCAGTCCACATGTGCTCCTTGTTGTCACCTAAGCAGCACATATTGTCTCCAGTTACTCCGCCTAACTTGCACTTAACCCCTGGCCATGACCAGGCTTTGAGGAATCTGGCCTGAGACTAGTAACTCAGTGCAAATTTTGCTAGCATGCCTGCCCCACCTGAAGCCCTCCTATGGTCATATCCCGTCAAAGCCAACCTGCCTGGGTCTCCCTAACACCACCAAGAGCAAGCAAAGGCCATGATAGGCAGAGTCAGTGAAGAAGTCTTGACTGAAAGGGAAAGCTACTCAGACACAATGACAAGACATACACAACATACATGGGAGACTCCCTTGAAGTGTCAGGTTCTGATGAGCAGTGGATACTTCACTGAAGGGCACTTAAGGACTTCTTAATAATGCCACTACATTCAAGTGCAGAGGACATGGCTGACTTTCCTAACAGAGAAACAGACACAGAGAGGTTGGAAAAAGAAGAGACAGAGAAATTTGTCCCAAATGAAAGAACATGACGAAATCACAAGCAAAACAAAAATAAGTAATATGCCTGATAGATAATATAAGGAATTATCATAAAGATACCCAATGTACTTGAGAAAAAGCGGGCAACATCAGTGAGACCCTTAACAAAGATATCAAATAATCGAATATGAAGAACTCAATAAATGAAATTAAAAATACAGTAGATAGAATAAATAGTAGGTTACAGGAGGCAGAGGAACATATCAGTCATCTGGAGAATAGAGTAATGGAAAGCAATCAAGCTTAACAGATGAGAGACAAACAACTATAGCATAATGAGAATAGACTCAGTGCATAGACTCAGAGAATAGAACTCAGTGCCTCCAGCAAGTGTAAAAATATTACAGAGATACCAGGAGGAGACAGAGAAAGGGGGAAGAAAAGATATTTAAAGGAATAATACCTGAAAACTACCCAAATATGGGTAGGGAAACAGAGATCCAGATTTAGGAAGCACAGAAATTCCCTAACACATTCAACCCAAGGAGGACCACACCAAAACACACAGTAATTAAAATGGAAAAAAACAGTGATATGGACAAAACTTTAAAGATTGAAAGAGAAATGAAGACAGTTACATACAAAGGAAACCAGATTACGCTGTCAACACTTTTCAGCAGAAACTTTGCAGACTAGAAGGGAGTGGCACAACATATATTCAAAGCACTAAAAGGAAAAATCTGGAACCAAGAATACTCTATCCAGCAAGGATATCATTCAGATGAGGAGAGACAAAGAGTTACTCAAAGAAAAACTAAAGAAAGTCATGACTACTAACCAGTCCTACAGGAAATATTAAAAGAGACTGGAAAGGAAAGAGCATAACTGAGAGTATGAGAAGTAAAAATTGCAAAAGCAGAAAAAATAAATATTTTTATAAAAATGTATCAAGGGGTTCATAAAACAAAAAGATGTAAAATATGATACCAAACATCTGAAATGCGGTGGGAAGAGGAGGAAAGAAGGAGTTAACATTAAGCGACCATCAAAAATATTATATATAAATTGAATGTTAAACACAAATCAAAAAATAGTTATAGATATAAAAAAAGAGTAAAGAATCCAAGTATACCACTAAAGAAAATCAACAAAGCATTAAATAAAAAGAAGAAGAAATGATCAGAAACAATTACAAAACAACCACAAAACAAGTAGCAAAATGACAATAAATGCATACTTATCAATACTTACTTTGAACGTAAAGGGACTAAATGCTCCCTCAAAAGAAATAAGGTGATGGAATGGTTAATAAAAAAGAAGACCCATGTATATGCTGAATGCAAGAAATTCATTTCAGACCTAAAGATACATGCCAACTGAAGGTGATGGGATGGAGAAACATATATCACAAGGTATATATAGGGTAACAATACCAATATTAGACAAAATACAAGAAACAAAGAAAGCCACTATATAATAGTAAAGATGACAATCCAACAAGAAGATATAACAATTGTAAATATTTATGCACTCATCATGGGAGTACCAAAATACATAAAACAATATAAAAACATAAAGAAACTCATACAACACAATGATAACAATAATAGTAGGAGACTTCAACACCCGACTTTCATGATGGAAAGTTCATCTAAACAGAAAATAATCAAGGAAAGATTGTCTTTGAATGACATACTGGACCAGATGGATTTAACAAATATTTTCAGAACATTCTATTCTAAAACAGCAGAATGCATATTTTTTTTCAAGTGCACATAGAATATTCTCCAACTCACTTCCCTTGTGGAGAGTGCAATGTCTAACACTTTTCAACTTACATCCAGAAATATGGAAACTCATGGTTGGAAAAGATTTCAAGGCCATGTGGACTAACCCATATTTATGTATTCTTTACAAAATCTGGTAATTGGATAACAAACCTCTGTGTAAAGTTTCTAAACTCCTGCTACTCCCTAAAAGAACATTCTCCAGAATACATCACATATTAGGCCACAAAACAAGCCTCAGCAAATTCAAAAATATCAGTCATATCATGAAACTTTTCTGACCACAACACTATGAAAGTAGACATCAACCATAAGAAAAAATCTGGGAAGATCAAAAATATGTGGAAGTTAAATAATATGCTACTACACAATGAATGAGTCAACCAAGAAATCAAAAAATAAATCAAAAAGTACATGGAAACAAACATAAATGAAAGCACAAAGGTCCAAAACGTTTGGGGTGCAGCACAAACTGTTCTAAGAGGGAAGTATATAGCTACACAGGTCTACCTCAAGAAGCAAGAAAAAACTCAAATAAACAACCTACCTTACACATAAAAGAGAAGAAAAAGGGTCACAAACAAAACCCAAAACAAATAGAAATAAATAAATAATAAAAAATAGAGTAGAAATAAATCGTATAGAAACTAAAAAACTAATAAAACAGAGCATGAAAACCAGGAGATTGTTCTATGAGAAGATAAAATCGATAAACATCTAGGCAGACTCGAGAGAGAGAGAAAGAGAGAGAGAGAGAGAGAGAGAGAGAGATAGAACATGAGCGGGCAAGAGGCAGAGGGAGAGAGAGGGAGACACAGAATCTGAAGCAGGCTTCAGGCTCTGAGCTGTCAGCACAGAGCCTGACAAGGCTCAAACCCACAAACCATGAGATCATGACCTGAGCCAAAGTCAGATGCTTAACTGACTGAGCCACCCAGGTGCCCCAGAACTACAAAGAGTTGTAAGAAAATATTATAAAAAAAACAGTATATCAGCATATTAGACAACCTGAAAGATATGGAGAAGTTCCTAGATATATGTAAACTAACAAAATTGAAACAAGAAGAAATAGAAAATTAAAAGACAGATAATGAGCAAAGAGATTGAATCAGTAATCAAAAAACTCCCAACAAACAAAAGTCCAAGACCAGATGGCTTCACAAGCAATTCTACCAGATATTTAGAGAAGAATTAATACCTATTTTTCTCAGAGAGCGGGCAAGATGGCGGAGAAGCAGGGAGCTCTCTAATCCGTGCACGCCCCTATGGATTGAACTGAGAAGGACTGAAGTGATAAAACTCAGATTTGCAAGTGGGGGAAAGAAGAAACAGATGCCAAAAAGAAGACAACCTCAAAAATGCCTGAGTGAGTGACTGTGATCTGGGAAATTAGGGGACGGGCGTGTCCCAGTGGTGCAGAGGGAAGGAGCCCGAACCCAACACAGGGAGAGCGCACTGTGCCCCGGAGAGACCAGGGGAAGAGAAAGAGAGATGGAAAACGCACCTAGAATCATCTGTAAGGGAGGAAAAACTCACCCGTCTCCCCATACATCACTGCCGGGCTTGGGGAGAGAAATCCGTCCCATGTGGCCGACGAATTCTTCCTTGGGCACAGCGGCGGTGGCATCCATTCCAAGCAGCTCCACGAAAGGCGGCGGCACAGATAAAGGTGGCGGCGGCACGAGAAGCGGTGGCGACGGCGCCGAGAAATCACCTTGAAAAGCAGCAGAGGCGGCTCCGAGAAAAGGGCAGCGCGAGCCGGGCCGGGAGGCCAGCTTCCAGCGGGTACGCATCTCATCCCCGGTGACGGTGTTGAACTGCATGGACAGGGATTTGGAAGCGAGGCGGACCTTGGAGAATACAGATTGGCGGCACAGGGACCAAGAAGGGCGGCTTGCAACGCTTGGTTCCAGAGAAGCCTTGAAGCAGTGCCATACTTCTCCCCGCAACCACCAACGCGGGGCCTCAGAGAGAGCAGCCCCCAAGAACTGACCTGACGCCAAATCATGCCCATCCGCACAGGGGAGTTGTCTTGTTTTTTTTTTTTTGTTTGTTTGTTTCTTTGTGTTTCTATTTCTCTGTGTTTCTCCTTTTCTGCTGCCATCCAGATATATTTCCCTTAGCATATTCTTATCTCTCCTCTTGGCTGGGTATATGCTTTTAGACTCACCACAGACTTTTGCTGTCTCTGTCCCCACCTTGTTTTTCTTTTTCTTTTTGTTTTTGTTTCTGTTTCTTCTCTCTTTTTGTCTCTTCTTTCTTCTCTTTCCTTTCCTTTTCTTTTCTTTACTTCCTTTACCCTTTTGGCTTCTTATTTGTTTGATTTTTCTGTGCGTTTGCGTGCTTTTGTTCCCTGTATGCTAGTCTCTTTCCTTTTCAAGGATACCTCAAAAAACAAGTCATAGTATACATGGTGGAGAGTCCCATATAACTGACCAGGGAAATAAAATAATCAGAGGCACAACAAGAGAAACCGAGAGACACCATTAAAAGAACACTTTCTGAAACGACAGGTCCTGGACAGTCAATGAGCCTTCTTTAACAGAGCAATACTAACAGGTGCCCAGTACATAACGAGCTTTTAAAACTGACAAGAGACAGAAAGCTAGCCAAAATGACGAAGCAAAAGAACTCTCCGCTAAAGCAACATCAGGAAGAAGTCACAGCCACAGAACTGCTCACAACAGGCTTAAACAACATGACTGAAAAAGAATTTAGAAAAATTGTCATAAAATTAATTGCTGGACTTGAAAAAAACATCAAAGAAGCTATTGATACACAGACTAGGGACCTTCAAAATAGCTGTAACGAGGTAAAAAAGGCTATAAATGAGGCGCATAACAAAATGGAGGCAGCCACTGC
>CM053579.1:52531013-52573460 GCA_028646485.1 Cryptoprocta ferox
TTCTTGATTCCCTTGCCTTTGGGGATGTGTTGAGTAGGAAATTGCTGTGGTTGAGGTCAAGGAGGCTGTTTCCTGCTTTCTCCTCTAGGGTTTTGATGGTTTCCTGTCTCACATTCAGGTCCTTCATCCATTTTGAGTTTATTTTTGTGTATGGTGTAAGAAAGTGATCTAGTCTCATTCTTCTTCATGTTGCTGTCCAGTTCTCCCACACCACCTGTTAAAGAGGCTGTCTTTTTTTCCATTAGATCCGCTTTCCTGCTTTGTCAAAGATTAATTGGCCATACATTTGTGGGTCCAGTTCTGGGTTCACTATTCTATTCCATTGGTCTATGTATCTGATTTTGTGCCAAGACCATACTGTGTTGATGATGACAGCTTTGTAGGAGAGGCTAAAGGCTGGGATTGTGATGCCTCCTGTTTTGGTTTTCTTCTTCAATATTACTTTGGCTACTTTTGTTTTTTTTTTTTTTTTCTGGTTCCATACGAATTTTAGGATAGTTTGTTCTAACTTTGAGAAGAATGCTGGTGCAATTTTGATTGGGATTACATGGAATGTGTAGGTTGCTTTGGGTAATAATAACATTTTAACAATGTTTATTCTTCCGATGCATGAGCATGGAATGTTTTTCCATTTCTTTGTGACTTCTTCAATTTATTTCATAAGTTTTCTATAGTTTTCCTCGTACACGTCTTTGACATCTTTGGTTAGGTTTATTCCTAGGTATTTTATGGTTTTTCGTGCAATTGTGAATGGGATCTGTTACTTGATTTCTCTTTCTGTTGCTTCATTATTGGTGTATAAAAATGCAACCGATTTCCGTACGTTGATTTTGTACCCTGCGACTTTGCTGAATTCTTGGATCAGTTCTAGTAGGCTTCTGGTGGAGTCAGTTGGGTTTTCCATATAGAGTAACATGTCATCTGGGAAAAATGAAAGTTTGACTTCATCTCTGCCAATTCTGATGCCTTTTATTTCCTTTTGTTGTCTAATTGCTGATGCTAGGACTTCCAGCACTATGTTAAACAACAGTGGTGAGAGTGGACATCCTTGTCATGTTCCTGATCTCAGGATAGATTGAGGATGATATTAGATATTAGCTGTGGGCTTTTCATAAATTGCTTTTATAATGTTTAATTAATAAGTTCCTTCTATCCCGAATTTCTGGAGGGTTTTTATTAAGAAAGATGCTGTATTTTGTCAAATGCTTTTTCTGCATCTATTGACAGGATCATATGGTTTTTATCTTTTCTTTTGTTAACAACGATGTATCACCTTGATGGATTTAGGAATATTGAACCAGCCCTGTAACCCAGGAATGAATCCCACTTGATCATGATGGATAATTCTTTTTATATGCTGTTGAATTCGATTTGCTAGTATCTTGTTGAGTATTTTTGCATCTGTGATATATATTCATTAAGGATATTGGCCTGTAGTGCTCTTTTTTTGTGGGTTTCCGTCTGGTTTGTGAATCAAAGTGATGCTGGCTTCATAGAATGAGTCCGGACGTTTTCCTTCTATTTCTATTTTTTGGAATAGCTTGAGAAGAATGGGTATTAACTCTGCTTTAAATGCCTGATAGAATTCCTCTGGGAAGCCATCTGGCCCTGGGCTCTTATTCGTTGGGATATTTTTGATTACTGATTCAATTTCTTCACTAGTTATGGGTCTGTTCATATTTTCTCTCTCTTCCCATTTGAATTTTGGTAGTACATGTGTGTTTAGGAATTTTTCCATTTCTTCTAGACTCTCCAGTTTGCTGGCATATAATTTTCATAGTAATCCCTGATGATTCCTTGTATTTCTAAGGGATTGGTTGTAATCCGTTTTCATTCATGATTTTTGTCTATTTGGGTGTTCTCTCTTTTTTTCCTGAGGAGCCTGGCTAGAGGTTTATCAATTTTGTTTCATTTTTCAAAAAACCAACTCTTGCATTAATTGATCTCTTCAAATGTTTTTTTGCATTCTATCTTGTTTATTTCTGCCTTGATCTTTATTATTTCTCTTCTTCTTCTGGATTTGGGGTGCTCTTGCTGCTCCCCTTCTTGTTCCCTTAGGTGCTGTAACCTAGAAGTTTGAATTTCCGCTTTTTCTAGTTTCTTGAAATAAGCCTGGATTGCAATATACTTTCCACTGAGGACTGTCTTTGCTGTGTCCCAGAGAGTTTGGATTGTTGTATTTTCATTTTCATTTGTTTCCTTATATTTTTAAATTTCTTCTCTAATTGCCTGTTTGCTCCAATCATTCGTTAGTAGGGTGGTTTTTAACCTCCTCATTTTTGGAGGTTTTCCAGACTTTTTCCTGGGATTGATTGCAAGTTTCATAGCATTGTGATCTGAAAGTGTGCATAGTATGATCTCAATTCATTTATATTTATGGAGGGCTGCTTTATGCCCCAGTATGTGATCTATCTTGGAGAATGTGCCATGCGCACTAGAGAAGAAAGTGAATTTCCTAGCTTCAGGATGCAGACTTCTAAATATATCAATCATTTCCATCTGTTCCAATGTGTCATTCAGGTCCATTGTTTCTTTAGTGATTTTCTGTCTGGTTGATCTATCTTTTGCTGTAAGTGGATCATTAAAATCCCCTGCTATTAGCACATTCTCATCAATAAGATTGTTTCTGTTTGTGATTAATTGTTTCATGTATTTGGGTGCTTCCAAATTTGGCCCATAGATGTTTATAATTGTTAGTTCTTCCTGATGGAGAGACCCTGTAATTATTATATAATGTCCTTCTTCATCTTTTGTTCCTGCCTTTACTTGAAACTCCAGTTTGTCCGATATCAGTATGGCTACTCTGGCTTTCTTTTGACTCCTGGTCGCATGATAGATATTTCTCCATCCCCTTACTTTCAATCTGAAGGTGTCTTTAGGTCTCAAATGAGTCTCTTGTAGACAGTGAATAGATGGATTTTGTTTTTTTTATCCATTCTGCTACCCTGTGTCGTTTGACTGGAGCATTCAGTCCATTTACATTCAGTGTTATTATTAAAAAATGTGGGTTAGGTTCATTGTGTTCTCTGTAGAGTTCATGTTTGTAGCGGTGTCTCTGGTACCTTGTATTCTTTGCAACATTTCACTCATTGAGTCCCTCCTAGGATTTCTTGTAGGGATGGTTTGGTGGTGATGAATTCTCAATTTTTGTTTATTTGAGAAAACCTTTGTCTCTCCTTCTATTTTGAATGTCAGGATTCCTGGATAGAGGATACTTGGCTGCATATTTTTCCCATTCATCACGTTGAAGATTTCCTGCCATTTCTTTCTGGCCTGCCAAGTTTCATTAGATAGGTCTGTAACCACTCTGATAGGTTTCCCTCTGTATGGTTAGCTGCTTTCATAGTTCTCTCTTTGTCTTTATATTTTGCCAGTTTCGCTATGATATGTCGTGCCGAAGGTCGATTCAAGTTACGTCTTAGGGGAGTTCTTTGCGCCTCTTGGATTTCAATGTCTATTTCCTTCCCCAAATTGGGGAAGTTCTTGGCTATAATTTGATCAAGCACCCCTTCAGGACCTTTTTCTCTTTCTTCTTCTTCAGGAATTCCTATGATACGGATATTGTTCCATTTGATTGTATCACTCAGGTCTCGAATTTTCCTTTCGTGCTCTTGTATCAATTCCTCTCTCTCCTGGCTTCCTCTTTTGCTATAACTGTGTCTTCTATTTCACCTTTCTTTGCCTCTTGAATCCGTGCAGTTCCCATCTCCATTTTATTATGCACCTAATTTATCCCTTTTTTACTCGTCACTGCTATTTTGAAGGTCCCTAGTCTTTGTATCAATAGCTTCTCTGATGCTTTTTTCAAGCCCAGCGATTAATTTTATGACAATTGTTCTAAATTCTTGTTCAGTTATGTTGCTTGTATCTGTTTTGAGCAGTTCTGTGGCTGTGACTTCTTCCTGGAATTTTCTTAGAGGAGTGTTCTTTCATTTTGTCATTTTGGCCAGCTTTCTGTCTCTTGTCAGTTTTAAAAGCTCGTTATGCACTGTGCACCTGTTAGTATTGCTCTATTAAAGGAGGCTCATTGACTGTCCAGGGCCTGTCGTTTCAGGAAGTGTTCTTTTAATGGTGTCTCTCGGTTTCTATTGTTGTGCCTTTGATTATTTTATTTCCCTACTCTGTGATATTTGGGTCTCTCCACCCTGTGTACTTTGGCTTGTTTCTTGAGGTAGCCCTCTCAGTAACTATAGGATTTTGGGTAACCTTCTGATTATCAGTTTTCTCATTAGATCACTGGCTTATTATGAAAGGAAGAGATGCCTAGAGCGAGGTATGTGGAAGGAGTGTGGGGGCCTCTTGGCTTCCAGACAGACCACTCCAGGCATCTCCACACATTCATCAATCCAGCTATGCTCACCCTGGCTTTTGGGTTTTTATGGAGGCTCCCTTACACAGCCACGACAGATTAAATCATTAGCCGCTGGTGATAGATTCGACCTCCAGCCCCTCTTCCCTCCACTAAAGTCAGGCGGTGGGACTGAAAACTCCAAGGCTCTAATCCTCTATTGTATATTCTTTCCTGCTTTGTGGAAGATTAGTTGGTCATCCATTTGTGGGTCCATTTCTGTGTTCTCTATTCTGTTCCACTGATCTACGTGTCCTTTTTTTTTTTTTTTTTTTTTTTTTTTGCCAGTGCCATTTTGTCAGTTTTATAATATAGGTTGAAGACTGAAATTGTAATGCCTCCAGCTTTGGTTTTCTTTTTCAACATTACTTTGGCTATTTGGAATCTTCTCTGGTTCCATACATATTTTATTCTATTTATTTTATTTTTTATGGTTTTATTTATTTTTGAGAGAGAGAGAGAGCACAAGCAGGCAAGGGGCATAGAAATAGAGAAGAGACACAGAATCTAAATCAGGCTCCAGATTCTGAGCTGTTAGAACAGAGTCCAACATGGGGCTTGAACCTACAAACTGTGAGATAATGATCTGAGTCAAAGTTGGATGCTTAACCGACAGAGCCACCCAGGCCGCCCCTATTCCATACATATTTTAGAATTGTTTGTTCTAGCTGTAATAAAAATGCTGCTATTAGTTTGATAGGAATTGCATTGAACATTTAGATTGCTTTTGGTAGTATAGACATTTTAATAATATTTGTTTTTTCAATCCATGAGCATGGAATGTTTTCCATTTCTTTGTGTCTTCTTCAATTTCTTTCATAAGGTTTCTATGGTTTTCAGCATACACATGTTTTACTTCTTTGGTTAGGTTTACTCCTAGGTGTCTTATGGTTTCTGGTGCAATTGTAAATGGAATTGATTCCTTTAAAAATTTTTTTAATGTTTATTTATTTTTGAGAGACAGAGAGAGACAGAGTATGAGCAGGGGAGAGGCCCAGAGAGAGAGGGAAACACAGAATCCAAAGCAGACTCCAGGCTCTGAGCTGTCAGCACTGAGCCTGATGTGGGGCTCAAACTCATGGACTGTGAGATCATGACCTGAGCTGAAGTCAGATGCTTAACCAACTGAGCCACCTAGGTGCCCCCTGGAATTGATTCCTTGATTTCCTTTCTGCTGCTTCATTATTGGTGTATAGAAATGCAACAGATTTCTGCACGTTGATTTTATATCTTGTAACTTTACTGAATTCAAATTTCAGTTCTAGCAGTTTTTTGGTGGTCTTTTGGGTTTTCCCCTTAGAGTATCATGTCGTCTTTGAAGAGTGAAAGTTTGACTTCTTCCTTGTCTATTTGGATGCATTTTATTTTTTGTTGTTGTTGTTGTCTGATTTCTGAGGCTAGGACTTCCAGAACTATGTTGAACAACAGTGGTGAGAGGGAACATCCCTATCATGTTCCTGACCTTAGGGGGAAAGCTCTAAATTTTCCCCCACTGGGGATAATATTAGTTCTGAGTCTTTTGTATATGGCCTTTATCATGTTGAGGTATGTTCTTTCTATCCCGACTTTATTGAGGGCTTTTATCAAGAAAAGGTGCCGTATTTTGTCAAATTCTTTTTCTGCATCTATTGAGATGGTCATGAGGTTCTTTTCCTTTTTTTTTATTGATGTCATGTATCATGTTGATTGATTTGCAAATACTGAACCATTCCTGCATCACATGATTAAATCCCACTTAATCATGGTAAATGACTCTTTCAATTAATTGTTGGCTTCGATTTGCTGGTACCTAGTTGGCAATTTTTGCATCCATGTTCATTAGGGAAATTGGTCTGTAATTCTCCTTTTAAGTGGGTCTTTCTCTGGTTTTGGAATCAAGGTAAGGCTAGCCTCATAGAATGAGTTTGGAAATTTTCCTTCCATTTCTAGTTTTTGGAACTGCTTCAATAGAATAGGTATCAACTCTTCTTTAAATGCTTGTTAGAATTCACCTGGGAAGCCATCCAGCCTTGGAGTGTTGTTTGTTGGAAGATTTTTGATTAATGCTTCAAATTCTTTGTTGGTTATCATATTTAATGCAATCCCCATCGAAATACCACCATAGTTTTTCACAGAGCTAGAACAAACAATCCTAAAATTTGTTAGGAACCACAAAAGACCCCGAATAGCCAAAGCAGTCTTGAAAAAGAAAAGCAAAGCTGAGGCATTATAATTCCAGACATCAAGTTATATTACAATGTTGTACTGATCAAAACAGCAGGGTACCAGCACAAAAACAGACACATATCTTTCTTTGTAAAAAATATTCCAAATAGTGAATTTAATTCATATTAACTTCCTCCATTTATTTATGTGTTCCAAAGTCCATGTCTAAAGTCCATGTCTAAAGTATCTCCAGTGCACTCCCCCTCTTTCAGGGATCAGGACCAACAACCCTCCCCATAATACAGTGGATTGCTGACGTTTGTCTGATAAAATGCATACTCCTTAATTAAACATTTTGAGATCCAATAGTTATGGCAATCATACAGTCAGATTTTCTAAGACAGACCTAATTTCAAATACTTTTTCCTATGTAATATATCCTTATAAATTATTAAAAAGGTCTGGTAATTACAATACTTTGTCTTCCAAAATATATCTCTTACCTCTGCCACTCATACCCAAAAGCAGCATAAAAGGCCATTGGACCTGATATTTATTCAGAAGTTGTGATCACTGTATATACAGTTCTCTGCAATATGTACAGTGTGATACCTTCCCACTCATTCATTCTTTTACACAACAAGCATTTATAGATCCACTATTTGGCAGGTAAATTGTGCCGAAGAAGTAAATATATTATATAAGAAAACAGATATAGAAGTAGAAAAATTATTTTTAAATGTTTATTTATTTACTTGAGAGAGAAAGGGGGAGAGAGAGAGAGAAAGAGAACACAAGCAGGGGAGGAGCAGAGAGAGAGGGAGACATAGAATCTGAAACAGGCTCCAGGCTCTGAACTGTCAGCACAGAGCCTGACATGAGGCTTGAACCCACGAACTGTGCAATCATGACCTGAGCTGAAGTTGGACGCTTAACCAACTGAGCCACACAGCTGCCCCAGAAGTAGACAAATTATATGATGTGATAGATAGGAAAATAGAGTTACATACCATGTGCTATGGTAGCCAAAAATAGAAAACAGCATGGTAATTTTGTTTGAGGATAATAAAGAAGACTTAACTAAAGGAAGTGACAGTTGAACTTATATTTAAGTTATAATTATAAATAAGATATAAATAATAAATAGTTTATTTCTCTCAATAGTTACTGTTAGGGTATTGGATTGGAAGGTATTCCATTTTGTTATTGACTTCCATTCTGTCAGCTCATATAATATTTCAGTTTCTCTAGAAAGGAACTAAAAAGAAATTTCCTCATTATAATAAACCTACCCACACATCTTTTTTTTGTTAAGTGGAACTTAACATATCTTTATGTTATGTTATGGTCATCAGGTGAATGAAATTGCATTCTTATTAGCAACCACCCTTTTCAAATATCATCACTGATTCAAAAAACATGAATTTAAAAAGAAACATAGAAAAAATAAAATAAAAAGAAACATAGACTATACATATCCACATGTAGCCATTCATATGATACGCATGTATATGAGCATGTGTATATACCCCTCCACACACACACCATTGCACTCTTTTTGTTGAATTTTTTAAATGTTTTATTTATTTTTGAGAGAGACACAGACAAGAACCCAAGCGTGGGAGGGGCAGAGAGAGAGGGAGAACCAGAATCCAAAGCAGGCTTCAGGCTCTGAGCTGTCAGCGTAGAGCCCAACATGGGGCTCGAACTCACAAACTGTGAGATCATGACTTGAGCCAAAGTCGGACACTTAACTGACAGAGCCACCCAGGTGCCCTTCACCATTCAACTGTTAATAAGTTCCATCAGAAGAAACAAAATTGGCAGCCAGGATTTCTTGAGTACAATGCTTGATTTAGAGCTAAAGAAGATTAAAGTTCATTGTTAAATGCTGATCTGAGGTTTTATAAATCAGCTAAAACAATTTTGATCATAAAAACAGTTTTGATGCATGTGAACTGTGTGACTTTATTAAAAGTATTAATTTCACTGCTTTTTAATTAATCATTTATTAATTCAATACAAATTTTTAAAGATTTAATTTTAATTACATTTAGTTAACATGCAGTATTAGATTAGTTTCAGGAGTACCATACAGTGATTCAACAATTCCATACATCACCTAGTTCTCATCAGGACAAGTGCATTCTTTAATCCCCATCAGCTATTTAACCCATCCCCCCTCCTTCTCCCTTCTGGTAACCATCAATTTGTTCTCTATAGTGAAGAGTCTGTTTCTTGTTTTACCTCTCTCTCTCTTTTTTCCCCATTTGCTCATTTATTTTGTGTCTTAAATTATACATACAATAGAAATCTTATGATATTTGTCTTTTTTCTGAATGACTTATTTCTCTTAGCATAATAGTCTTTACTTCCATCCATGTTATTGCAAATGACAAGATTTCATTTTTGTTTATGGCTGAGGGATAGATAGATAGATAGATAGATATGACATCTTCTTTATCCATTCATCACTCAGTGGACACTTGAGCTGTTTCCATACTTTAGCTATTATATATAATGCTGCTATAAACATTGGGGTACATGTATCCCTTTGAACTAGTATTTTTGAACTCTTTGGGTACATACCTACTACTGCAATGGCTGAATCATGGGGTAGTTAATGCGGGGCTCGAACCCACAAAATGTAAGATCATGACCTGAGCCGAAGTTGGAGGCTTAACCAACTGAGCCACCCAGGTGCCCCTATTTTTAACATTTTGAGGAACTTCCATACTGTATTCCAGACTGGTTGCACCAGTTGGCATTCCAACGAACAGTACAGGAAGGTTTCCCTTATCCATCTCCAAAAACAACACCTGTTTTTTCGTATGTTGTTGATTTTAGCTATTCTGGCAAGTGTAAGGTAATATCTCATTGTAGTTTTGATTTGTATTTCCCTGATAATCAGTGATGTTGAGCATCTTTTCATGTGTCTGCTGGCCATCTGTTTGCCTTCTGTGGAAAAATATCTTTTTTGTCTTCTGTCCATTTTTAATTGGATTATTTGTTTTCTGGGAGTTGAGTTTTAAAAGTTCTTTATATATTCTGGATACTAACTCTTTATCAGATGTCATTTGCAAATACCTTCTCCCATTCCATAAGTTGCCTTTTAGTTTCATAAATTGTTTCCTTCCCATGGCAGAAGCTTTTTCATTTTGATGAAGTCCCAATTGTTTATTTTTGTTTTCACTTCCCTTGCATCAGGAGACATATCTAAAAAGAAGTTGCTATGGCTGATGTCACAGAGGCTACTGTCTGTGTTATCCTCTATAATTTTAATAGTTTCATCCTTCATGTTTAGGTTGTTAATCCAGTTTGAATTTTTTTGTGTGTGGTACAAGAAAGTGCTTCAGTTTCATCCTTTTGCATGTTGCCATCCAGTTTTCTGAACACTACTTGTTGAAGAGACTCGCTTTTTTCCATTGGATATTCTTTGTTGAAGAATTAATTGACCTTATAGTTGTCTGTTTATCATTTCTGCATTTTCTATTCTGTTCTATTGAACTATGTGTCTATTTTGATGATAGTTCCATAATGTTTTTATCACTACAGCTATGTAATATAACTCGAAGTCCAAAAATGTGATGCTTCCAGCCTTGCTTTTCTTTTTCAAGGTTACTTTAGCTATTTGGCATCTTTTGTGGTTACAAACAAATTTTAGGATTGTTTGTTCAAGCTCTGTGAAAAATGATGGTAGTATTTCAATGGGGATTGCATTACATATGTATCAGTTCTAGCAATTTTTGATTTTCCATATAGAGCGTCATGTTATCTGCAAATAGTGAAAGTTTTACTTCTTCTTAGCCTATTTGGATCCTTTTATTTCTTTTTGTTGTCTAATTGCTGAGGCTGGGACTTCCAGTACTATGTTAAATAACAATGGTGCGAGTGGACATCCCTGTCATGTTCCTGACTTTAGAGGGAAATCTGTCATTTTTTCCCAATAAGGATGAAGTTAGCTTTGAGTTTTTCCTCACTGCCTAGCAAAGGCATACCATTTGTGACAGGCAAAGACAGTGAACAGATCATTGAAAATCTATTTTTTGGGAACAGCTAATCCCCAGCCATGCTCTGCTTTAGAGAAAGGTTTGTCAAGCACTCCACATATGAAGACCTAAACATGAAGCCAATAATGGCCCAGAACAAACCAGTGCTGTCGACAAAAATGTAACTGCAAGTTTTTAAGCTAGAAACAAGGAGATGAATTAACAGTAAAATAAAAAGTCTTCATAACCAACCAGACATCATCATTTGTTTCACATCTTTCATTTCATTCCTCTTGAGATAAGTTTGGGAGCAAATTGGGATACATTGGTTCAAAATTAGATAATACCTGGTCAGAGTTCAAAAGCAAAGTACCTTCTCCAGTCTGCAGAGACAGCCAATATGAAATTCAGAAAAGCCTCTGAAAACACATTCAGCTCTGCTTAAACAGGACAGAATTTTTCTCTCCTTCAAGCCCTGAGTAGTTCACACACAATTCACCTCTGTTAAGGAACAGACAGCTATACATTTTCCATATAAATTCCAAATGGCTACTGCTCATTTGCATCCCTTTCTTCAAATCCAGCCATTCCAGTTCCTCTGAGGTTACCTGCCTAGAAGCTAAGAAGAAATGTTTTCTCTATGAATGCATAATTGGTCATTGATGAAGAAACAGGCACTCACTCAGCCTTACCTGACCTAGAAAAAAGTTTCTGACCATCTTTCTAGGTGTCCATGTCAGTCAACACAATCTCCATATAATTTATAAGGTATTAAATATAAAAAATAATGGATCTTTTCAGTTAGCATCTTGGAAGATGATGATAGCAGTACATTTTATTAGAGAAGTCAGAACAGACTTCTCCCAGTAAAACTGCAAAGAGAAAACTGTGAGCATCGACCCCAGATCCTACTAGAAAAAAGGCTATCATTATACTCCATTACAGTTAAAGCTATGTATGTACCTCCTGGATGGCATCCAATCACATAGCACTTTCCCCTCCCCCTTACTTTTTTCTTTTTTATTAAAAATATGTCCTCTCAATGGCTAGACAGTGGTTTCTAATAAAGAAAGAGACTGAAAATCAACCAGAGGAATGTGTGTTGAAAGTAATGGGAGATTTTTCAGAATCACCAGTAACAAGATATTTCTTTGTAGTCAACTTTATGTGTTATGTGACATGCCATAGGGACTGAAAGCTCCAGTCTAATGTACAACTCAGAAGTGCCAGCAAGTGCCAAAAGGTACAAATTAAATGAGAGGAAACTGAAAAAGGAAAGGTGGAGTTATTTACTTAAGACTTGAATATAGTGTAAGAGTTTTAAGCATGCTCAAGGTTTGTTTTCTTTCTCTGAGCTCTTCCTTGAATATATGGAAAAATATTTGGGAATCCCTATATTCTACATAAAAAAACCTCAAAAGTAAAAGATGATGAGGTAATTAAAGTAGCCTCTTTAGGAAATTAGGTATGTACTTTGCCAATTGTATTCTAAAAGTAAGACATTTTACTCTTCGGTGTTCAGGTTCTAATGAAAGGCAGCATGAAGCAGTTGGAAAAGACGTTGCTCTTTAGGAAAAAGTGAAGCCTCAAGGGATAAATGGAAGGTCAGTAGCACATACAAGAAGGGCCCTAAAGTCATGTAGATTTAGTTTCCCATTTCAGATCTACCACTTTCATTTATTCAACAAATATTACTTGAGTGTCTACTACATATTAGATATTATAGTGAAAAAGAATAACATTATTTCTGCCTTCATAGAACATCCATCTTATGGAGAGTAATGTAGACAGACACTGAACAAATACATTAAAAATAAGAATATCAGGGGCACCTGGGTGGCTCAGTCAGTTAAGCATTAGACTCTTAGTTTTGGCTCAGGTGATGATCTCACGGTTCAGGTTCAAGCCCTGCATCAGGCTCTGTGCTGACAGTGTGGAGTCTGCTTGGATTCTCTCTCTCTCCCTCTTTCTTCCCCTCCCCAGCTCTCTCTCTCTCTCTCTCTCTCTCTCTCTCGCTCTCACTCTCGCTCTCACTCTCGTTCTCTCGCTCTCTCTCTCCCTCCCTCCCTCTCTCTCTTTCTCTCTGTCTCGCTCTCTCAAAATGAATAAATAAACTTAAAAAAGAATATCAGAGAGTCCCTTGAAGAAAGTTATCATAGGGTAAAGTGACAACAGTAACTGCATGTCTACTGTAGAATGGATGATCAGGAAAAACCTCTCTGAATAGGTGACATTTGAACCTGATTGATGAGAAAGAGCCAGCCATGTGACGACCTAGTGGAAAACTATTCAAAGCAGAGACAAGATAAAGGTAAAGGCCCTAAGACAAAAATGAGCTTCACTTATTAAAGGAATGGAAAGACCAATGTACCTGGAGTTTGGGTATGAAAAAGAGAACTAAGAAATGAGGTTGAGCAATAGGTAAGAGTCTGACCTTGGGCAGTCTTACCATGGTTAGGTGTTGGATTTCATAAAAACCCACTTAATTACTATGAGACTTTGAGCAAGTTGCTTAACTCTGTGTCTCATTTCTTTCACTGGTAAAACAGATAAAAGTGCCTACCTCTTAAGATTGTTGTAAAGATTAAAAGAGAAAATATATGCAAAGCACAATGCCTGATACATAGTAAACATTCAACAAAGTGGTTGTTTTTATATAGTAGAACAAGTCTCCCTATAACTGATTGGGGGCTTAGAATCAGACAGGCTGTATGCAAGTCCTGTTTCTACCACTGTTTGGGTGTATGACTTAGGGAAAGTTACTCAAAATCCTTAAGCCTCAGTTTTATCGTCTTAAAAATGAGGTTAGGAGATTTTGTGTGATACTTTCTGACACATAATGAGCATTTGAAATGAATTGTTATTGTTATTATTCAAATTCTTTCTGTTCTCACTTCTTTTTTTTTTAACTTTATAGTTTATTGTCAGGTTGGTTTCCATTTAACACCCAGTGCTCTTCCCCACAAGTGACCTCCACCATGACCATCACCCCCCTTCCCTTTCCCCCTCCCACTTCCGCCCTCAATTTGTTTTCAGTATTCAAGAGTCTCTCGTGCTTTGTCTCCCTCCCTCTCCCTAACTTTTTCCTCCTTCCCCTCCCCATGGTCCTCTGTTAGGTTTCTCCTGTTAGACCTATGAGTGAAAACATATGGTATCTGTCCTTTTCCGCCTGACTTATTTCGCTTAGCATGACACCCTTGAGGTCCATCCACTTTGTTACAAATGGCCAGATTTCATTCTTTCTCATGGCCATGTAGTATTCCATTGTATAGATAAACCACATCTTCCCAATCCATTCATCAGTTGATGGACATTTAGAGCCTCAGTTTTCTTATCTATAGAATGTGGCTAATCATAAAACTTCTCTCATGTTATTGTTGTGAAATGCATTTAAAGTTTTTAGTACAGTGTCTGGCACTTAATAAGTACCATCATCTGTATTAGCATTATTAATAAGTACTGTTAGTTTTGCTCAACACCAATGACTCTGGAGTTCCACCCTTAGAACTATCAGAGACCTCAAAGATGACTGAGAACAACCTGCTTATTTTACTAATAGGGGAATTCCTTCCAGTGAGTAAGATAGAGGAAGAAAGGTACTTGCCCACATTCACACATTGAGCAGAAAAACTAAGTATGAAAACCAGATTTGGGCTTCCAGCCCAAACCTCTTTATTGCAACAAAGAATTAACATTCATACCTTATGTAGCATGCTTTGCTGAAAGAAACGGTGGAGACGAAGACAGAAACAGAGAGAGAAAATGCAAGTGAGCCTATTGCTGTAGGATGAAACCTGAGGTCATGGCATGATCAGTTTTGCTGACTGGAAGTTTCCTAGGCTTGGGTCTTCATTAGCCTTTTGAGGTCTCTATGGTTTGTACAAAAACATAAGTAACTACAGGTAGACAGACTAAACACATAATTTGGGCAATTCAGGACTTCATAACCCCTTTAAATAAAATAAATTTGAAGTTTTAAAATCAGAATTTTCTTGTACTTCTTTATATGCATTGATAAGTACAGCATAAGCTTAATTAAAATAATTGTATTTATTTAGAGAGGCACCCTTCTCTTTTCAATGCTTATGATCTTTAAAGTTTTAATCCAGTCCTACCGTGGTGCCTGAGGTATGGTTTCAGGTGCGTGTTTTCCTTTATTTTGCTCTTTTTATGTAGCACTTATCATCTACCATTACTTTTTAACTTGGTTATTTGTTTGTTTTTGGCTGTCCCTGATCTGACTCTAGAACAGAATCTTTAAAACAGCTTTTTGTCTATTATTGTCACCATCAAACCATCAATACCTAGAAAAGTGTCTGGCACATCATAGTTGATGTTGAAGAAATTTGTTGAATAAATAAATAATGAATTCTGGGTCCCTAGGAATTACGCCAAACTGTTTCCTGAGAATTTCAAATTGCCTTGAACTGGGGCTAGTCCTGAAGTCCCAGGATGTCCACTGAGGAAGGCGACCCATATTTTCAGTCTTGATACCACCAACTTGAATGAGGAAGGTAACAAGCTGAGAGTTTATCTTGGACTAGCAAATGGGAAGAGTGAAGGTTCTTTGTAATAAACTCATCATCTGTAAAGTTGGAGCCTCTCTATGATACGAAGGAAAGCTAGTTTCTATGGCCACACAAGTCACCCTATTTTAGAGTCTGTCTGTCTTCCATCACTTCCACATTTTAGGTCTTACACTAGCTCTACTCCTTTATATTCCTGAACTCTCTACCTCTCTGAATGTTTGAGAGAGAAGAGCTTCATTCCTGGATACTCAGAGAGGGAAATAAGTGAAGCAGTGATAAATACATAGCTTTTCAAAAATCTGAATACAGAGAAAAATTTTACTCAGTAGTCTCTGCTTTGTCTCCTTTGTTGAAACAAACTGCTTCATATTTTAAGAAGCATTACACCAAGTCCACCAGAATCAGGAGACACTTGGGGAAAGTAAACCAAGCATATAGGAAATGAGAACACAGGTTTCCAGTCACTGCAGGCAGTTTTGGAAAAGACAGATATCTGGAAAAAGGCAGTATGTTTTTGACTCAATAGTACATACAGTAATATTGAGAGTGGGACAAGAAAGTCACAGTTGCAGAGGCCTGACCATGAATTGAAGAATGCTGAGGCTCAAGAAGACAGTCATGCCTCCTTATCCCAATCCTGCTTCAGTCATTTGAATTAACCAGACTCCTTTCCTAAGATGTAAACACCACTGGGAGGATTAAAAGCAGTGGGTGGAAGGATCAATCAACACTTCAGTGTAAATCTATTCAACCTTTCATTGTCTTAACAGAAGTTTATGTATTGCTTTTGGTCCACAAAAAAAGCAATATTTCTGAAGAAGGTGAAGAGAGATGCTGGAAAGGGTCACAGGAAAGACAAAGTTTCAGAAACCATGGAAAACACAAGGTTCAGGGGTTTAGGGGTGGAGAAAGAGATAGAAGAAGGTTAATTGAGATATAAAAAAAACAACTTTGTCTTCATTTTCTCTGAAGACCTGGCCTAGAAGGTCATGAATGACAAAGTTCCTATAACTTTAAAAATGACCTAGAGCTGATCATGCTGGTCATGCTGGTCATCATGCCATCAGAAAAGACAGTATTTGCTATGATTTCATGGGGGAACCAATACATAATATGGTTTATGAGATGGTGCTGACCTTGCTTTCCCAGAGAGTTAGAAAGTATGAGAATGATAAATGGGAATTCCCTGTGCTGATACACTGGGATCACTGCTGATTCTAGTTATTGATATTGATCTGTGCTATCCAGCTCCAAAATCATCTCATTGTTGTCAGATGGTCTGTTTATCCTGACTTTCTCCAGGACTCCTATTTGTCATAGGGAATTTAATCAAATCTGAGAAGTCAGATTCAAGGATCAGCTTGGCAAGAAGCCCCAAATAAGTCAAAGCCAAACTGGATGAATCAGAGAAGGCAGTAGTTAATCTTTCAGCTTGATTCCTGAAAAGCCACCCAGGGTGTTTCCATTTGCAATTCTGCATTGGTCTTCAGATTGCCTCAAAAACAAAGTATTAGAACTGATTTGAGATAAAATATACCTTAATAAGATTTTTCTTCTTTTAATATTTTAATGTTTTTAAAATTTCTTTTTGTGAGAGTGAGTGGAAGGACAGAGAGTGAGGGGAACAGAAAATCTGAAGCGGGTTCCGCATCCACAGCAGCAAGGCCGATGTGGGGCTTGAACTCACAAACTGTGAGATCAGAACCTGGCAGATGTCGGACATTGAACCAACTAAGCCACCCAGGCATCCTCTTAATAAGTTTTTTCTTAAAAGATGGAGGGAAGATAAAGTAAAAATGGCTCTGGGTGCCTATAAATAAAGGCAAAGTTTAATAAATAGTTGACCAAAATATGACTACTAGATAATCCAAACATATTTATTACATTTGGTAAGCATTTGAAATCCAAGTTGTAATTAAACTGAATTATTGCTTTTGTTTTTAAATGTAAAATAAAAATCAATTATATATTTCTTACATTTTGTTTGTTACATTTTTCACTTGACAAAAGTTTTTATTAACACCAAGTTATATTAATGATAAAAACTGAAATTAATTAAAATAAATAGAAATATGGAAATTTAAACAAAACTAAATATGGAAATTACACAAAAAGAAACTGATTTGTTGATATATTTTATGTCAACTTGCTTAGCATATCCCATTAAACTTTTTGGTGTCATAATCCTAAAATTTTATAATTTTGAGAGCCAAGGGAACAAAGTTACATGTAGTTTATGCTTACAAGTGGGAAAGAAAAAATACTAAGAAAAACAAAAAGATTATACATACTTTTATTACTAACTTGATCTTATAACATAACCTAACAAGTGAATTTAGCCTAACTTAACTTAATTTCATCAAACTGAACCTAATGCTTATATATTCTGTATATAATGTTTTCACAAGACAATATAATGCATCATTATTTTTAGGACTTTAGATCACAAGGAAAGAGGAATGCTATTTTTGAAAATTTATTTTCATTATTGTTCTATTGTTTTAGCATTCTTTTCCAGTTGGTTCTAACCCAGGCTCAGATTTAGCCATTTTTATCCTGGTAAGGAAACAGAATTTACAAAAGAAACTAGGCAATTTACTGCATATCAAGCCTGGTATTGTTTTTGTTTGTTTGTTTGTTTGCTTGTTTGTTTAATATAGACTCAAATTAAGTTAGGATTTGGTATTGGAGCATCCAAAAATTCTGCTTTGGGCATGTATACTTCTGATTCACAGAATCAGAATGAAGACATTCTTCTCATTCAGTAAGGTCTATAGAGTTCTTGGACAATGTTACACAAGCAAATGTTAATACCAGAAGGAAAAAATAACAATTTATAATTAACCAATTGGTGTAAAAATAGTGAATGGTTTCCATTAGTGATAAGGATTTATACATATATGTAACATTTGATTTAAAGGATTCATATAAGGGGGAGTGGGTGGGGAGAATGGGTGAAATAGGTGATGGGCATTAAGGAGTGCACTTGTGATGAGCACTGGGTAATGTATGGAATTGTTGAATTACGGTATTGTACACCTGAAACTAATATAGCACTGTATGTTAACTATAATAAAATTAAAATAAAATATAAAGGATTCACGTAAGAAAAAATAAAGTTACATTATGCTCATGTTTTAAACTTAAAATCAGTATTTTTAAATCTATATATCATCAGAAAGAAAAACAAAGGTTAATGAGAGTTTTAATAATTTGATTATCATTTGGGGCGCCTGGGTGACTCAGTCAATTAAGTGTCCGACTTTGACTCAGGTCATGATCTCACAGTTTATGTGTTCGAGCCTAGCGTCTGGCTCTGTACTGACAGCTCAGAGCCTGGAGCCTGCTTGGGATTCTGTGTCTCCCTCTCTCTTTGCTTCTCTCTCTCTCTTTCTCTCTTTTTCTCTCAAAAATAAATAAACATTTAAAAAATTAAAAAAAAGAATTTGAGAATCTTTAAAATATTTATCTTTAAAATATATAATAGAAAAATTATTGTTTTATGGTGCTCTTTTTTTTAAATCACTTCCTGACACAAGTTCAACAACTTACAAGATGCATTGTTCCTGGAAGTTTTACTTTAAAAGTCTTAACATTTTTATTTTATTTTATTTTATTTCATTTTTTAAACTTTATAGTTTATTGTCAGGTTGGTTTCCATATAACACCCAGTGCTCTTCCCCAAAAGTGACCTCCACCAAGACCATCACCCCCCTTTACCTTTCCCCTTTCCCCTTCCCCCCTCAGTTTGTTTTCAGTATTCAAGAGTCTCTCATGTTTTGTCTCCCTCCCTCTCCCTAACTCTTTTTCCTCCTTCCCCTCCCCATGGTCCTCTGTTGGGTTTCTCCTGAAAAGTCTTAACATTTTTAAATTACCATATCATGCAAATATTTTAAATATTGATCAATACACATTTTAAGAATATTTCTATTGTTTTTAAATGTTTTAGTGTGTGTGTGTGTGTGTGTGTGTGTGTGTGTGTAGAATATAGATGAGGGAATATATTTTCATTCTTTCTGAAATGATGAAATGAGCACAAATGAAATGAGCACCTTTCAAGCTATACTGTGCTCAGAAGCTCTATTTACACGTCTTAATATGCTTAAATCTATGTTTCATCTAATAAATAGTAAAAGCTTTTAAAGATTATTTTGTTTCTTTTATTGTTTAAGTGAATTACAAAAATGTTTTTTCTTCTTTTGTATATTTGTAAGTATTTATTTTAATTGCTCCTAAACTAGCTCCAGTTTAGCAGTTTCCTAAATGCATTTTGATCCAAAGCATCATATGAAAATCATGGTATTTTGCAAGTTTTACAAATGCTCAAGAAAATGCAAGTTCTAAATTTTTGTGTGTTTTGTTTTGTAGGCAGTTGTTTTATGGGGTTCCCCTGCCCCCAATATGGTCCTGACCTGGGCACAAATTTAGCAGATTTCTACCTGTATTGTACTCCAAAATTTCATACAAATGATATGGTATTTTTAAATTTACGGAGCCTCCAAAAATAAATAAAATATAAATGCAAGTGTTAGGAATTATTTTCTAGTGTTTTCTTTGTAGTTTTTCTGAGTTGTATTGTATTGGTTTAGTTTGATTTATGTATTTCTTTTCAATATGCTTCTGATTTGGCCACAAACTCAGGAGCAATCTCGCCACATTGTGCTCCAAAATTTAATATGAAAGATTAAGTTATTCAATGTTACAGATCTCTACTCCCCCCAAAAATTATTAATAAAAATTTTAAAAAAGATTTTAAAATGTGCTTTATTATTTTATTTTGTGTTATTATTTTGTTGTTAATTTTTTTCAATTTGCTCCTGACCTGGGCATAAAGGCAGCAGTATTTTGGCTGCATTGTGCTCCAAAATATCATATGAAGAATATTATATAGAATCAGTCTGTCAAAATAAAAATAATTAGAAATTCTAAGAAAAAAATGTTGATGTTGCTAGTATTTTAATCAACATTTGCTCTTTCATGTGATTTTCTATTTTGTACTTACTTTGAGCGCATATTTACCAGCTTTCTGGATTTGAAGTTTCATATGAAAATCTTAATGTAGTGTAAAAAAAGGAAAATTAAAAAAACTGACACTGCTGGTGACTATAATTGTGTAAATCCAGTTAATTTTGTTTCCTTTTCTCCATATTCATGCAAACACAATTTATGTTTCTGTTTTCAAAACATATACAATAAAATTTGCCAGCTCTTAAACTGGATACATTTCTTATTAATAATGTTAGGCTAAAATATGTTCTTATGCTAAAATATACTCTATAACAATACAAAAAAAGGAAAAAAGCTTAATGTGTATCAGTAGTAACACAAAAGTTTTTTTTTTAATAATCCCTGAATTTGTTCTATATTTATAGGCCCAACCTAATTAACAAATATTACCAGACTGGAAATATATTTAAAAAATTTTTAAGATAATCTTCATATCACTAAAGTCAAGGCCACTGGCCACTTATATAATTGATTTCAATGAAAATATAACCCAGCAGAAGAGTTTGGCAATCTCCTTTGGTTGTTGTAATTAGACCTGACCTATAATTATTCAACAAAACAGCATGTGCACAATAAACATTCAGATAAATGTATCTGACTGTTTTCAGTACATTAATCTATGTTCAGTATCACTAGTTTAAATTGTTTCTCTTATTCATAGCATAGGAAAAATCCTAGGAAAAACCGTATCTGGATCTAAAGACAGTTCTCATTACCTAAAAGGTGGATTCTAGCATTAATTCACCATCATTATGTGTTGTTTGATCACTAACTACCTCTTGAATAGCTGGAAGGGAAGGCTTTGTGGTCAGAGGTATTTCAGTCTTAAACAGGGACTCCATCTTGATATGGGTATTGATGTAGAAGGATTTCTGAAAAGACTCAAGGGTGAAGTAATAGATAAAAGGGTCAAAGCAACAGTTCAGAGTTGCAAGGCACAAGGTGATTGGGTACATAATCTTTGCAAATCTTTCCAAAAAGCAATTGGTAATGGCTTGGGAGCGCACTAGGGCATACAGGAAGAGGACAGAGTTATAGGGTACGAAGCATACCACAAAGACTGCCATATGAACTGTGATCATCTTCAGCACTTTTTTCTTATTGGTCCCAATTTGAGACAGTGTAGCAGGCTTGCGGAGGGTTCTTAGCACCACAGAAGAGCAAGAGACATTCAATATCAGAGGAATGATGAAACCAACAACTTCAATAAATATGGTGATCTTGGACAGATAAGTCTTCCAGATACGTTTGGAGAAGCCCTCAAAACAGGTGGTGGTTGCATTGTTGACGTTAGTGGTGGAGAACAAAGAGGCTGAAATACCACCACTGAGGACTAGGATCCAGACTCCAGCACACACAATGGCAGAATTCCTCCTTGTCCTAATGGTACGAGATCGGAAGGGATAGACAATGGCCAGGAAACGATCCACGCTAATACATGTGAGGAAGAGCATGCTCCCATAGATGTTGGTTAGGAATGCAGTCCCAGAAATCTTGCAAAGGGTGTCCCCAAAAGGCCAGTGACGGTTGAAATTGTAAAATATTTTGAAAGGTAGAGTGCAGACAAAGAGCAAATCAGAAAGGGCCAAATTGGTGATGAAAATAGCAGTCTCACTTTTCATTTTCATGCGGAAGCAGAAGACAAACAGAGAAGCACTGTTGGTTATCAGACCCAGGATGAATACAACACTGTAGACAGCACCATTCAGATTATACTTGAAGGAATCATCAACAATGCAAGTATTATTGGCAGTAGCACTGCCCAACCTGGGTCTGAAGCTTGAATTTAAATCTGGGAATTGAAAGTCAATGAATCTTCTGTCACCCATGGATTTTTTTCAGAAGGCCTGCTGGCTGCAGGGTTCACCACTTTGAGACTAGAGACTGGTAAGAAATATTTTCCTCCTATGGGAGACAAGACGGAATGAATAATCAAATCTGCCTTCCATTCATTTCTGTGGAGTAAAAGATATTCTGTCCACCCAGACTGGAAACAATATGCATATTCAATTTGGTTTGACAAGTACCTTTTGAGTACCTACCATATATTGTAGGTATAGTATGTATAGTATGTTGAGTGGAGTATGTTGAGGTAGTACAGGAGTGGGAAAGATCACATTCAATATAATAAATGCAGTACTGTATGTAGTAGCGCAATGAACAGAAATAAGATATTGATTACTTGAAATCCCAAGCAGGGATGGAGGATGGAGGTGGGGAAACGGACCTCTGATAGTTAAAACAACACTAATAATTTTAAATTTGTATGGAATTTTTTAACTTTCAAAAACGTGTTTTATTTGATTCCCACAAGAACATCATAAGGTAGGAAAATAGGAATTTATCATCAACAGAAGAAGAAACTGAGGCTTATGTAATTTAGAATTATGATGTCAGAATTAGAAAAACGTGTAAATGATATCATCAGAATCAGAATTCATCTTTTTTATTCCTAACCAAAGTATTGTTAAGCTAACATAAATTATTTTGTCTCTTTTCCAATATTAATAAACTTTATTGTCTAAGTATTAGTTCTATTGCACAAGACTAATGGTGGATATGGGACCTCCAGGACATGCTCTTAAATAAGTTTTAACTAAACTTATTTTTTAATGTTTATTTATTTATTTGAGAGAAAGAGCAGGGTAGAGGCAGAGAGAGAGGGAGAGAGAATCCCAAGCAGGTTCTGCACTGTAAGCACAAAGCCAGATGCAATCCCACAAACCATGAGATAATGACCTGAGTTAAAATCAAGAGCCAGACTCTCAACTGACTGAGCCACCTAGGTGCCCCTATAGCTAAACTATTGAAGTGAATCATTGATTCATCTTTTTCTTCTCCAACATGAGTTCAGAGATCAGGGATTCCTCAGTTAATTAAAGCTTCTGGTGAAAAGCTTTTTCACTGTATTACATTGCCTTTCTAGAGCAATAATTCAAATAATAATCTCAGAGTTTTCCTCTTGAAGATTGTAGTCCCCTTTCCAAGTTTCTCTCATGCTAAATGCTTAGCCTAAGATTTCTTCTTATCCCCTTCCCACTGCCCATTCCATCACTTTCATGCCTTCAGCTCTTAAAATGGCCCTAATCAATGGGACTTTTTCTGGCTGAATGCAAGTGAAGTGTGAAAGGTAGATTTGATATAAATGCCCATTCCTCTGCCACACTGTAAACTTCTGATCTGATCAGTTACATGGCCTTTGCTTGCCGCTGGTTATACATATGGCAGTCATTAATTTTAATCATTTTGAGTATCTGGGCCAACATTGTTCAAAGGTGCATACAGAAGTCTTTCTAACTTTCTAGGTTAACAGCTGTCATTTGATAGGAACTGTCTTTTTATTTCTCTATAATACACAATGGACAAGTAATTCTTTTTAATGAGGAAGCTATGCAACAAAAGTGGTCTTTGCCCTCTGACATGTTCAGTAATGGATTTTCACATGATTATATTTTTAAGTGTGAAAGGCATTTCTCTGAAGTGATTCCTTCTTACATTTCTCTTTCCTTCTAACTCCCAAGGAATGGGTCAAAGGGCCATTTTATATAACAGAGAATGGAGTCGAGGGAGGAAACTTCCAGAGATACAGAAGTCTGAAGTTACTTCAACCAGTGTTTGGACTGAGAAAAAACTGATTTGAGAAAAAAAAATTCTCTATCTGCAGTGACTAGAAGAAGAGATGACCTTGGAGAGATGACTTATGGGATATGAATCAAAGAGCTGTTATTTTTAACAGCAAAAGTTCTCAAATTAAGATTGGAAACTTGATATTCCTCAATTCTCATTCAGAAAGTCTTTATGGAGTGTCCCCGACTCCGAGCCTAACACTGAACTAAGATCATATTATTTCTTGGTCATTTCATGCCATAGACCCAGCTCAACTTTTGTCACAATCAACCTTGATATGTAAAAGCAAAGTATAATAGGAACCTTTACGAAGTGAGGTCCAGAATGGGAAAAAACAGACAGTAGACAAATATAAATAGGTGAGGAGAACAAAAGAGGAAATGGGAAAGAAAGTAGCAAAGAAATTAAAGCAAGAATTGAAAGAATAATAAAAGATAAAAGAAAAAGGACCTTGCTGGGGAGAGGTCAGTGCTGCCATCTAATTTGTATTTAGGGACGTGGGAGGTATTTCTGGCTCACAATTCCTCAAATCTCATCCTCTCTACAACTTTGCTTCATCTAACTCCTTCCAGGTTTCTCAGAAAGAACAGTATGTAATCACTATGTTTAAGGTCACTGAAGCTGATCAGGAAAAACAGGAAGAGCCTGAAAAATCTCAGTCACTGGGGTTCATATGTCACTTTGGGAACTGTAGACCCAAGTTTCTGCAGATTGTTTCACCAATGGGATAGCAGAAAGAAAACGGGAATGGAAAACTTCTCAAATGCTTAAACCAATTTGTATACTATTTTTCACATCCCCACTCACTACCCATTAGTCTATCCATTTTTATTCATTGTTGAAAGAAATCCAGAGAGTCAAAAATATTCCTCTAACATAATTACACAGTCTAAAGACATTAAAGGACTGAAAAATCCCTAATATTAAAGCCAAGTTTCATTTACTATTATCTGCTTGCAACTGCCTTCTACAATAAGTAATGCCAATAATATTATTTGGAAACTGCTTTGATAACAGATGCCTTTTCAACTATTCTCAGAGTCCCTACACTGTGCCCACTGATGCCTTTTTTTTTTTACACAGCATGCTTTGAGCTCACTGGCTATTTATTATTTTCTACTTCCCAAGAAGGTGTGTTTCAAATAGTTGACATTTGTCTCCCCAGTTTTCCATTCAGTTTTATGTCTCTCAGCACACATACACTATACCAACAACAGGCAGTCTGGCACTCTTCTGCTTTGCTGCTTTCAGTAACCAAATCCTGTGGGAGAGAAAGGACCACAGACAGGAAAGCATTACAGTCTCAATCCTGAAGACAGGGCATGGGAAAACTGCCACTAAGGTTCCTTTGCTTGAACACATAGCACCTTTGCTGTCTAGCATTGAGGGTGTGGTGTTGGGAATTAACACAGTATTGGAAGCAAGGAGTTCTATTTCTGACTCAGACACTAGTTCACTCTGTAACTTGACTATACTGTTTCTCTTCCCTGTATAAACATGACATCTGAGCCTCACAACTAAGGCTAAGAAGATTCAACAGGGATTGAGTTTGCCAGTATTCAGTCTTACCTAATTACAAAGAAACATTATAGAAGATTTTTTTTTCCTATCCTATCCAACTGGATACCTATGTCTCTGTCTTTCTTAGTAAACTGAACTTACCAAGCAGCACATCTTTCTCCTAACACCATTGTATACCTTAAATGTCAGAAAGTCCGGTGTGAATTTCAACCTTTACACAATTTTGTCATAATAGAACAATCCAGGAAGGTGCCCTCAAAAGGACTATCTCCCAATGAGCTATGGTTAAAAAATATCAGAGAAGCATTTGGCTTTCAAGCTGATTCTGATATTCTGATCAATGATATTCAAAAAACAAGGTCTCTTCTGACTGGCTTCCTTTCTTTTGACTAAAATAAACTGTTTTTTAACTATTAGATTTTCACAAATGGCTAACATATTGTGCACTGAATGAAGGCAAAGGGCCAACATGAGCTTCAGATGAGATGAGGAAGAGAAAATATAGGCTGATGCATTTAATTACATATTCTACTGCAAGTAGCATGTGGGTATTTTCTTGTAAAGACATTTTCATGCAATCATTCCAGTAATTAGTCACCTAGAGGCTTCAGAGAGCTGGGTGGATGTATTTTCACTGACCATGGGCAGGAGACAGATCACCTAGAGGTTGACCAAAGGGAAATCTGACCCTCAATGAAATTTTAACTTTGACATACACATATGGAGCCAATTCAAACAGTTCACAGTAGTGTAACCATCTTTTTAAAATTTCTAATAATGATGTAATATACCATGTTTGGGGTCTTTGGCACTCCTAGAGGAAATGGAGTTAGCTTTTTGGCCCTATAAATATGAATACCTAAATCACTTCACTAAATACTAAACTTTCAGATGATACACTGAAAACAAAGTTCTAACTCCTGGCATATTCCCAGTAGCCTAAGAAGTCTGGCTTGCTTTTGTTCCCTACAGGAGATAGTCCAGAGCATAAGAAAATAACTACTTGAAAGTAGAGTATACTCACATTCTCTTGCTCCTTTTATAATGAGCTTGGATCGGATCAGAGTGCTTCTGATCCACAGAGAATTTCCTCTTTCTACTCTGGTGAAAGCTTAGGAACACTGACACAATAGTTTTCAAAGGAAGCCAAAACCTATTGTGTCCTTGCCTATAAATAACTAGCAGTGAAGCAAAGTAACAAATACAAAAATGTCACAAAAGATACAGATCAAAACCATTCTACTGGAGTATTAGGGAATATGTCCACACTGTTGCTTCTCAGATGAGAGTGGCTACTAACACATCAAATCACAGGCACGGGTCATGATCATACTCCTGGTTCTAACTGATGTTCTTATGCATTGGTTGATGTTTCATAATAGTTTTTAAAATACAAGTTAGTCTTATGGCATTACATGTGGAGGAAACCATAAGTAAGTGTTTTACTCCAGAACTGAGCTGGGAAATTGATCTCTGTCAGGTCTCAGGCTAAGCAAGCCAAACTGTGTGTCAAATGCTTAGATTGATAAGCTTCATTTATTTTTTGTTTCTTGGGTGGGGAGGAGCAGAGGGAGAGGAAGAAAGCGAATCTTAAGCAGGCTCCATGTCCAGCATGGAAGCCCACGGGTGTGTGTGCGTCGGGGGGCTCAATCTCAGGACTGTGAGATCACGATGTGAGCTGAAATCAAGAGTCAGATGCTTAGCTGACTGAGCCACCTAGGTGCCCCCATTTATTTTTGATGCAAGAATTATTCTTTAAAAATTTTTTCATGTTTAATTTTGAGAGAGAGAGAGAGAGAGAGAGCATGATTGGAGTAGGGGCAGAGAGAGAGGAAGACACAGGATCTGAAGCAGGTTCCAGGCTCTGAGCTGTCAGCATAGAGCCGGATGCGGGGCTCGAACTCACGAACCCTGAAATCATGACCTGAGCTGAAGTCAGATGCTTAACTGACTGAGACACCCAGTCACCCCAAGAATTATCCTTTTAAAAATCACTTCTCTATGTTGACTTTGATTTGCACTGAGATTGTTATGACTGTTTTGCCTCCTCCCTTTACTTGAGAAGAGCAGGAAATTGATACAGGCCCTAATCGGAGAAGATCCTATCTTCAGTGATTAACTTGATTTTTTTTCACTAAAAAATCCAGTCTCCCACTAATTCTTCACTTGATAACACAGTCTAATCTTTGAAAAATAATATTGTTCAGTTCTCAACACAATGGGGTCAAAGACTGCATCAATCCTACTAAAGTAGAATTTTTCTCAATAGTTATAGAATAAGACAACTGCAGAGAAATTACTCAACCCAATACTATGAAATTGTCTAGAGTCTTGAGATTCAATATCATCTCAGCAGAAGCCCAAGACCTTTTGGGAAAAATTATGGGTGTTCATTTCCAAATTCCGTGAGGTTCATACATGCCAACTGGGAATTTGGCTTTATTACACATATTTAAACACACAAATTAGTTATCAATTTGCATACCAGTTCATCTGACATACTTGGATACTTATTTTGATAATATGAATAAAATCTATGTCTCCCATAATCTAAAGGCATGTACCAATGGCTTAGAGGGCTTAAACCAAAAGATCTATATACATCTACACCAAAATTGTCTGAATTACAATAAACAACTATAACACATCCATTTATTCTGGGGTTTGGGGTCTTATCATCTATAATAAATTTGAAATACTGATTACACACACAAAAATGTTCAGAATTAAATTAATAATTTTGGAGAAAGTTATTACCAGGACAGTGGTCCTCACCGTATCAGTTCAAACCAAATTCTGGCCCAATTTTATCCAAGACTCAGGTAATCAATGAACTTTCTGGAGATATGATTGTTAAGAATTTCCTCCAATGAATGCTATGAAATAGAATTAGTCACAATAGTGTGCCATGAAGAGACCTTTCCAATAATGTATACCAAGATTGTAAGGTAAATAAATTTATCATATGATATAAATCAAAGTAAATTAAAGCCAACATATTTTAAAATGGTACCTAAAGCTTTGGATTTTATTATTATAGAATTTCAGATAACTTTTTGTTTTTCAAACCTGTTACTGATGAGCCATATTTTATTAGTTATTGTGATAAGCATAAAGTCCATGAGTCTGTATAACCTATAATCATTAAAGATAACTAGTGACAAAAGGCATAAAAATACTTCATCCACTTCCATACGGCAATACATTACATTAAAAATAATTGAACAAAGGAGATTTACATTTTTTGCCCTGAAATTATATTGGTTCTTTGTTGTTGTTTTTTTCTTTTTCTTTTTGTCTGGCAAAACCTGTTACTACTGGACAAGGGCCTTGGTAGAGGAAAATGAATGAAGACCGGAACAACAGGTGGAGACCACATTGCCTTGGCTCTAATCTGCACCCCCACCCCAGCTGGATTTCTTTCTCCCCTGAACTACAGTAATATAAGCATGGCTTCAATTGCTGGGTATTAGTACACTGACAATCATTGCTGCTCTTACTAGGATGTCCTCGGCGTAGCATGTTCTGATAAACCTTCAAATCACAGTTCTGCCCAAAGTAGTGACACAGAACTAGAAATACTCAACAATAGAATTCTTACCAATACCACCTGTATTTGAACACTATTCATTTAACGCCTGTAAAGTAGAATCATCTGCCAGTGCCAAACTTTCACCATTGTCGCATCTCACCCTCTTCTGAACAAAGGTGGCCTAAACAAAGCACTGGTAAACAATACTCCACTCCCCTAGAATAATTTTTCTATAATCTAAGAGAACCAAAACAAAAAATGCAGTCATTAGGCAATCTAAAATATATTTGAGATCACCTTAATATTAAGGAGAATTGATTTTCACACTCCTCTAGAAAACAGTAATTTTGAAATAAAATGAATTATCATTTTACTGGTTTATTTTAAGAGAAGACAAAAACATTAACATTCATTTTTTATGGCTTTCACAATTGAAACATGAAGAAAAATTCTTTTTATTTGGAAAAAAGGCAAACTAAGAAGTTCAAATATCCAGAAGTTTCCATACTTTCTACTAATTCAATATGGCCACATCTAGCCCCATTATTAACTATGAAAGAGCAAGTCACAGTCTCTTTCTGGACCCCAGTTTCTATTCTCCTTCCACCTTTGGCTTTGATTGACAGCAGTCTTCAACTGATGCTAAGGCAGTGGCCTCACTGGCTATTCTCTTCTATCAGTTGTTTGCATTTGCTCCCATTTGTCAATGCAAAATAATAATAATAATTCCTCAAAGTCTGAGATAAAAGGAAATTAATTTTATTAGACTTAATGAAATTATTGTTAGATTTATTTAATTCATTTAAATTGAAGTATAATTGACATACAACATTGTGTTAGTTTCAGGTGCACAACATAATGATTCAATATTTGTAAATATTGCCAAATGGTCACCACAGTAAGTCTAGCTAACAGGTTTAGATTTATTTTACTATCAGAAGTAAATATTATTAATTAGTGCCAGATGCAAAGAATCACAGATCAAGACATCCTTATATCCTAAAGTCTTCCTAATGCCCTCTTTTTCCTCATTCCCTTTGTGTCCATACCAGCAGACACATTGGTTCAATTGTATAGGTTTTTTTTTAAATTTTTTTAATGTTTTTTATTTATTTTTGAGAGACAGAGAGAGACAGCGCGAGCAAGGGAGGGTCAGAGAGACAGGAAGACACAGAATCGGAAGCAGGCTCCAGGCTCTGAGCTGTCAGCACAGAGCCCGACGCGGGGCTCGAACCCATGAACCGTGAGATCATGACCTGAGTCGAGGCCAATGCTTAACCGACCAAGCCACCCAGGCGCCCCCAATTGTATAGGTTTTAATCCTCGACCTTTTCCACCTATTCCCCAGTCATGTCTCTCCTCAAAATATAAGGTTGCCAAAGTACTTCAGAACATGATATAGAATAAGTAGACTGCCTACCCTATGCATTGTACCAAATGGCTTACCTACTAAAATTGAGGCTGGATTCCCAGTGGTAGGTGACTTCCTATAATCTCCCAATTTTCAGTACTAATATTCACAAATATATTATAGGTTTTTCCCCTTCCCCTTAAGAAGGCCAAGATAAGACTGTACATAATGACCATACATGCAGCAAAAAAGACAACTACACAATTAGGCCCTGACCACACCACAGCCAGGGGAACATTTCTTACTGCATTTTTTTCTTAAAGTAAATTGAATAAATGAAGGTTTAGCTAAGCTTGCCTGAATGTTCCTGCAAGACATCTTCTTATTCCTCTCTTTAACTCACAGAGTACAAACTTTGAAAGGCTGGCTAGTCTGATTGTTCCAGTAGGGCTTTCATTCACATCTTTGATTGGCAGGAAATGCTTTATAGATGCCATCAAGTGTATCAGCTGAACTCATCCTTTTTAGCAAGAGCACTTTTCATCTGTGATATGGCAAAAGAATTTACAATCTATGTTAATGCGGTATGTTTGGACACTTGTTCTGAAAAATAAACATGTTTCAAAGACACTGGATAATTTGGAGCTTAGGCTATTATTGTTGTCTTCATCTTACTCAAATAAAAAGAAAAATGGTATAATTTGGTAAGGTAGCAAAGTAAATAACCCCACGAATCTCTGTTCTAATCTTCAGATTCATCTAGTCTTTTCCATGCTGGAATAATAATGAATTACACTGCTATATTTCCTAAAGCAAGGTAACTAAAACACAATATTTATCAATTCAACAAGATCTTTTTACTAAAAATCTTTAAAACATTCAACATATACAAAAAGAGAGTTTTAAATGTCACATTATTGCGTTTGTATGGAAAACAGTGATTAATTTCACACATAATAGCAAATTAAATTTATGCCAGAATTGGTTTTGCATTTAAACATGTTTCTTCTTTTGTGGTCAAGTTCATGAGTTATTCAGTATGGCAAATGTCACATTTTCCATAAATTAATTAAGCATCAAAGGCATACCGCCACAGATAGTTCTACTAGAAGAAACCTCATCATAATAGAAACCATATTAGCTCACAATCAATTATAAACCAAAGAAATATAAAGCAAGCCAAAAGAATATCTAAATTACTCTGTGATTTTAAATATGCTCTTCAGGACAACTGTGTTTACATGAAACAACAGCATGAAAATCCAGTATCTCCTCCACTGAAACAATATTTATTGCCAAAACAGTAGAAATTATTGCTTTTTTTAAACAATTCAACACGATGATCCCTTTTCAGCACTTCAGAGTTGAAATCTAACTTCTTTCCCCAAACACTCAAAGTATCAGTGTCTCTGCTTAAGTTGGTTATGCCGTCCCCTCTCCCCTAACGACCAAATCAAATCTTTCTCAAATAGACTTACCCCAAGAAAGAGTGTGCAAGATGAAAGACTGTGCTCATGCCTGTAGACAATTAGCTAATAAACATGTAAATGGCCAACTTGCACTTTAGAAGTGCATATTTTATTTATTTATTTTTTTTACAGGGAAAGGTTAGCCCAGCCCAAAGTAACAGACTCTGGGCTACCGAAGCTTCTTAAAACAAACCGCTCATTCTGAAAATGTGAGCTTATTTACATTTATCTCTTTCCTTTATTAAGGAATGACTCTCTTGAATGCTGTAGCCGGCATTCCTTTAACAAACGGGACACAAGAAAAGGCCCAAAGTCCGGGCTGGAGCGAGCGCTGGAGGAACTCTTGGAGGTCTCAATAGGAAATGCTTTTCATTGGATAAGGACGCATTATTAAGAGCCGAGATCCCGCCCAATCCCCTGTGCTCCATGGTTTCCTTAGTCACCAATCACTGGACTGAAGAAGTTTTTCCTTAAAGAGGATTGCCCAGGAAAAGCAGTTTTCACAGTCAAGAATTAGCAGTTTCAGTGCCACTTAACAATATAAAAAGTGTCTTCCCTATCCAATTAATTCACAGAGAAAGCCTGTGTGCCTGTTTTTGCTGGGGACTGCTCTCTCTCTACAATTCTAACGGGTAGGAGGAGACAAAACTCCGAACTGGGAGAAGTGTTGTAATTATCAACAGCCCATGTTTGCTCCAATTTGATTAAAATAATTACAACAACAATATTGACAATAATAAGTAGGGGGCAGATAAAGGCAAAAGTGAATAGTGCCATTAATATATTCTTATTATACTATGCAAAATTAAACCTCCCACCAACACACACACACAAACAATACTGTACTCACTTAAGCCAGTGAAGTGCCCTCAGTTGGTACTGGGGGTCTTTTATACCCACCTTTCATGGACTTGGGAATGCTCTGTGGCAAAAGAAGGGTCTACATTTCTCTTAAATAACTGCCTGGCAGGAAGTCTAATTACCATGAAATTTTCAGAGGTTTTCCTAAAACCAAAATAAATAGTACAGGTATAATCTGTTTATAATACAGAGTCGTCTTCAACTGTATACTTCTTCCTTCCTTTGGGCAAGTTTTTTCCCTATAAGTTGACTGCCTTGGTCACCCACCCATGCTCTTTTTTCCTCCCTATATTTTTCCTCCTTCCTTCCTTCTCTCTGATCTGAATTTGTTGCAGAAATTCAATCATCCATATGTAACTTCATTGTTGGGCCTTTCCCTCCACCAGCACTCCCTTCTATCCTCTACCTCCAACCACTACCAACATTACCACCAACAGTAACCCCTCCCCACTCTTGGGAATGAAATTTTTGGGTCTGAGATAAGGTGCTTTCTACCTGTCACCACACAGCCATGCCCCTGGAGGATTGGGCGATCCTCTACCTGCTTCAAAACTTCAGTCTGCATAATTAGCTGCCTCCCAAATAAGCTATGCTTCAAGTATGTTTTTTCTACCTCACTCTTCAGCTTTATTGTGACTATTCTCACTAACAGTCAAGGCCAGTATGAAGCTCATACTAGCTTTATTACATGTGACAAATTCTAAAAAGCACTTTTCCTTGTTCCTTCTCCTTTCCCCCACCCCTAGACTCTGCTCTTTATGTTCCCCTCTCCACTTATCTCTATGTTTCCCTCTCCATTTATCTCAGGTATGTCTATTTCTGTCAGTTACTGATATTGCTGAGTCTCCACAAGTGGCCATTCACCCACTCTGGACTTAGACCAGGTCTTGGTGCATTTGTCAATCTATAAGAGAAAGATATGGTCACTTCCTTCCAGTGTCTCACAGTCTAGTTGGAGGTACAAGACACATATAAGAGATACTAAAGGTAAATTCTGAAAAATAATAAAGTATTTATATGGAAAGTAAATTCTATAATGGATTATAGAATGGAGATAAAGTCCCATGGCATGGATAAGGCCAAGAGGGCTTCCTGGTATGTGTGGGGGGATGGAGTGGTGAATTTGAGCTGGACCATGATGGATGATTAGTATTTATGTGAAAAAAGGAAAAGGAAAACTTTCCAGGTGGTCAGACCCAAGTGATGAAATGCAAGAGGTGTGAAGTGAGAGGAAGTGATAAACAAAATTGTGAAGGAAAATAGAAGGGCAAGGAGAAGAACTTTTGGGAGGAGTGCTCAATTGTAGTGATAATAGTGATTAAAATCAACCAATAGACATGATCACTGTATGCCCAGCTCACTATCTTTCTCCAGTTTGTGTTAATATCCCGCAGTTTTCTAATTCATGGGCCATCGTTTCTCTCTAAAGTACCTAAGTACTTTTCTGATTAATCTTACAAAGGGACTGGAGGTCTTTTACTGTATCAATGTGTTTCATGCCCTTCTAGCATCACTCTTCATCTATCAGAGCTCCAGCATCACTGACCTACTTTCAACTTCCTAGAATGAAATTGATCACTTATACCATGGACATTTCCACATGCTATTACCCTTGCCTGGAACACCCTCCCCTTTCCTAGCTTCCTCTTCACCAAGTTAATTCTTGTTCTTCCTTCAGAAATTATACCAGAAACCCTTCCTTAATCCCTAGTTCAGGTCATATCCACTTATTATATGCTCTTACAGAACTGTGTACCTCTTCTTCATTGCACTCATCACAGATAAAAGTTTAGGTGCTGTTATGTAGTTTTTTATTTGTGTGACAATCTAATTGTCAGTCTCTCCTAGCTGTAAACTCCAAGAGGATAGAGTCTACATCTGCTTAATCCAAAATTAACATTAGTAATGTTTACAAAAACTGTTCTTACTTTCTCTCTTACTTGAGCAAAGCAGCAGTGTGCCTTTTTATGTCTATTTCTCAGCTAAAAACATGTGCCATTTCATTCATTTACAAACAAGTCCACATCAAAGTGTTATTTTAGGACAAAGAGTACACACACATAAATAAAATAAAGTCACATGAACAAGAAAGTACTGAAGTTTATCCACACTATTCTCCTTTATCCTCACCTCACTCCTCCCTGCAAACATTCTAGTTATACTCCCTCTAATATTTGGAAGGTAGAAGGAGAGACATGAAAGCTTTTCCTTGGTGTTCTCCAAACAGTTTATACCCACACAACTTAATCCAAAATGTCCTCAAAATTTTTTTCACTGAGTCTCTGATGTACTTGCCACTGGAGGGGAAATGAATATGCAGCTAAAAAAGTACATTCAGAACTACTTGGGGATGTGAGTATACATTTCCTCTTTATCTGTTTGAAAAGAAAGTAACTGAAATATCAGTAACTCCTAACTGGGAATTTACACATTTGAATAAGAACAGCCAGATGTTTGGGATCTTCACACTCCAAACCCAAATAATTTTTTTTTCTTTCTGCCAACTATATCAGGACTGGGTGAATTCACCTCAAGTATCAGACACCCAACATTATGTTAATTTCCTTAGAAACAATAAACATGTAACTAAAAGATTTTAACTATGCCTGTAGTATAGGGTCCAGCTAACAGTTTTGGTAAATCTCATATTCTTTAAATGAAAACAGTGCCTATATAAACCTGGGCAGTGTTCTAAGAAGGAAACCCATTTAATTACTAACTTTACACTAATTATCAGAGAAGTCTTGAAGCCATTCAGAAAACAAATAAAGTCAAGATCCTAAATCTTACAGCTTTTAAAAAAATATATATAGTCATCTTCTGTTGGGGCACCTGGGTGGTGCAGTCAGTTAAGCATCTGGACTCTTGATTTTGACTCTTGATTTTGGCTTAGGTCTTGATCTCGCGGTTGTGAGATCGAGCCCCAAATCGGGCTCCACCCTGACAGCATGGAGCCTACTTGGGATTCTCTCTCTCCCTCTCACTCTGCCCCTCCTCTGCTCATTCTCTCTCTCTCTCTCTCCCCCAAAATAAATAAACTTAAAAAATGAATAAAATATTATCTTCTTTTGCTTCGATGGAAGGAAGGGACCACAAGGTCAGCTTCCAAATCTGTTCATAACACAGGACATTACAACATTTTTATCAAGCACAGTGATTGAAGATTTTTAGCTCATCCTTCACACAGGATCACCATCACCTCTTGGGTATTTCTCTAGCATCTGAGATTTCCTTCTCACTAACTAAACAGTCTAGGATAATAGCAACTTCCTATTGCTACAGGCAGTTAGAGAAAATGAATGTTTTAACCAAAGAGCTTTGTAAAGTGCCCAGAAGCCTTGAATGCTTGCTACAGGTTAGAAAAATGTCAAGGTAATAATAATAATAATGACAATAGAAAATTTTCTTGAGCATTATACATGCCAGGCAATATTCTAAGTGTCTTGCCTATATTTATTTACCTAATCTGTACAACTCCATGATGTAGGTACTGTTATTACTTCTATTTTATACTTAAGAAAAATAAGGCACAGAAAAGTTAAGTGACTTGTTCAAAGCCACATATTCCTCCAGCAATTCTGATAATTCCTAGACTAGTAATTATAACCACATCTTCTTTTGCTAGAGTGCTTATAACTCTGTCCAAATTATCTTCTTCATTAGCAAATATAAGGATCTTTTTTTTTGTAATCCAAACTGCTTACTAGAAGCTGATAAATCCCCCTAACAAAATGTGTGGCTTTTGATCCATTCTAGGGTTTAAAAATTTCTGGATTCAGATTTATAAACATGAGTTCTAAAGTAACAAACTAACTCTTAAAGGCATAAGGAAAAAGTGGCTTACCTAAGACAACAAAGCTAATAAATAGCAAAACCAAATCAAAATATGAGTGATTTGGAATTATGTTACTATAAATCTGAAGTAGATTTTGATAAGTTAAACTAAATATTGGAAATCCAAGTGTAACCGTTAAGAAAATACCTCAAAAATATAATTTGAAATCATTAAAGGAATGAAAAAAAGTCCAATAGAAAAAAGCACTAAAAAAAAAGAGATAGTAAAAGAGGAACATTGGGCGGAAATAGTCATAAAACATATAGAAGACAAACAGTAGAGGCACCTGAGTGGCTCAGTCAGTTAAGCATCTGACTTTGGCTCAGGTCATGATCTTGTGGTACGTGAGCTCAACAGTTCAGAGCCTGGAGACTGTTTTGGATTCTGTGTCTCATTCTCTCTCTCTCTCAGCCTTTCTCCCACTCATGCTCTCTCTCTCTCTCTCTCTCTCTCTCTCTGAAAAATAAAAAAAAAAACAGTAAAATTGTAAAAAAATTACAACCCTATCAATAATAACATTAAATAGGGTAGATTAAATAATTCAATCAAAAGGCACAGATAATAAAACTTAATTTAAGAAAACAAGATCCACAGGGGCGCCTTGGTGGCTCAGTCAGTTAAGTGTCCGACTTCGGCTCAGGTCATGATCTTACAGTTTGTGAGTTTGAGCCTCATGTCAGGCTCTGTGCTGACAGCTCAGAACCTGGAGCCTGCTTCAGATTCTGTGTCTCCGCCTCTCTCTGCCCCTCCCATGCTTATGCTCTGTCTCTCTCTGTCTCTCAATAATAAATAAACGTTAAAAAAATTAAAAAAAAGAAGATCCAACAATATTCTATCTATATATACTTAAGATTCAAAGGCAATAATAGATTGAAAGCAAAAAAAAAAAAATACAGAAAGATATACTTTCACAAAAAATAACCAAAAAAGGAGCTAGAGTGACTATACTAATATCAGATAAAGTAGATTTAAGACAACCACCTGGGGGCGCCTGGGTGGCTCACTCGGTTGAGCGTCCAACTTTGGCTCAGGTCATGATCTCACGGTTCATGGGTTCGAGCCCCGCGTCGGGCTCTGTGCTGTTAGCTCAGAGCCTGAAGCCTGCTTCAGATTCTGTCTCTCTCTCTCTCTCTCTCTCTCTCTGTCTCTCCCCTGTTCACGCTCTGTCTCTCAAAAATAAATAAATGTAAAAAAAATTTTTTAAAAATACAACCACCTGTTACTAAAGATAAAGAAGGACATGTTATAATGATAAAATGGTCAATCTATTAGGAACATTTTATCATTATAAACATATATGCACACATAGACAGAGGCCAAAAATACATGAAGTAACAATTTACATAATTGAAGGAAGAAATAGCAATTCAGCAATAGTAATTTGAAGCATCAATACCTCATTTTCAATAATTATATAATGACTAGAGAGAAGATCAAGAAGGATATTGAAAAATTGAAAAATACTATACATCAACTAGACCTAATAGATAGACTAATAGTTCTATAAAACACTCCATCCAACAACAGTAGAATATACATTCTTCTCAAGTGGACATGGAATATTTTTCAGGATAGACCATATACAGGACATAAAATATACCTCAGTAGATTCAATAGGATTAAAATCATTCAAAGTATGTTGATAACCCACAATGGAATTAAAATAGAAATCATAAACAGAAAGAAATTAAGAGTTTTTTAAACTTTATTTTCTTTTTTAAAAATGTTTATTTATTTATTTTGAGAAAAAGAGAGAGTGAGTGGGGAGGGGCAGAGAGAGAGAGGGAGACAGAGAATCCCAAGCAGGCTCCGTTAAGTCAACACAGAGCCCAATGCAGGACTTGAACTCACAAGCCTTGAGATCATGACCTGAGCTGAAACCAAGAGTTCAACACTTAACCAACTAAATCACCCAGGCACCCCAAAATTAAGAGTTTTTTAATGTGTAAATTAAACAATACACTCCTAAATAACAACGTGTCAAAGAAGAATCACAAGGGAAAATATAAAATAAGATGAATAAACATGAAAACACAACATATGAAAACATGTAATGTGACAAAAGCACTTCTTAGAGGGAAATTTATAGCTGAAAATAACTATGTAAAAAAGATTAAAAACCTCAAAACAATGTCGTATCATTTCACCTTAACAAATTAAAAAAGAAGAATAGCAATCTAAACCTAAAGCAATCAAAAGGAAATGAGGAGGAGGAGGAAGAGGAGGAGGAGGAAGAGGAAGAGGAGAGCAGACATCAATGAAGTATAGAATAGAAAAATATAGCAAAGTCAAAGTTTTTGTTCTTTGATTAGATCAACAAATTTGACTAATCTTTAGCTAGACTGACCAAGAAAAAAAAAGACAGAAGACTCAAGTAACTAAAATTGGGAATGAAGTAACAAGCATTATTGCTGACCTTACAGAACAAAAAAAATATTATTTTTTAAAATATTTTAATGTTTATTGATTCTTGAGAGAGAGACAGAGCATGAGTGTGGGAGGGGCAGAGAGAGAGAGAGACACCGAATCTGAAGCAGCCTCCGGGTTCTGAGCTGTCAGCACAGAGCCATATGTAGGGCTCAAACCCAAGAGCCATGAGATCATGACCTGAGTTGAGGTCGGACGCTCAACCAACTGAGCCACCCAGGCGCCCCAGAACAAAAAATTATTATAAGAGAATGCTACAAATGATTTATGTTAACAAATTTAACAATCTAAATGAAATGACAAATTCCTAGAAATATAAGAACTACAAAACTGACTCAAGATAAATGGAAAATGTAAATATCATATAACAAGTAAGGAGAATGAATTAGTATTCAGAAAGCTTTCCAAAAAGAAAATTCCAGGAGCAGACGCTTCACTGATTACTTCTGTCAAACATTTAGAGAAAACTTAACATCAATCCTTCACAAACATGTCCTAAAAATAGAAGAGAATACTTCCAATTTATTCTGTAAGACCAGCATTACACTGATCTAATACAAAGACATCCAAAGAAAAGAAAACAATAGATTATTATCCCTTGTGAATATAGAGGCAAAAATCGTTCAACACTACTAGTGACTCAAATCCAGCAACATATGAAAAAGATTTATATACCATAACCAAGTGGGATTTGTCTTAGAAATGTAAGTTTGCCTCAACCTATGAAAAAATTAATTTACTATATTAATAGAATAAAAAACAAACCACATCATCATCTCAATACATGCTGCCAAAATCTGACACCCTTTTAAAAAAACCACTGAATCAGCTAGGACTGGAAGAAAAAATCCTCATCATGAAAAAGGACAGCTATAAAACATTCAGTGCTGAAATCTAATTCAACGGTGAACGAATGAAAACTTTCCCACTAAGATTAGGAACATATAAAATATGTCTCCTTTCACCACTATAATTCAGCACAATAGTGGAAATTCTAGTCAGAACAGTTAAGCAATAAACAAACATATATAAATAATAAACAAACAAATAAATGGCACCCAGATTGGAAAGGAAGAAATAAAACTATATTCACAGAAGGCATAAACTTGCATATAAAAAAATCCAAGAAGTCCAAAAAATAACAATTAGATACAGTAAACAAGGTCAGGATGGCTGTAAGATAAATACAACAGATCAATATACAAAAATCAGCTGTATTTCTATATACCAGTAATGAACTATCTGAAAATCATTTTGTTCTTTTGCAATTTTCTTTTCTTTAGTGTTTATTTATTTTTGAAGGAGAGAGAGACAGACCATGAGCAGGAGAAGAGCAGAGAGAGAGAGGGGAAGACATAGAATCCGAAGCAGTGTCCACTGTCGGAGCTGTCAGCACAAGCCCAATGCGAGGCTCGAACTCATAAACTGTGAGATCATGACCTGAGTCGAAGCCAGATGCTTAACCCACTGAGCCACCCGGGTGCCCCTTTTTTGCAAGTTTCTATTTAAATTCCAGTTAGTTAACATACAGTGTAGTTTTAGTTTCAGATGTAAAATTTAGCGATTCAACACTTACATACAATACCTGGTGCTCATCACAAAAAGTGCACTCCTTAATCCCTATCACCTATTTAACCCATCCCCCTCACCCACCTCCCTTCTGGTAACCATCAATTTGTTCTCTAAATTTAAGAGCCTTTATCTTGGTTTGACTCTCTTTTTTTCCCTATGCCCCTTTGTTTTCTTTCTTAAATTCCACATGTGAGTGAAATTAGATGGTATTTGTCTTTCTCTGACTTATTCCTCTTAACATAATACTATCTAGCGCCATCCACGTCATTGCAAATGGCGAGATTACATTCTTTTTATGGCTGAGTAATATTTAAGTGTGTGTATGTGTGTGTGTGTGTGTGTGTGTATACACCACCTCTTCTTTATCCATTCTTTAGTCAATTGACATTTGGGCTCTTTCCGTAAATTTGACTATTGTAGATAATAGGTAATGCTGCTATAAACATTGGAGTGAATCTTTCTGTCTGAATTACTATTTTGCATCCTTTGGGTAAATATCCAGTGGTGCAATTCCTGGGTTAACTTTTTGAGGAACTTCCATACTGTTTTCCAGAGTGGCTGCACGAGTTTGCATTCGAACCAACAGTATAAATGGGTTCCCCCTCCTTTACATCCTCACCAATACCTATTGTATCCTGTGTTGCTAATTTTAGTCATTCTCACTGGTGTGAGGTGATATCTCATTGTAGTTTTGATTTGCATTTCCCTGATGATGAGTAAGGTTGAAGATCTTTTCATGTCTCTGTTGGCCATCTGTATGCCTTCTTTGGAGAAGTGTCTGTTCATGGTTCTGCCTATTTTTAACTGGATTCATGGTTTTTTGGGTGTGGAATTTTATAAGTTATTTATATATTTTGGATACTAACACCTTTTTATTGGGTTGGGGAAGCAGCAGAAAGAGAGAGATAGAGAATCTTTAAGCATACTCCACACTGAGCGGGAAACCCTATGCAGGTCTCCATCTCATGACCCTGAGATCAGGACCTGAGCTGGGCAATTAAGAGTCAGACGCTGAGAGGAGCGGGCAAGATGGCGGAGAAGCAGGGAGCTCTGTAATCTGCGCACGCCCGTATGGATTGAACTGAGAAGGACTGAAGGGATAAAACTTGGATTTGCAAGTGGGGGAAAGAAGAAACAGACGCCAGAAAGAAGACAACCTCGAAGATGCCTGAGTGAGTGACTGTGATCTGGGAAATTAGGGGACGGGTGGGTCCCGGTGGTAAAGGGGAAAGGAGCCCCCGAGCCCAACACAGGGAGAGGGCGCTGTGCCCCGGAGAGACCAGGGGAAGAGAAAGAGAGACGGAAAACGCACCTAGAACCATCTCTAAGGGACGAAAAACTGACCCGTCTCCCCATATATAACTGCCGAGCGCCGGGAGAGAAATTTGTCCCATCTGGCCGGCGAATTCTTCCTTGGGCACAGCGGCAGCGGCATCCACTCTAAGCCGCACAGGGAGCCGCGGCGGTGCGAAAAGCGTCTGCGGCTACAGCGGCTCCGCGAAAAGGGTAGCGCAAGCCGGGCTGGGAGGCTGGCCGCCAGCGGGAACGCATCTCATCCCCGGTGAAGGTGTTGAACTGCACGGACTAGGATTTGGAAGTGAGGCGGAGCTTGGAGAATACAGTTTTGTTCGCCCGCGGCACAGGGAGATCAGACTCAGAAGGGCGGTTGCAACTCTTGGTTCCGGCAAAGCTTTGAGGCAACGCCATCCTTCTCCCCGCAATCACCAAGGTGGGGCCTCGGAGAGAGCAGCCCCGGAGACCTGACCTGACGCCAGACCACGCCCATCCGCACAGGGGAGTTGTCTTTTTTTTTTCTTTTTTTTTCTTTCCTTTTTTCTTTGCTTCTCCTTCTTTTCTGCTGCCATCCAGATATATATCCCGTAGCATATTCTTATCTCTGCTCTTGGCTGGTTATATGCTTTTAGACTGCCCACAGACTTATACTGTCTCTGTCCCCACCTTGTTGTTTTTTTTTTCTTTTTGTTTTTGTTTCTTTTTCTTCTCTCTTTTCTTCTCTTCTTTCTTTCCTTTCCTTTCCTTTCCTTTCCTTTCCTTTACTTCTTTCCGCTTTTGGCTAGCTTGTTTGTTTCATTTGTCTGTGCATTTGCATGCTTTTGTTCCCTGTATGCTAGTCTGTTTCCTTTTCAGGGATACCTCAAAAAACAAGCCAAAGTATACATGGTGGAGAGTCCCATATAACTGACCAGGGAAATAAAATAATCAGAGGCACAACA
>CM053579.1:52573960-52595016 GCA_028646485.1 Cryptoprocta ferox
CAGATGGCCAATAAACACATGAAACGATGCTCAGCATCACTCATCATCAGGGAAATACAAATCAAAACCACACTGAGATACCACCTCATGCCAGTCAGAGTGGCTAAAATGAACAACTCAAGAGTCTATAGATGCTGGGGAGGATGTGGAGAAACGGGTACCCTCCTACACTGTTGGTGGGAATGTAAACTGGTACAGCCACTCTGGAAAACAATGTGGAGGTTCCTCAAAAAAGTATCAATAGACCTCCCTTATGACCCAGCCATAGCACTGCTAGGGATTTACCCAAGGGATACAGAAATGCTGATGCACAGGGGCACATGTACCCCAATGTTCATAGTGGCACTTTCAATAATAGCCAAATCATGGAAAGAGCCTAAATGTCCATCAACTGATGAATGGATTAGGAAGATGTGGTTCATCTATACAATGGAATACTACATGGCAATGAGAAAGAATGAAATCTGGTCATTTGTAGCAAAGTGGATGGACCTCGAAGGTGTCATGCTAAGCAAAATAAGTCAGGCGGAGAAGGACAGATACCATATGTTTTCACTCATAGGTCTAACAGGAGAAACCTATCAGAGGACCATGGGGAGGGGAAGGAGGGAAAATAGTTAGGGAGAGGGATGGAGACAAAACACGAGAGACTCTTGAATACTGAAAACAAACTGAGGGTGGAAGGTGGAGGGGGAAAAGGGAAGGGGGTGATGGTCATGGTGGAGGTCACTTGTGGGGAAGAGCACTGGGTGTTATATGGAAACCAACCTGACAATAAACTATTAAGTTAAAAAAAATAAATGAGGCATTTCTGCTAAAGAAAAAAAAAAAGAAATATAGGAGCCATGGAGAATAACATTCAGGAAAGAGGGGTCACTAATATCAAATGCCAGGAGAAAGGCAGATGAGTAATGGAATGAAGAGTGTTCTTTGGATTTAGAAATAGGAAAATTATGGTGTTCATATTATGTCTTGACTTGATTTTTACTGAAGGATAACATGAGAAAGGACCAAATGACAAGCATGACAATACATTCCATAAAACTACTACTAAAGGGCAGCTCAGTTGCTTGACCAATGACTCTTGATTTTGGCTCAGGTCATGATCTCATGGTTCATGGGAAGGAAACCTGAGTCAGGGTTCGTGCTCACAGGGCTGAGCCTGCTTGGGATTCTCTCTCCCCTTCTTTCTGCCCCTTCCCTGCTTGTTCTCTCTCTCTCTCTCTCTCTCTCTCTCTCTCTGTCTTTCTCTGTCTCTTTCTCTCAAATTAAATAAACTTAATAAAAACTACTACTACCAAAGACTTGAGTCTTTAAGGTTTTACCTGTCATATGCATATGTAGATACTAAATTCTTTTTACAGATTAGTGTCAGGAAAACTTTTCTCTCTTTCATGCTTCCATTCCACAGACAGCCACTGAGTATCTACTGTATGGCTCACTGATGAGTGCTTGGAATATAAAGTAAGTTGAGTCATAGTTCCTACTCATTAAAACGTTATTTACACAGGGTGCCTGGTGGCTCAGTCAGTTGAGCTCTGACTTCGGCTCAGGTCATGATCTCATGGTTTGTGAGTTTGAGCCCCGCACTGGGCAGCCTGCTGTCATTACGGAGCACACTTTGGATCCTCTGTCTCCCTCTCTTTCTGTTCCTCCCATGCTCATGCTGTATCCCTCTCTCAAAAATTAATAGACATAAAAAAACCTTTATTGATTCATATAATAAATATTTACTATGTCCTACCATATGTTAGGCCCTGTGAATGCTAGGCTATTCAAAAGATGGGTGTAGTCTCTGCCTTCTTATGATTTGTTTCCTGAAAAAGTGTTACATTTTCATTTATTGGGCAATGCTACAACTGTACAACTATTCAATTTTCCCTTTGGTCTTCATATCCAGGAACCCCCAGATTATATTCGCTTAGAGATCTAGAATAATTATATCTTATTCCACTCAAATTCTTTGATATGGCCTTTTAACTTCCCTTTAACCCCTCTAATTGCACATGTCCTTTATCATATGATCCTGAAATTCCTTGTTGGAAAAAACTAAAGTATAAATAAGAAACAAAGAAGTAAGCACAAATAATGAAAACACTGAGAAGAGTAAGAAATGGAAACAAAGACCTTCTCAGCTATTGTGTTTTTTTAGATAACATTTACAAAGACATTACTTTTTTATTTTACCTATTCGATCCATTTCCAACTTCCCAACCACCCAACTAGGAAAACAAGTTTTAACTACTACCAGACTACTCACTAAAAGAGAACAAGATCATGTAAATATATGTCCTCAACTTCATACCACTCAGATCAATGAGATAGGGTCAAAGAGGAGAGCTATGCAGAGGATATAAAGAGATGAATGATTCAAACAACGTAACATTTTTGATGTTTAGGTTATTTCCCCCTTTTCCCTTCTACATTTCAGAGTACTTGGTTTTATTAGCTAATTTATTGCTCATTTTCCTGGTATTATATATATTACTTGAGGGGGGGAGATAGATGTAGACAGACTGGAAATAATCTATTTTATTCCAGTGCTTGAGGTCTAGGAATGTGATTTCTAGTACAGTACTTAGGACAATGAAATACGACATTAACAGAAAAATGTCTGTTTGCTTCATTGAGTTTATTGAAGTAGGATTTTATCAGCATGAGAACTGATTGCACTATGGAATAATAAGTCTGTTTGTATGCATTTTTCATATATAATGGGAGTCAGTAAAATTACCAATGCAGCCTGCATATTAGATTGATTCGGAGAGAAAAATAAATTTTAAAAAACCCACAATTAATCCAAACCGCATTACAGAGGGTCAGCCTCCATGAGCACTTCCATGGAAATAGGACCTTTCCTTTCATTAAGCTTTCAGTGTCCCCTTGGCCCTGATTTGAGTTAACACATAATTTACAAGGTTGAGGCTAAAGAATAATACAACATTTCCTTTGAGGTTGTTCTCTTCCACAACAGCGATTTCATGATTTGTGAGTTTGAGCCCTGCATCAGGCTGTCTGCTGTAAACATGGATCCCACTTTGAATCCTCTGTCTCCTCTCTTTTATGTAAGGGGAGAAGGAGATGTAAAGACTACTAGTTAGCCTAGGACAAGATTATCTTGCTGTTTTCAGTGAGAAAAAAAAGTTTTATTTGCTTCTTTTAATTTCCTAATTTCTATTATGTGGAGGTTGAAACTTGCTTCTCAGAAATAGACATTACGTGGGCATGCAAAAGATAACTTGGAGGTGGAGTATCTTTCTGTTTTTGTTTGGATGGGCAACTCTGTTGATTTCCACATATGGTTCCTCTCAGTTTCTTACCCCTTCTTTCCACCCCAAGTTTCCTTGACAATATTTTCTTAAGCATGGTACTGTATGAGAAATTACCAGTAGTGATTATGGAGATGAAATCATTCTAGAATGAGAACAGGATTCTTTTTTCTAGGGACTTCCGCCTGGAGAAACTGAACTTGATGTCTAGCCTGTTTATCTGCATTTCAGATGTGGCCTTGTGAAAAAATAGAAGGTAAAAATGGGAACTTAACTTCAAATTTTTCCAAGACCTCGATCTCTGGTATTGTGAACTTTAGAGTATCCACAGGGTTTATGCACTCCTGGTAATGCCAAGAATGGCAATATAGCTGGATTAATCCTATGGTACACCAAGCCCACCTTCTAGACATGTCTTATAAAGGGTTATGCTTAAAAGCCTTTGAAGAAACAGGGAAGCTGGACGATGGTGGCAGAGTGGGAGGACCCTAGGCTCACCTCATCCCACAAATACAATGAGATAACTATAAAATCATCCTAAAATACCACATAAATTCACCTGAAGAGTGGAAGAATAATCTCCACAAATAAAGGTAGAGAAAAGGCTACATCAAAGAAGATAGGAAATACAGAGACATTGTTTGGGAGAGAAATGAATCTTGGCCGCTATGGTGGGGAGGGGGCCACAGTCATGGGAAAAGGTGAGGGACAGACTAACACACAGGGAATGCATGGGGAAAATAAATCCCCATAGCAATTGGCCTGGAAAGCAAGAGGGACCAAATTTTCTGAGTTCTTGCAACCAGCAAGGCTTAAAGTATGGAGTTTTAAAGGTCAGTGGGCTTGGTTGGGATAGAGCCCAGAGAGCATTGCATTGCTTTTTGGAGAGAAGGCAGATAAACAACCCGTGGACATGCAGCATGGAAACAGTGATCTGAAAAGTGCCAGAGTCACACAGTAAGGAAGTTACTTGCTCATCTCAGAGCATGTCCCAAAGAGAGACAGTGTTCATGGAAAAACCCCTCTTTGGAACAAAGGGTCTGGCAGGTGCCATTTTCCACCTCTCTCCCTCAGCATAAGCACAGGGCCACCTGTGGGAACCAGCACAGTTCCAACAATGGATACATAAATTGCTCAAAAAAATCTTAGACCCTCATGCTCCAGTGGAACTCCCCCTCCCAGTAACACTTGCCTCAGTCCCAGCTTGGCAGGGCCCATCCCCTAGAAGACTGGCCCAAACTCCTGTTCACATGGTGTCTCCTAACTTGGGATTTTTGTGGAGCCTATGTTCCAGCAACAGTGGTTACCGGCGTCATTTCACAAATGGACCAGAGCACACCTAGTTAAAATGTGCCGCATCCAGGCCAGGGACCAAATGTTGCTCACAATAAGCATAGAGAGACTCTGCACATGACGGGCATGAAGGATAAAGCAGCCAGGGCAAAACAGTAGAGCACATTTAGCACACATTGGAGACACTACTAGAAGTGCCAGGCTCTGGACAACAAGGGACACTACATGCCAGGGCACTTGAAGACCTCTCCTTTGTAAGGCCATTACCCTCAAGAACATAAGACATAGCTGATTTTCCTAACACAGAGAAACAGGCACAGAGACTTACATAAGTGAGAAGACAGATAAATTTGTCCCAAATGAAAGAATAGGACAAAACCACAACCAGAAATCTAAGCAAAACAGATATAAGTAACATATGTGATAGTGAATTTAATGTAATGATCATAAGGAAACTCACTGTACTTAAGAGTGGAAGACATGAGTGAGATACTTAATACAGAGATAACGAATAACATAGCAGATATAAAGGGGTCAATAAATAAATGATAAACCCACTAGGTGGAATGAACAGCAAACTGCAAGAAGCAGAGGAATGGATTAATAGCCTAGAAGACAGAGTAATGGAAAATGATCAAGTAAAACAAAAGAGAAAAAAAATTATGCAGCACGAGGATAGATTTAGGGATTCCTTCAAACAAAATGACATTCATATCATAGGAGTCCCAGAAGAAGACAGAGAAAAAGGGGCAGAACATTTATTTGAAAAAAAAAATAGCCAACACTTCCATAATCTTGGGAAGGAAACAGATATCCAGTTCCAAAAGGCACAGAGAACTCCCATCAAAATAAACAAAAGCAGACCCACACAAAGACATATTGTGATAAAACTGGCAAAATATAGTGATAAAAATTTTTCAAGCAACAAGATTAAAAAAGGCATTAACTTACAAAAGAAAACCCATAAGGCTATCAGAGAATTTTTCAGCAGAAACGTTCCAAGCAAGTAGGAAATGGCATGATATATTCAATATGCTGAATAGGAAAAATATGCAGCCTAGAATACTATATTCATCAAGGCTATCATTCAGAATATAAGGAAAGTTAAAGAGTTTCCCAGACAACTAAAAACTGTAAGAGTTCATTGACCACTAATTCAGCCCTGCATGAAATATTAAAGGGACACATTGGAAAGGAGAGACCAAACGTAGGAAGGTAGAAACACAAAAGCATTAAAAATGATTTTTTCTCTAAAAAATAAAAGAACTCACAAAATAAAAGAATGTGAAATATGGGAACATACACCTAAAATGTTGGGAGGAGAAGAGTAAAGAATAGGTTGACAAATATTGACTATCAACTTAAAATAGACTGCTATATGCAGAAGAAGCTATATACAAACCTAATGGTAACAATATATGAAACACTACTAATAAATATGCAAAGTATAAAGAAAAGTAAATTTAAATGTATCAGTAAAGAAAATCAGCCAATGTGAAAGAAAGGATTAGAGAAAATCTTCAGAAACAAAAAATCCACAACAAATAATAAAATGATAATAAATACATATCTGTCAATAATTCCTTTGAATGTAAATGGACTAAATGCTCAAATCAAAAGATATACAGTGACAGAATAGACAAAAAACAAGATGCATGTGTATGTTGCCTACAAGAGACTCATTTTAGACCTAAGGAAACCTGCAGATTTAAAGTGAAGGGATGGAGAAATAAATGGATGTCAAAAGAATGCCAAGGTAGCAATACTTATATCAGACAAAATAGATTTTAAAACAGAGACTGTAACAAGTGACAAAAAGGGCACTAAATAATAATAATAAAGGGGACAAATGAACAAGAAGATATAACAATTTTAAATATTTGTTCATCCAATATGGGAGCACTAAAATACATAAAACAGTTAATAACAAACATAAAGGAACTAATTGATAATGCAATAATAGAAAGGGACTTTAACACCTCACATCAATGAACAAATCATCTAAACAGAAAATACACAAGGAAACAATGGATTTGCATGACTCTCTGGACTAGATGGACTTAACAGATATCAGATCACTCCATCATAAACATCAGAATACACATTCTTTTTCAAGTGCGCATGGAACATTCTTCAGAATAGATCACATTATTAGCCCTCAAACTAAGCCTCAACAAATTCGAGAAGACAAAAGTCATACCATGTACCTTTTCTATCCACAGTGCTAGGGAACTAGAAATCAATCACAAGCAAAAAGCTGGAAAGAGCACAAATAAATGGAGGTTAAATAATATGCTACTAAACAATGAATGGGTGAAACAAGAAATAAAATGAACAGTTAAAAATAGATGGAAATAAATAAAAATGAAGACACGATGATCCAAAACCTTTGAGATGGAGCAAAAGCAATTTTAAGAGGGACGTTTATAGTAATTCAAGCTTATATCAAGAAGTAAGAAAACCTCAAATTAATAACCTAACCTTACACCTAAAGGAGGTAGAAAAACAACAAACAAAATCTAAAACCAGCAGAAGAAAAGAAATAATAAACATTAGAGAGGAAATAAATGATGTAGAAACTAAAAGGAATAGTAGAATAGATCAATGAAACCAGGAGCTGGTTCTTTGAAGAAATCAATAAAATTGATCACTTTCTAGGAAGACTTGAAAAAGAAAGGGCTCAAATAAAATCACAAATGAGAGAGGACAAATAACAACCAACACCATAAAAATAGAATACAAGTGTATATTACAAAAAGCTATATGCCAACAAATTGGACAACCTAGAAGAAATGGATAAATTCCTAGAAACATAAAAACTACCAAAACTGAAACAAGAAGGAATATATAATTTGACTAGACCAATAACCTGCAAAGAAATAGAATCAGTAATCAAAAAACTTACAACAAAGAGCAGCCCAGGATCAGATGCCTTCACAGGTGCATTTTACCAAACATTGCAACAAGAGCTAATACCTATTCTTCTAAACTATTCAAAAAATAGGAAAGGAAAACTTCCAAGTTCAATCAATGAGGTTAGCAATAATCTGACACCAAAAGCAGATAACACAGTTCTATAAAAGAGAAATAAAGGCCAATGTCCCAGATGAACATAGATGTAAAAATTCTCAAAAAATACTAGCAAACCGAACCCAATAATGTATGTAAAAACAACAACAGCAACAACAAACAATTCTCCATGATAAAGTGAGGTTTAATCCTACCTTTCAAGTCTAGTTCAATATTTGCAAAGCAATCAATGTGATACATCATATCAATTAGAGAAAGGTTAAGGACCATATGATCATTTCAAGACATGTAGAGAAAACATTTGACAAAGTACAATATCCATTCATGTTAAAACCCCTTAAAAAAGTAGGTTTAGCAGAATCATACCTCAACATAATAACGTCTGTATATGAAAACCCCACAGCTAACAACATCCTGAATGAGGAGATACTGAGAGTTTTTCATCAAAGATCAGGAAAAAAAAAGGGAGTTCACTCTCACCACTTTTATTCAGCAAAATACTGGAAGTCCTAGCCACAGCAATCAGACAACAAAAAGAAAGAAAATGCATCAAAACTAGTAAAGAAAAAGTAAAACTTTCACTATATGAACATGACCTGAAACTATATATAGAAACCCCCCAAAGTTCACAAAAAAAAAACCCTGCTAGAACTTATAAACAAATTAGTAAAGTCACAGGATACAAAATCAATGTATAAAAATCTGTTGTATTTCTATACATCAATAATGAAGGAGCAGAAAGAGAAATTAAGAAAACAATCCCATTTACAACTGCACCAAAAAAAAAAAAGATAACTTGGAATAAACCTAACCAAAGCGGTGAAACCCTGTACTCTGAAAATTGTAAAACCCCAATGAAAGAAATTGAAGATGATATAAAAAAATGGAAAGACATTCCATTCTCATGCATTAGAAGGATAAATATTGGTAAATGTCTATACTTCTCTAAGCAATCTACACATTTACTTCAATCTCTACCCAAATACCCACAGCTTTGTTCAGAGAACCAGAAGAAACCCGCCTAAAATTTATATGGAACAACAAAAGATCCTGAGTAGCCAAGCAATTTTGAAAAATTAAAGTAAAGCTGGACCATCACAATTCCAGACTTCAAGTTATATTACAAAGCAGTAGTCATCAAAACAGTATGGTACTGGCAAAAAATACAAATAGAACAATAGATCAGAATAGAAAACTCAAAAATGAACCCAAAACTATATGATCAATTAATCTTCAGCAAAGCAAGAAGGAATATCCAACAGGAAAAAGACAGTGTCTTCAACAAATGGTGTTGGGAAAAATGATAGCAACATGCAAAAGAAAGAAACTGAACCACTTTCTTACTCCATACACAGAAACATAATAAAAATATATTAAAAACCTAAAGGTGAGACATGAGACTATAAAACTTGAAGAGAACACAAACAATAACTTCTTTGACATTGGTTGTAACAACTTTTTTTCTAGATATTTTTCCTGAGGTAAGGGAAAGAAAAGTAAAAATCATCTATTGGGACTATGTCAAAATAGAAGGCTTCTGCACAGTGAAGAAAACAATCAACAAAATTAAAAACAATCTACTAAATGGGAATAGATGTTTGGAAATTATATACCCATAAAAGGATTAGTGTCCTAGATATATAAAGAATTTATATGATTCAATGCCCAAAAAACAAATAATTTACTCTAAAAATGGTCAGATGACATGAAAAGAATTTTTTTTCCAAAGAAAACATTCAAATGGCCAACAGAGATATAAAAAGATGTTCAACATCACTCATTGCATAAGGGGATGCAAATCCAAACTACAATGAGATATCATCTCAGTCCTGTCAGAGTGGCTTAAAAAAAAACAACAAGAAATAAGTGTTGGTGTTGATGTGTAGAAAAAGGAACACTTATGCACTATTGGTGGAAATGGAAACTGGTTCAGCCACTATGGAAAACAGTACGGAGGTTCCTCAAAAAGTTAAAAATAGAATTACCCTATTATCCAGCAATTGCACTACTAGATATTTACCCAAAGAATACAAAAAATCATTTCAAAGAGATACATGTACCCTGATGTTTATAGCATCATTATCTATAATGGCTAACTTATGGAAACAGCACAAGTGTCCATTGACAGATGAATGGATAAAGAAAATGTGATTACACACACACACACACACACACACACACACAATGGAATATTATAAGCTATAAAAAGTATTGAAAACTTGCCATTTGGAATAACATGGATGGAGCTAAAGAGTATTATGGTAAACAAAATAAGTCAGAGAAAGACAAATGCCATAGGATTTCACTTATATGTGCAATTTAAAAAACAAAACAAATGAGCAAAGGGGAAAACAGAGAGAAAGAGACAAATCAAGAAACGGACTCTTAATTACAGAGAATAAACTAATGGCTACCAGAGGGGAGGGGCATTGGAAAATGCGTTACATAGGTGATGGAGATTTAAGAGTGCACTTGTCATGATGAGCACTAGGAACTGTTGAATCACTATATGGTATACCTGAAACGAATATAAGACTATGTTAACTAACTGGAATTAAAATAAAAATTTTAAATCCAACAAAGAAATAGCCTTTGGGACACACTTTTTTCGAAGTACCTCCTGTATTTCCTTTTCATACCATTAAAATCTATCTATTATTCTTATCCTTTTCTGTTCATAAGTTGCCGTCTGACAACAGTGACCCAAATGGAGAGTATGTTTTAAGGGTAAATTTAGAAGTACAATGTAGATCTTTCACTCTGTGCCATGCTCACAATTATTGCCTTATGTGGCACCAGACATGGGCAGAGTTCGTGTTCTAAAAGGCAAAATAATTGGTAGGTTGCTAAGACAGATAACAGAAGCAAATAATCTAAGAAAAAAAAAACCTAGAAACCATAATCTATGGAGGAAACTAATATTGAGATTCTAGAGAATGAGCCAGAGATCAAGAGTTTAGAATATTGGCACTGTTATGAGACAACCTGAAGTATTCTGACCATTGATGGCCTACTCATTTAGGGGTGCTTTATTAAGGTGACTTCTTTTTACTTTTCTCTCTCCCTTTATCTTCCTTCATTTGCTTTAAAAAAAAGAATTTGTCAGAAATTTGCTATGTTCTGGACAGTGGCTTTGTTCCCTCAGTACCTTAAAAATGTCTCTGTTAAATTTACATAAGTTTTATAGTTTTTAGTTCTTTCAAAGCAATTTTATACTGTTTCCCCATGATCTTTTTTTTAAGTTTTTTTTTTTTTTGTATTTTAGTTCCAGTATAGCTAACATACAGTAGTCTGTTAGTTGCAGGGATACAATATAGTGATTCAACAATTCTGTACATTATTCAGTGCTCATCATAAGTGCACTTCTTAATCACCATCACCTATGTAACCCATCCTCCCATTTACCTTCCATCTGGTAACAAATCCATCTGGTTTGTTCTCTAGAGTTAAGAATCTATTTCTTTACAAAGGACCAGAAGATATTACCACAAATATTAAATCTGCAGATAACACAATGGCACTAAATCAATATCTTTCAATAATCACTCTGAATGTAAATGGACTAAATGCCCCAATCAAAGATATAAGGTCTCAGACTAGATTTAAAAAAATAAAAAATAAAAAACCCCCCACAAGATCTATCCATATGCTGCCTACAAGAGACTCATTTTAGACCTGAGGACATCTGCAGATTGAAAGTGATTGGATGAAGAACAATATATCATGCTAATGGACATCAAAAGAAATCTTCAATAGCCATACTTATATCAGACAAACTAGATTTTAAAACGAAGACTAACAAGAGATGAAGAAGGGCATTATATCATAATTAAGAGGTCTAGCCATCAACAAGAGCTAACAAATGTAAATATTTATACCCCCAACGTGGAGCACCCAAATATATAAATCAGTTAATCACAAACATAAGCAAACATTGATAATATCGTAATTGTAGGAGACTTTAATACTCCACTTACAACAAAGGACAGATCATCTAGGCATAAAATCAGTAAGGAAACAATGGCTATGAATGACACATTGGACCAGATGGACTTAACAGATATATTCAGAACATTTCATCCTAAAGCAGCACATATCCTAAAGCAGCACTTCTTGAGTGCACATATCCAAAATATATTACATATTAGGTCACAAAACAGTCCTCAACAGTTCACAAAAAGATTGAGATCATATCATGCATGTTTTCAGATCAAAATGCTATGAAACTTGATATCAACCACAAGAAAAAAATTTTGGGGGGGGGCACCTGGGTGGCTCAGTCAGTTAAGTATCCGACTTCACCTCGGGTCATGATCTTGCAGTTCTTGAGTTTGAGCCCTGCATCAAGCTCTGTGCTGAAAGCTCAGATCCTGGAACCTGCTTCGGATTTTGTGTCTCCCTCTCTCTGCCTTTCCTCTGCTTGATCTCTCTCTCTCTCCCTCTCTCCCTCAAAAGCAAAATAAAACATTATATTTTTTAATTTGGAAAGCCCCTAAATACATGGAGGTTAAGGAGCATCCTACCAAAGAATGAATGGGTTACCCAGGAAATTAAAGAAACAATTAAACAAATACATGGACACAAATGAAAATAAAAACATGACAGTCCAAACATTTAGGATGCAGCAAAGGCAGTCCTAAGGGGAAAATACATAGCAATTCAGGCCTATCTCAAGAACCAAGAAAAGTCCTACATACACAACCTAACCTTACACCTAAAGGAATTAGAAAAATAGTATCAAATAAAGCCTAAAGCTAGCAGAAGAAGGGAAATAACAATTATAGCAGAAAAAGATGATATAGAATAAAAAAAAAAAACAGTACAACAGATGAATGAAACTAAAAGCTGGTTTTGTGAAAGAATAAACAAAATCGATAACCCCCTAGCCAGGCTCTTCAAAAAGAAAAGAGAGAGGGCCCAAATAAATAAAATCATGAATGAAAGAGGAGAGATCACAAGAACACCACAGAAATACAAATAATTATAAGTGAATGCAATGAAAAATTATATGCCAACAAACTGGACAACCTGGAAGAAATGGACAAATTTATAGACACCCAAACATTACCAAAACCCAAATGGGAAGAGATAGATAGAAGAGGTAGAATATTTGAACAGACCCATACCCTGCAGAGAAAGTGAATCAGTTATCAAAAATCTCCTAAAACATAAGAGTCCTGGGCCAGATGGTTTCCCAGGATAATTCTACCAGACATTTAAAGAAGAGTTAATACCTATTATTCTCAAAGTGTTCCAAAAACAGAAATGGAAGGAAAGCTTCCAAACCAATTGTATGTGGCAAGCATTACCTTGATTCCAAAACCAAAGACCACACTGAAAAAGAATTATAGGACAATATCCGTGATGAAACTGGATGCAAAAATTCTTAAAAAGATACAGGCAAATCTAATTCAAAATTAAATTAAAAGAATTCTTCACCATGATAAAGTGGGATTCATTGCTGTGTTGCAGGGCTGGTTCAGTATTCACAAATCAATCAACGTGATACACTACATTAGTAGAAGAAATGATAAGAACCATATGATCCTTTCAATAGATGAAGAAAAAGCATTTGGCAAAATAGAGCATCCTTTCTTGATAAAAACCCTTAAGAAAGTAGGGACAGAAGAAACATACCTCAACATCATAAAAGCCATATATGAAAGGCCCACAGATAATATCATCCTCAATGGGAAAAATGGAGAGTTTTCTACCTGAGATCAGGAACACACCAGGGATGTCCACTCTCACTTCTGTTGTTTAACACAGGGTTGGAAGTCTTAGCCTCAGCAATTATACAACAAAACGAAATAAAAAGCATCTAAATTGGCAAAGAAATCAAACTTTCACTCTTCGCAGATGACATGATACTTTACATTGAAAACTCAATAAACTCCACCAAAAGACTGCTAAAGCTGGTACACGAATTCAGCAAAGTCGCAGGATATAAATTCAATGTACATAAATCGGTTTTATTTCTATACACCAGTAATGAAGCAACAGAAAGAGAAATCAAGGAATTGATCCCATTTACAATTGCACCCAAAACCATCAAATACCTAGGAATAAAGCTAACCAAAGAGGTAAAGATCTATACACTGAGATCTGAGAACTGTAGAAAGCTTATGAAGGAAATTGAAGAAGACACAAAGAAATGGAAAAACATTTCATACTCCTGGATTAGAAGAAAAATATTGTTAAAATGCCAATACTACCTAAAGCAATCTACATATTCAATGCAATTCTTATCAAAATAAAAGCAGCATTCTTCATAGAGCTAGAACAAACAATCCTAAAATTTGTATAGAACCATAGAAGACTGTGAATAGCCAAAGTAATATTGAAAAAGAAAACCAAAGCTGGAGGCATCCCAAATCCGGACTTTAACCTCTATTACAAAGCTGTAATAATCAAGATAGTATTGTATTCGCACAAAAACAGACACATAGATCAATGTAATAGAATAGAGAGCCCAGAACTGGACTCACAAATATATGGCCAACTAATCTTTGACAAAGCAGGAAAGAGTATCCAATGGAAAAAGGACAGTCTCTTTGGAAAATGTTGCTGGGAGAACGTGACAGCAACATGTAGAAGAATGAAACTGGACCACTGTCTTACACCATGCACAAAAATAAATTCAAAATGTATAAAAGACCTAAATGTGAGTCAGAAAACCATCAAAATCCTATAGGAGAAAACAGGCAGCAGCTTCTTTGACCTCGGCAGCAGCAACTTCTTACATATGTTACTGGAGGCAAGCAAAAGTGAACTATTGGGACCTTATCAAGATAAAAAGCCTCTGCACAACAAAGGAAATAATCAACAAAGCTAAAAGGCAACGGATGGAATGGGAGAAGATATTTACAAATGGTTAGTATCCAAAATCTATAAGAACTTAACAAGCTCAACAACCAAAAACCAAATAATCCAGTTCAAAAATGTGCAGAAGACATGAATAGACACTTTTCCAAAGAAGACACCTAGATGGCAAACAGACATGAAAAGATGCTCAACATTGTTTATCATCAGGGAAATACAAATCAAAACTACAATGAGATACCATCTCACACCTTTCAAAATGGCTAAAATGAACAACTCAGGAAACAACAGATGTTGGTGAGGATATGGATCAAAGGGAACCCTTTGCACTGTTGGTGAGAATGCAAACTGGTGCAGCTACTCTGGAAAACAGCATGGAGGTTCCTCAAAAATTTAAAATAGAACTACCATATGACCCAACAATTGCCCTACTAGGAATTTATCCAAGGAATACAAAAGTGCTGATTCAAAGGGGCACATGCACTCCAATGCTTTTAGCAACACTGTCCAGAATTGCCAAATTATGGAAAGAGTCCAAATGTCCATCAACTGATGAATGGATAAAGAAGATATTGTACATGTATACAGTGATGAAATTTTGCCATTTGCAACAATGTTGATGGAACTGGAAGGTATTATGGTAAGTGAAATAAGTCAGTCAGAGAAAGAAAGATATATGATTTCACTTATATGTGGAATTCAGAAAATTCCACAGATGAATATAGGAGAAGGGAACGAAAAGTAAGATAAAAACAGAGAGGGAGGCAAACCAGAATAAACTCTTAAATACTGAGAACAAATAGGATTGGTGGAAGGGGGGGTGGGAAGATGGGTTAAATGGGTGATGGACTGTAAGGAGGGCACTTCTTGGGATGAGCATTGGGTGTCATATGTAAGAGATAAATCACTGGGTTCAACTCCTGAAGCCACGACTTTATTGTATGTTAAATAACTTGAATACAAAATTTTAAAAATGAATCTATTTCTTGGTTTCTAACTCTCTCTTTTCCTCTATTTTTCTCTTTTGCTTGTTTGTTACCCCATGATCTCTTTATTTTCTTATTTATACAGTGGATTTGCCAATGTAGTTGAAGATGTTAGTTTAAGATAATATAACAGTGAAGGTATGAGAAATCTATTGGACACTTACCATGAGCCAGGTAGTTTCTTACATACATGATTTATTTTCTCAATCATCATAATAGTCTTGTGACACAAATATAAAAGTTTTATTATCTCTATTTTTGGATAATTTAGGTTCAGAAAAGTTAAATAACGACTACAGTGACACAGTTAAGGGGAAATTGCCAAAATTCAAGTATATCTGTCTAGCATTAATACCCGTGCTCTTTCTTTTATATTTCCAGGAAAAGAATGTCTTACTCATCAACAGCCACTGATTTCCAACATTCAGTGCATTCCAAATAGTCACGGTCTTCTTGAATCACTTTAGATCAGATATAAGATATTTTAGGTTCAGATTTCTTAGTGCTAACCCTTCAAAGTCCTAACAGACAAGAAAAAAATTGCCAGGGATTCCACCATGACATTTTTATAAGTGTCTTCAAACATAGTCAATGTCAGGAGCATGACATATGTGTCACCTCCATCCACAGATTTAAAAATCTGGAGCTTAGGGTCTTACATTAATTTACTTGCTAAAAAAAACCAGATTACCTTGTGCTCTTGACCTTGAGATCCATGAATGATGAAATGGATCATATCTAAGAAGATTCTGTCCTGAACTAGCTGGTATTTTCATATTATTAATGTCTTTTGGAAGAAATTTACTTTGTGAAATGATTATGTCTTTCTTTAATTATACAATTCAAAAAGAATTCTCTGAATACTTATGGAGAGGTGTACATTGCAGGAAATAGATGAATACAATTTGGACACAGACCTTACGTTCCATGTTAAGGGGTTCAAATTATTCTGTACCTAATCCACAGGCAACTGAAGGCTTCTGAGCAAAAAAAAAAAATTAACATGATAATTTTGGGACATCAGGAAGATTACTTGGGAGGAATAATATAAATTCTCTGAGAAAAATGGATTAAAAAGGGCAGAAAGGAAAGGGATAGAATACTTGAGGGCTCTTGTTTGTCCAAATAACCAATTCTGAGGTGTTGACTTAAAGGTAAGGGAAAAGAAGGGAATAAATTAGTTCTCTTTATATTATATCACATTAGAAGAAGGGGGATATGTAGTTGTCCAGGATGATGCCAAAATTTCTCATTTGGGTAATTGGGTAGGTAATTGTGCTATTACAATGATAGGGAACATTGAAAGATGATTGAGTTTGAGTTAGAAGTAGGGAAAATTTTATTTTTTGGAAACTTTGCAATAACATTAAATCTTCTGTTTCATGAAAATAGCATATGGTAGATAAAAAGAGTCAATTGTTAAAAAGACAAATAAACAATGATAACTATGGTAACTCAATGATAATGCATTGTGCTCAGAATCAAATGGATAAAACTGGCCAGTCAAACTTAAAGCAAACAAAGACAGCTTTGTATTATTAGAGAAAATACAGATAATATTGTAACAAGAAATGATAGTATCTATTTCATTAATGTAGTTAATTTGAATTTTATGAGTTTTGTAATATTGTGCATGCTTAATTTATAAGTTTGGTTTGGTTTCACAGTGTATTATATTCCATAAAGGTAAGGAAATTACATTTTGTTTGAACATATTTTTATTTTTATTTTTTAGTGTTTTTTTAATTTTATTTTTGAAAGAGAGACAGCATGAGCAGGGGAAGGTCAGAGAGAGAGGGAGACACAGAATCTGAAGACAGGCTCCAGGCTCTGAGCTGACAGCACAGAGATCCCATGGCACCGTGAGATGCTGAGCTGCTGAGCTGAAGTTGGACAGAGAGGGATCCTATCATCCCATCTCTAACCACAGGGCATTTGGAGAGAGATCCTATCTCTAACTGTGGAACTTTCTTTGGGATGGGTGCCCCCATCCCAGTCTGCATCAGGAGGAACCGTTCCCCTACTCCCCCTACTCGATCCCAGGCTAGGAAGTGCCCCAGCCTGTGGGATTACATCTCGGGCGGCATCATTAAAGCACACAGACTAAGATCTGGAAATGAGGCTGGGCGCGGGACATAGAACATGGCCCACCTTGGCTATGCCTGCAGCACAGGGAGATCAGACCCAAAAGAGAGATTTGCAACACTTGGATCAAGAAGGGACTGGGGTCCTCCATTGTTCTCTCCACAACCACCAAGGCGGGGCCTCAGGGAGTAGCCTGCTCAACCCACAGAGGAGGCAAAACCTGTCTACACCAAACCAGCCCCATCCGCTCTGGAGAGCTGCTTTTTTTTTTTTTTTACTGTAGCCTGGGGTGAGACCAGCATTGATGCATTGCCCTGATTAACTCTAGATCAATTCTTGCTACTCAGATAAATTCTCCCTTATCTCATTCTTCTCTCTCCCCTCTGCTGGACTGGACACTCTGGTTCTGGGTTTGCATAAACAGTCACATTTAATCCATTTTCTTGATACATATTCTACACCTTCGTCATTACCTTCCTTCTTCTCTCTCTCTCTCTGGAATTATCAGACTATATAGTTTCTCTGGGTAAAATTATCTTCGTTTATTTCTCCTTGCCTCCTACCATATTCTCCTCTTTCTCTCTCTGAATTAAGCCTTTTAGTCTCTCAGCCTGGTGAATGTTCAATTTCTCTTTCTCCCCACCCCTGTTATTTCTCTCTTTGTATATGCTCTTCCATCAGTACTGCCTCCACCCTGCTCTTTATTTGTAGCTGGAATTTCTGGTTTTATGCTTTTTGACTTCCCATTGTCTTTTGCTTTTCTTTTTTTCCTTTTGGTTTGCTGGTTAGTTTGATTTGTCTATGCATTTGCATGCTTTTATTCCCTGATTGTTTGTCTGTCTGTTTTCCTTTCCAGGGCTACCTCAAGAAACAAGCCAAAGTACACATGGTGGAGAGTCCCAAATATCGCTATGAGTAGGGAAATAAAATAACCAAAGGCACAACAAGAGAGACCAAGGGACACCATTAAAAGAAAACTTCCTCAATGGACAGGCCATGGACAGTCAATGAGCTTCCTTTAATATAGCAGAACTTGCAGGTACAGAGCGCATAACAAGCTTTTAATTTGCTATTAATTAGCTTTCTGACAAGAGACAGAAAGCTAGCCAAAATGACAAAACAGAAGAATTCTCCTCTAGAGAAATTCCCGGAAGACGTGACAGCTAATGAATTGGTCAAAACACATATAAGCAACACAACTGACCAAGAATTTAAAAAATAGTCATAAAATTAATCGCTATGCTTGAAAAAGACATAGAAAACACCAGAGAAGCTTTTGCTACAAAGATTATGGAACTTAAAAATAGTTGTGATGAATTAAAAGGTGCTATAAATGAGGTGCATAATAAAACGGAAGTGGCCACTGCACGAATTGAAGAGGAAAAGAGGAGAATAGGTGAATTAGAAGACACAAATATAGAAAAAGAGGAAGTTGAGAAAAAGAGAGATACATTGATCCAGGAGAACAAAAGGAGAATTCAAGAACTGAGTGATGCAATCAAATGGAACAATATTCATATCATAAGAATTACAGAAGAAGAAGAAGAAGAGAAGGAGAAAGGTGCTGTAGGAGTACTTGAACAAATTATAGCTGAGAACTTCCCCAATCTGGGGAAGGAAACAGACACTGAAAGCCAAGAGACACAGGGAACTCCCCTCAGACGTAACTTGAATCAAAATTTTGCACGACATATCATAGTGAAACTGGCAAAATATACGGATAAAGAGAGAATTCTGAAAGCATTTAGGCATAAAAGGGCCCTAACATACAAATTCAGACATATCAGGGTAGTAACAGACCTATCTACTGAAACATGGCAGGCCAGAAAGGAATGGCAGAAATCTTCAATGTGATGAACAGAAAAAATATGCAGCCAAGAATCCTTTATTCAACAAGCCTGTCATTCAGAATAGAAGGAGAGATAAAGGTTTTCCCAAAGACACAAAAATTGAAAGAATTTATTACCACTAAACCAGCCCTCCAAGAGATCCTAAGGGGGGCTCTATGAGGAAAATGTTGCAAGGAACACAAAGTACCAGAGACACCACTACAAGCATGAACCCTACAGAGAACACAATGACTCTAAACCCATATTTTTTGATAATAACACTGAATGTAAATGGACTAAATGTTCCAATCAAAAGACATAGGGTAGCAGAATGGATAAAAAAACAAAATCCATCTACTTGCTGTCTACAAGAAACTCATTTTAGACTTGAGGACACATTTAGATTGAAAGTTAGGGGATAGAGAAATATCTATCATGCGACTGAATTCAAAAGAAAGCTGACTTTAACCTCTACTACAAAGCTGTAATCATCAATACAGTATGGTATTGGCAAAAAAACAGACACATAGACCAATGGAATAGAATAGAGAACTCAGAATTGGATCCACAAATGTATGGCCAATTAATATTTGACAAAGCAGGAAAGAGGATCCAATGGAAAAAAGACAGCCTCTTTAACAGATGGTGCTGAGAGAACTGGAGAGCAACATGAAGAATGAGACTAGATCACTTTCTTACACCATACACAAAAAATAAACTCAAAATGGATGAAGGACCTGAATGTGAGACAGGAAACCATCAAACCCCTAGAGGAGAAAGGAGGAAACAGCCTCCTTAACCCCAGCCGCAGCAATTTCTTACTCAACACATCTCCAAAGGCAAGGGAATCAAGAGCAAAAATGAACTACTGGGACATCATCAAGATAAAAAGCTTCTGCACTACAAAGGAAACAATCAAAAAAATGAATAGGCAACCGACCGGAATGCGAAAAGATAGTTGCAAATGACATATGTGATAAAGAGCTAGTATCCAAATCTATAATGAACTCACCAAATTCCACGCCTGAAAAACAAATAATCCAGTGAAGAGATGGGCAGAAGACATGAACAGACACTTCCCCAAAGAGCACATCCAGATAGCCAACAGACACATGAAAAAATGCTCATTGTCACTCATCATCAGGCAAATACAAATCAAAACCACACTGAGATACCACCTCACGCTGGTCAGAGTGGTTAAAATGAACAAATCAGGAGACTATAAATGCTCGCGAAGACGTGGAGAAATGGGCCCACTCCTATACTGTTGGTGAGAATGTAAACTCGTACAGCCGCTCTGGAAAACAGTGTGGAGGTTCCTAAAATAAATATCAGTAAAACTCCCCTATGACCCAGCAATAGCACTGCTGGGGATTTACCCAAGGGATACAGAAGTGCTGATGCATAGGGGCACATGTACCCCAATGTTCATAGCGGCACTTTCAACAATAGCCAAATCATGGAAAGAGCCTAAATGTCCATCAACTGATGAATGTATCAGGAAGATGTGGTTCACCTATACAATGGAATACTACATGGCCATGAGAAAGAATGAAATCTGGGCATTCGTAGCAAAGTGGATGGACCTCGACGGTGTCATGCTAAGTAAAATAAGTCAGGCAGAGAAGGACAGATACCATATGTTTGCACTCATAGGTCTAACAGGAGAAACCCAACAGAGGACCATGGGGAGGGGAAGGAGGAAAAAGAGTTAGGGAGAGGGAGGGAGACAAAACACGAGA
>CM053579.1:52595516-52627428 GCA_028646485.1 Cryptoprocta ferox
AAATTGCACGAGCATTCTTCTCAAAGCTGGAACAAACTATCCTAAAATTCATATGGAACCACATAAACCCCTGAATAGCCAAGGTAATACTGAAGTAGAAAACCAAAACAGGAGGCATCAGAATTCCAGACTTTAGACTCTACTACAAAGCTGTCATCACCAAGACAGTATGGTACTGGCACAAAAACACATAGACCAACGGAATAGATTAGAGAGCCCAGAACTGGACCCACAAATGTATGGCCAATTAATCTTTGACAAAGGAGGAAAGAGTATCCAATGGCAAAAAGATAGCCTCTTTAATAGGTAGTGCTGGGAGAACTGGACAGCAACATGCAGAAGAATGAAACTAGACCACTCTCTTACACCATACACAAAAATAAACTCAAAATGGATGAAGAACCTGAACGTGAGACAGGAATCCATCAAAACCCTAGAGGAGAAAGCAGGAAACATCCTCTATGACCTCAACCCCAGCAATTTCCTACACAACACATCCCCAAAGGCAAGGGAATCAAGAAGCAAAATAAACTATTGGGACCTCATGAAGATAAAAAGCTTCTGCACTTCAAAGGAAACAATCAACAAAACTAATAGGCAACCGACGGGATGGGAGAAGATAGTTGCAAATGACATATCGGATAAAGGGCTAGTATCCAAATCTACAAATTAGTCACCAAACTCCACACCTGAAAAACAAACAATCCAGGGAAGAAATGGGCAGAAGACATGAAGAGACACTTCTCCAAAGAGGACATCCAGATGGCCAAGAAACACATGAAACGATGCTCAGCATCACTCATCATCGGGGAAATACAAATCAAAACTACACTGAGATACCATCTCATGCCAGTCAGAGTGGCTAAAATGAACAACTCAAGAGTCTACAGATGCTGGCAAGGATGTGGAGAAACGGGCACCCTCCTACACTGTTGGTGAGAATGTAAACTGGTATAGCCGCTCTGGAAAACAGTGTGTAGGTTCCTCAAAAAACTATCAAGAGAACTCCCCTATGACCCAGCAATAGCACTGCTGCGGATTTACCCAAGGGATACAGAAATGCTGATGCATAGGGGCACATGTACCCCAATGTTCGTAGCGGCACTTTCAACAAATTCAACAGTATTTGAATTCCTCAAAACTTAGAAATATAACTACCCTATAATTCAGCGATTGCACTACTAGTTATTTACCCAAAAATACAGAAGTACTAATTCGAAGGGATTTATGCACCCCATTGTTTATTAGCAACATCATCTACATTAACCAAATTATGAAAAGAGCCCCCAAAATGTCCATTGACTAATGAATGGATAAATAATTTGTGATGTATATATACAGTGGAGTATTACTCAGCCATAAAAAAAATCATGAAACTTGTCCTTTGCAATGATGTGGATTAAGCTAGAGAGTATTACGCTTAGGAAAATAGATCATTCAGAGAAAGACAAATACCATATGATCTCACTCATATGTTGAATTTAAGAAGCAAACCAAATGAGCATAGGGAAAAAAGAGAGAGAGGCAAAGCAAGAAACAGTGTCTTGTTTTTGTTTTGTTTTGTTTTGTTTTGTTTGTTTTTTAAGTGGGCTCCATGGGTATGGAGCCCAGCATGGGACTCAGAATGGGGCTCAGACTCACGACCCTGACATCAAGACCTGAACTTAGAAAAAGAGTTGGATGCTCCAAAGGCTGAACCACTCAGGCACCTCCAATGAAACAGAATCTTAACTATAAAGAACAAACTGATGGTTACCAGAGGGGAGGTGGATATGGGATGGGCTCAATGGGTGATGGAGAGTAAGGAGTGCACTTGTAATGATCACCAATGTTGTATGTAAGCTTAAAATTGTACATTTGAAGCTATTATTATAATGTATGTTAACTAAATGGAATTTAAATAAAAACTTTAAAATATATAGAGTATTTATATCCACAAAAAATATGTCAGATTTAGACAGTAAGTTCTAAATGCTACTCCTAATATTGATTCCTGACCATGTCTTGAAAAACAGGCTTAACCTCATTTTTATTTATTTATTTAGGTTTTTAATCTCCTTTTATTCAACAGGATTTGCTCAATCTGATTCAGTAATTTGCTCAATAAATTACAGGCTGGGAATATGTGGTTTGGGGGGGATGTTTCAATTAGCTTCAGAACTTTTTTCTCATAGAAAATATGTCCAAGTTTTGACAGGAATTTCATAATTATTTTTGCTAATGGGAAATGAAAACATGCCATGGTAAATTTGGTTTCCTTCCATGTATGTTAGCATGAATATCTGCATTTCAGAAGTAGATGATTAACAGGCCATAAAGTCTCAGTTTTAAGATTATGTGGTGGAAAGAACATTATATCTAGGACAAATCATCTAATTTTTCTGATCCAGAGTTTTATAATTTGTTAAATGGAATAGCAAGACCTTTCCACAAACTCCCAGGAATGTTACAAGGATCAAATGAGAGGAAATGGGAATATTTTTTATAAAGTATAAATTCTATAAGCTATACAATATTATTTATTCCATTTTTTATTGAAGCAACATTCTAGTACAACATTTTCATATCAAAGAAAAGAAATCTACGACACAGGTTTAATATCTTAAAAAATTACCCAGCTAGTAAGTCACAAAGCCAGAACTGGAACCCAATTGATTTATTCCTTACTGTTTAGCTCTAAGAACTATAGAAACTAGAGGAACTTAAACTTTTAACTCTGTATATGATCCTTTAACACACTCTCCCATGTCCTTGAAAACTCCAGTCTTTGATCACTGTAATATAAGGAAACTTTCCATTTTTGTTGGAAAATACTTACATGGAAGAGAAAGCTCCATATGACTTTATAATTTCTACATACTAGGTCTTGTTTTGCTCTATGAGTCTGAAAGAAGTAAGTTCAGTTCCTCTTCTCCTTCCCATGACAGCCTTGAAATATTTGAAGATACCTACTTTGTTCCAACTTATTCTGTTCCTCAAGCAAAGCACTATATTTCCTCTAAATATTAATTGAAAATTTTTATTTTATTTTTTCAGCATTTTCTTCCTTTTTATTTTTTAAATTTATTTATTAAAATTTACATCCAAGTTAGTTAACATATAGTGCAACAAATTTTCAGGAGTAGATTTCTTAATGCCCTTCATCCATTTAGCCTTTTCCCCCTCCCAAAACCCTTCCAGTAACCCTCTGTTTGTTCTCCATATTAAAGAGTGTCATATGTTTTTGTCCCCCTCCTTGTTTTTATATTATTTTTGCTTCCCTTCCTTTATGTTCATCTGTTTTGTATCTTAAAGTCCTCATGTGAGTGAAGTCATATGATATTTTTCTTTCTCTGACAATTTTGCTTAGCGTAATACCCTCCAGTTCCATCCACGTAGTTGCAAATGGAAAGATTTCATTCTTTTTTATGGCTGAATAGTATTTAATGATATGTATATACCACTTCTCTATCCATTCATTGATTGATAGACACTTGGGATGCTTCCATAATTTGTCTATTGTAAATAATGATGCTATTATCATAGGGGATGTATCCTTTTAAATTACTGTTTTTGTATTTTAGGAGTAAATTCCCAGTATTGCAATTACTGGATTGGTAGGGTAGTTCTATTTTTAACATTTTGAGGAAACTCTATAGTGTTTTCCACAGTGGCTGCACCAGTTTGCATTCCCACTAACAGTATATGAGGATTCCTTTTACTCTGCATTCTTGCCAATACTTGTTGCTAGTTGTTTGATTTTAGCCATTCTGACAAGTATGGGGCCATATCTCATTGTAGTCTGGATTTGCATTTACCTGTTAAGTGACATTGAGCATCTTTTCATGTGTCTGTTGGTCATCTGTGCATTGTCTTTGGAGAAATGTCTGTTCATGTCTTCTGCCCATTTTTTAACTGGATTGTTTTTTGAGTGTTGAATTGTATCAGTTCTTTATATATTTTGTATACCAGCCCTTTAGGAGATAGATCATTTGCAAATATCTTCTCCCATTTAGTAAGTTGCCTTTTGGCCTTGTCAATTGCTTACTTCATGACATAGATTTTTAAAAATGTAGCCCCAATAGTTCATTTTTGCTTTTGTTTCCCTTGCCTGGAGAGACATATCTAGAAAGAAGTTGCTATGGCTGGTGTCAGAGAAATTACTGTCTGTGCCCTCTTCAAGGATTTTTATGGGTCTCATATTTAGGTCTTTTATCCATTGTGAATTTATTTTTGTGTATGGTGTAATAAAGTGGTCCAGTTTCATCTGTTCAGTTTTCTTAGCACCATTTGTTGAGAAGACTGTCTTTTTCCCATTGGATATTCCTTCCTGCTTTGTCAAAGAGTAACTTACCACATAATTGTGGGTTTCTTTCTGGGTTTTCTATTCTTTTCTCTATGTGTCTATTTTTGTACCAGTACCATGCTGTTTTGATCACTATAGCTTTGTAATATAACTTGAAGTCTAAAATTGCAATGTCCCCAGCTTTGCTTTCTTTTTTTAAAGATTGCTGTTCAGAGTCCTTTGTGGTTTTAGGATTGTTTGTGCTAGTTCTATGAAAAAATGCTGTTGATATTTTGACAGGGATTGTATTAAATGTGTATGTTGCTGTGGCAGTATAGACATGTTAACAATATTTGTTCTTCCAATCCATGAGCGTGGAATGTCTTTCCATTTCTTTGTGTCATCTTCAATTTCTTACATCAGTGCTTTATAGTTCTCAAAGTACAAGTCTTTCACCATTTTGGTTCGGTTTACTCCTATCTATGTTATTTTTGATGCAATTGTAAATGGGATTGTTTTCTTAATTTCTCTTTTTGCTGCTTCATTGTTGGTGCATACAAAATGCAGCAGATTTCTGTACATTGGTTTTGTATCCTGTGACTTTACTGAGTTTCTTCATCAGTTTTAGCAATTGTTTGATGGATTTGGGGGGTGGGGCTCTATATTTCTGTGTTATCTGAAAATAGTGAAAGTTTTTCTTCTTACTACTGATTTGGATATCTTTTATTTCTTCTTGTTTTTGATTGCTGTGGCTAAGAATCCCACTACTATGTTAAATAACAGTGATAAGAATGGACAACCCTGTCGTGTTCCTGACTGTAGAAGAAAAGCTCTCGGTTTTCCCCGAGGATAATATTAGCTGTGGGGTTTTTGTGTATAACCTTTATTGTGTTGAGGTATATTCTCTCTAAACATACTTTGTTGAGAGTTTTTATCATAAATGATTCTTATCCTTTCTCTTATTGATGTGATATATTATGCTGATTTATTTACAAATATTGAACCACCCTTGTAACACAGGAATAAATCTCACTTGCTGGTGGTAAATGACTTTTTTAATGTATTGTTGTATTGGGTTTCATAGTATTGTGTTGAGGATTTTTGCATCTATGTTCATCAGAGATATTGGCCAGTAATTCTCTTTTTTAGTGGTGTCTTTGGTTTTTGTATTAGTGATATTGGCCTCAAAGAATGGATTTGGAAGTTTTCCTACCTTTTTTAAAAAAATAAACTGAGAAGGATAGGCATTGCTTCTTGTTTAAATGTTTGGTTAAATTCACCTGTCTAGCCATCTTTTCCTGGATCTTTGTTGGGAGTTTTATTTTTAAAAAAATTTTAATGTTTATTTTTGAGAGAGAGAGAGAGAGAGAGAGAAAGAGAGACAGATAGACAGACAGGCAGAATCCAAAGCAGGCTCCAGGCTCTGAGCTGTCAGTAGCCAACCTTACATAGGGATCAAACTCACAAGCCCTGAGATCATGACTTAAGCCAAAGTCGGACACGCTACTGACTGAGCCACCCAGGCGCTCCTGTTGGGAGTTTTTTGATTATTGATTCAATTTCCTTGGTGGTGTTCAGTCTGTTCAAATTTTCTATTTGTTTCTGCTTCAGTTTTGATTGGTTATATGTTGCTAAGAATTTATCCATTTCTTCCATGTAGTCTAATTCATTGGCATACAGTTTTTCATAATCTCTTATAACTGTTTCCACTTCTGTGGTGTTGGTTATATTCCCTCATTCATTTGTGACTTTGTGGTTTTGAGACCTTTCCCTGTCGCTCTCTCTCTTTTTGATGAGTCTGGCTAGAGGTTTATCAATTTTGTTAATCTTGTCACAGAATCAGCTCCTGGATTCATTGATCTGTTCTATTACTTTTTAGTTTGTATACCATTTATTTCTCCTCTAAACTTTATTATTTCCTTCCTTCTGCTAGTTTTGGGTTTTGTATGTTTTTTTCCTAGCTCCTTAGGGTGTAATGTTAGGTTCTTTTTTGATATTTTTAATTGCTTCTGGAAGGACGTTTTTATTGCTATAAACTTCCTTCTTACAAACACATTTGCCTTATCTCAAAGTTTTGGACCACTGCGTTTTCATTTCCGTTTGTTTCCACATTTTTTTTTAAATTTATTGTTTGATTTCCTGGTTGGCCCATTCATTGTTCAGGAGCATGTTATTTAACTTCCATGTATTTATGGTCTTTCCAACTTTTTTCTTGTGGTAGTCTTCTAGTTTCATAGCATTGTGGTCAGAAAAGATGCATGGCATGACTTTGATCTTCTTGAATTAGTCGAGACTTGTTTTGTATCCTAATATGTGGTCTGTTTTGGATAATGTTTCATGTGCACTTGAAAAGTATGTGTATTCTGCTGTTATGGGGTGGAATGTTCTGAATATATCTGTTCAATCTATCTGGTCCATTGTGTCATTCAAACCCACTGTTTCCTTGTTGATTTCCTTTTGGATTATCTGTACATTGATGTAAGTGGGCTGTAAAATTCCTCTACTATTATTGTACTACTATTGATTAGTTACTTTGTTATTAACTGTTTTATGTATTTGGATGCTTTCATGTTGGGTGCAAAAATATTTACAATGATTATCTATCCTTGTTTATTTGATCCCTTTATTATAGTAAAGTGTCCTACTTTGTCTCTTTTTACAGAATTTGTTTTAAGTGTATTTTGTCTGATATAAGTACTACTACTCCAGTTTTCTTTTGATATATATTTGCATGATAAATGTTTCTCCATCCTCTTTCTTTCAATCTGCTAAAATATTTAGGTCTGAAATGATTCTCTTGCAAGAAGTATATAGATGGGTCTTCTTTGTGTATCCATTCTGTGACCCTATATCTTTATATTAGAACTGTTATTACATTTACATTCAAAGTAAGTATTGATTGATATATATTTATTGTCTTTTTATTACTTGTTTGTGGTTGTTTTGGTAGTTTTTTCTGACACTTCTTTTGTTTTTCAAAGTTTGTTGGTTTTCTTTAGTGATATACTTGGATTTCTTTCTCCTTATTCTTTGCGTATATATTAGTGGGTTTTGATTTATGGTTACTATTGACTTTGTATATAATTTATTTTGCACAGAGAAGTCTACATTAGGTTGATGATTGCATAAGTTTGAACCCATTCTTTACTCATGCCCTACCCCCCCCACATTTTAGATATATGGTGATGGTGTCATACTTTACATCCCTTTATCTTGTGAATCCATTGACTGACTTTTTACAGAAATATTTCTTTTTACTGCTTTTGTGTTTTCCGTTTTTCATACTCTCACATATGGTCATTTCTTTCCACTCAAGGTGTACCCTTTAATATTTCTTACAGGGCTGGTTTAGTGATTATGAACTCTGTTAGTTTTTGTTTTTCTGAGAAACTATCTTCTCTTTTGTTCTGAATGAGAGCCATTCTAGATAGAGTATTTTTGGCTGCAGATTTTTCCCTTTCAGCACTTTGATTATATAATGCCACTACTTTCTGGCTTGGAAAGTTTCTGCTAAAAAGTTTGCTGATACCTTATGGGTTTTCCCTTGTATGTAACTGTGTTGTTTTCTCTTGTTGATTTTAAAATTATTTCTTTATCACTACTTTTTGCCATTTTGATTACTGTGTGTCTTGGAGTTGACTTCCTTGGGTTAATTTTGTTGGGGGATCTCTGTGCCTCCTGAATTTGTATATCTTTTCATTCCCCTGGTTAGGAAATTATTCAGCTATTATTTATTCATGTAGATGTTCTGCTCCCTTTTCTCTTTCTTCTTCTGGAATCCGTATAATGCAAAAGTTATTATATTTGATGGAGTCACTGTGTTGTTTACATCTATTCTTGTTTTTGCATAATTCTTTTTTGTCTCATTTGTTTAACGTGATTACTTTCCATTACTCTATCTTCTAGTTCATTAATTAGTTCCTCTGCTTCTTCCAGCTTGCTGTTCATTAGATCAAGCATGTTTCTAATATTGTTTATTGCACTCTTCATCTCTGATTGATACTTTTAAAATTGTTTCATCTCTGTCATAAGGGATTCACTGATGTCTCAAGCCCAGTGAGCATCCTTATGATCATTGCTTTAAATTCTCCATCAGGCATGGTACTTGTATCTGTTTTGCTTAGATCTCTGGCTGTGGCCTTATCTTGTTCTTTCATTTGGGATAAATTCTTCTGTCTTCTCTTTTTGTCTAAGTCTCTGCTTTCTTCTTTGTGTTAGAAAGCCAGTTATGTCTCCTGTTCTTGAAAGTAATGGTCTTATTAAGAAAACGCTTGTAGCACCCAGGGCCTGGTTCATCAGGGAGTGTCTCTGGTGTGTGCTGCGTGTGCTATGCTATTGTGTTTTGTCGTTTCTATGCTTCAGTCCAGTCATCTGTACTGGCTCTCTTTGCCTACTGTGGGCAGTGTTTGGTCCCTGGCCTGAATGTGGCAAGTTTTAACTAGGTGTGCTCTGGCTTTCTTATAATAAGAGCCTTGTCACCACCTCAACCCCATCTGAGTCCATGCAGAATTCTCTGGTCAGGAGATGTGCTGTGGGCAGAGGTTTTTGTTGGTCTTCTGAGGTAGGGGTCTGCTGCACTGAGACTGAGGGAAGCATGACTGAGAAGGGCAGTTTCACCAGAGTGCAGGGGTATGGGGCTTGATGTATGCAAGTTAGGCAGCAGTGTGGGTACATCATTGCTTCCTGCAGGTAGTTCTGTGTTTATGCTGAGGGGCAGGGGGAACTAAATGGCACTGGCCAGGTCCTTTGATCCCAGAGAGCTGTCTCTGTGAATGTTGCCTCTCAGGGACTAGATTTGAGAAGAGCAATTAATCTTCCCTTTGTGTGCTCAGGCATTCTTCAGATCACTGTTTCCATCCTTTCACCGTTGGGTTGCTTGCTTATCTTTTCTCCAGGTGGAGCATGGTCCTCTCTGGGCTCTACCCCAGCCAAGTCCGCTGACCTTTAAAACTCCAGGCTTTAAATCACGCTGGTTACCAGAACTCACGAAATTCAACCTATCTGGTTTTTAAAGCCAATGGCTTTGGGGAAATATTTTTCTTGTATATTCCCTTGTGTTCTCCTATTTGTCTGCCCTTCTCAGCAACAAGTTTCCCTCCCATCCACAGCACCTAAGAAATGTTTCTACCCTAAATGACAGTTCTGCAGTCCCTACTTCCTTTGATGTGACCTTTTCTCTCCCTTCAGTTGTGGACTTAGTTCTGTCAAGCTTCAGGTCTATTAGGCGGGTATTTAGGATGATTTGCTGGTTATCTAGTTGTATTCATGGGATGAGGTGAGCTTAGTGTCCTCCTACTCTGCTGCCATATTCCTCTCAAGCTTACCTCCCTTGCCAGATGAGCCATATTCAGGAAAATGTTTGTATCGCTGGTGTCAAAGAAATTACTGCATATGTTTTTATAGGAATTTTATTATTTCATGTGTCACATTTAGGTCATTAATCCATTTTGAGTTTATTTTTGTGTATGGTTTAATTAAGTGTTTCAGTTTAATTCTTTTGCATATAGTTGTCCTATTTTTCCAACACCATTTGATGAAGAGACTTTTTTCCATTGTATAGTCTTGTTTCCCTTTTGGACATTAATTAATCATAAAATGATGGATAAATCTCTGGATTTTCTATTATGTTCTAGTGATCTATGTATATATTTTTGTGTCAGTACCATACTGTTTTGATTACTACAGCTTTATAGTATATTTTGAAATCTGGGATTGTGATAACTGCAGCTTTGTTCTTCTTTTCTAAGATTGCTTTGGTTATTCAAGGTCTTTTGTGGTTCCATACAAATTTTAAGATTATTTGTTCTATTTCTGTGAAAAATGTTGACATTTTGATAGGGATTGCATAAATATGTAGATTGCTTTGGGTACTAAGGGCATTTAAACAATATTTCTTCTTTCAATCCATGAGCATAGAATATCTTTCCATTTGTTGGCATGATGTTCAATATCTTTCATCAATGTTTTATAGTTTTCAGAATACAACTCAACTCTTTCACCTCATTGGTTAAGTTTATTCCTATATATTTTATTATTTTTGATGCAATTGTAAATGGAATTTAAAAATTCTCCTTCTGCTAATTCATTATTAATGTATAGAAATGGAACTGATTTTTGTATATTAAGTTTGTATCTTGTGACTTTATGGAATTCAATTTATCAGTTCTAGCAATTTTTTTGGTGGGATCTTGAGGGTTTTCTATATATAGTATCATGCCATCTGCAAATAGTGACACTTTAACTTCTTCCTTACCAATTTGGATGCCTTTTATTTCGTTTTATTTTCTGATTGCTCTGGCCAGGGCTTTTACAACTATGTTGGATAAAAGTGGTGAGGGTGCACATCCTTCTCTTGTTATTGACTTTAGGGGGAAAGTTACCAGTTTTTCACTATTGAGCATGATGTTTGCTGTGAGTTTTTCCATATATGGTCTTTATTATTTTGAGGTGTGGTACCTCTAAACCTACTTTGTTGAAAGTTTTTAACATGGATGAATATTGTACTTTGTCAATGCTTTTTCTGCATCTTATGAGATTATTATATGGGTTTTTTCTCTCTCTTGTTAATGTGATTAATCATGCTGATTGATTTGTGAATATTGAACCACACTTGCATCCCTGGAATAAATCCCACTTGATCACGGTGAATAGCTTTTTAAATGTATTGTTTGATTCAGTTTGATAATATTATGTAAGATTTTTTGCATCTATGTTCATCCGAGATATTGGCTTGTATGTATGCATGTATATATTTGTAATGTCCTTAACTGGTTTTGGTATCAGGGTAATTCTGGCCTTGTAGAATAAATTTGTCATCTTTCTTTTTTGTTTTTTTTTTTTAATACTCTAGTATAATAGGTTTGAATTTTTCTTTAAATGATTAGTAGAATTAACCTATAAAGTGATCTGCTCCTGGAATTTTATTTATTGGGGGTGTTTGATTATTGGTTCAATATCATTGGTAGTAATTGGTCGGTTTATATTTTCTATTTTTTTCTCATTAACTTTTGGGAGGTTATACCTTTCAAGGAATGTATACATTTCTTCTAGATTATATAATTTATTGGCATATACTCTTTGATAGTATTCTGTCATAACCTTTGTATTTCTTTAATATTAGTTATTTCTTCTCCTTCATTTCTGATTTTAGTTATTTGAGTCATCTCTGTCACTGTTTCTGTCTCTCCCTTAACCTCTCTCTCTCTCTCTCTCTCTCTCTCTCTCTCCTCTTTGTGATGAGTCTGACTAAAATTTATTAATTTTATTGTGTTTTTAAAGAATCAGATCCTGGTTTCACTGATCTAATTTTGTCATCTTTATTTTATTTCTGTTCAAATCTTTTTTATTTACATTCTTATACTGGCTTTGGGCTTTGTTTTTTCTTCTTTTTTTTCTGGCTAACTCAGGTATAGTGTAAGTTGATTATTTGAGAATTTTCTTGCCTCTTGAGGAAGGCATGCATTGTTTTAATCTCTCCTCTTAGAAGAGCTTTTCATGTATCCCAAAGATTTTGGACGATTATAGTTTAATTTTCATTTGTTTCTATGTATTTTTTCATTTTCTCTTTGATTTTTTGATGGACACATTCCCTATTTAGTAGCATGCTACTTTGTCTTCATGAATTTGTGTTTTTTCCAATTTTTTTCTTGTGATTGATTTCTAGTGTTACACTGTTGTGGTCAGAAATGATGCATTATGTTTTCAATTTTTTGAATTTATGTAGACTTGATTTGTGGCTCAACATGTGATTTATTGTGGAAATTGTTCCATGTGCACTTGAAAAAAATGTGTATTCTGCTGCATTTGGGTGGAATGTTCTAAATATATCTTTTAGGTCCATCTGGTCTTAGGTATCATTCAAAACTACTGTTTCCTTGTTGACTTTCTGTCTGGATGATCAATTGATTGATGTAAGTGTGGTTTTAAAGTTTCCTGTTGTTATTGCATTTTTGTCCATTTCTTCCTTAATGTCTGTTAATAGTCGTTTTATGTACTTAAGTGCTCTGATGATTGGTGCATAAATATTTACAATTATTATACTCCCTTGTTGGGTTGCTCCTTTTTATCATTATGTAGTGTCCTTCTTTGTCTCTGGTTAGTCTTTGTTTTAAAATCTACTTTGTCCATTATAAGCATTGCAATATAGCTTTCTTTTTTTTTAATTACCAGATTCTTTTATTGGTAGATTTTTAAATTGACTCCTCTTCCCACCTTTCATCGATGTTTAAATATAGAAAGATGAGATATAACCTTTCAGAAATTCGGCAAACACATGTTTTCTTAGAACGAAAGGCAGACAACCTACCAACCACAGAGTATCTTTGAAAGTAGTGATGTCCTAACAGTAAGGTCTAATAGAAAGGGCCCTGGTGTTGGAGCCAGAGACTTGAGCTATAGTTTCACTGGTGACGTGGGAGAAGCGAGTTGTTTTGGGGGGGCTTACATGAAAATCTTATGATCCTTTTTTCTCCCATGGACACCTTGTCACCACAACATTTCAAAAAATGGGCTTTTTACTGAAATTGGTTTATCTCACTTCCCGTCCTTGGTGATGTGATACTTCTGTGATTTGTCTTTAACAGCAGAATTTCCAAAGTACCAATATTTGACACAGATTGTGATACAGTATGACCTTACATTTTTCCTCTTCAAGCATTTAATCTCCAGCTAACTGGTCCCTTCTTGCCCTCCAATAGCAATCATTGTTTTAAATACTTTCTATTATGTTTTCCATGTACAAAAAAAGTACACCCATTGTCTAGAAAAAATATAACATACAGGCAGCTAAACAATTATTAAAAATAATGGCAGAGATTAACCAAGCATTTGCTATGTGCCAGACCCTTGAATTATATCAATTTAGTCTCACCATAACACTATGAGGTAGGCACTATTATTATTACCCTTTTAGAGAAAAGAAAATATGTTGAGTGGGTCAATAGTTTGCTCAGCAAAGCAGCAAGTAAGTGGTAAAAATAAGAGGCTCTTAATGATAGAGAACAAACAAGGTTGATGGAGGGAAATGGGTGATAGATAGCCTAGATAGGTGATGAGTATTAAGGAGGGCACTTGTGATGTGCATTGGGTGTTGTATGTAAGTGATGAATCACTGAATTCTACTTCTGAAACCAATATTGCCCTGCATGTTGGCTAATTAAAATTTAAAAAGGAAGAAAGAAAGAAAGAAAGAAAGAAAGAAAGAAAGAAAGAAAGAAAGACGGGTGCCTGGGGTTCAGTTGGTTGAGCGTCCGACTTAGGCTCAGGTCATGATCTCACGGTTTGTGAGTTTGAACCCTGTGTGGGGCTCTGTGCTGACAGCTAGTTCAGAGCCTGGAGCTTGTTTTTGGATTCTGTGTCTCCTTCTCTCTCTCTGGCCCTCCCCCCCTCTCTCAAAAATAAATAAAACATAAAAAAATTAAAAAGAAAGTAAGAAAGAAAGAAAGAAAATGCTAGAGATATAGAAGTGAATGAGACAGGCATCTCATGGTGCTTATATCTTACTGTGCATGCATTTATGTGAGATGTGAATATACACACATATATACATATCTTTACCTTTGGTTGGAAAGGAGATATATGTGGTGGATGATAAAATTGGACAAATCATAGTTATGCATATGGATCTTGCTTATATAAAAAATATGGCAAGCTATGTCCCAAATATTACCAATGATTCATCCAAATGGTGGGACAGTGTTTGAGTGGTTAAGAGCTCAAGTCTGGGGATCAAGCAACCCAGCTTACCTTTTTATTGTATTTGCATGGTAAATGTTTTCCATCACTTCATTTTCAATCTGCATATATCATTAGGTCTGAAGTGAGTCTCTTACAGGCATCATATTGATGGATCTTGCTTTTTGTCCATTCAGTCACCCTATGTCTTAAGATTGCAGTATTTAGGCCATTTATATTGAAAATAACTGTTAATATGTATGTATGTATTGCATTTTGTTATTTGTTTTATGGTTGTTTTTGTATTTTTTCTGTTTATTTCTTTTTTTGCTCTCTTCCCTTGTGGTTTTATGGCTTTCTTTATTGATATACATAGATTCCTTCTTTATTAGTTTTGGTGTGTGTGTGTGTGTGTGTGTGTGTGTGTGTGTGTATCAGTTACAGGTTTTTGATTTGTGGTTACCATTAGGCTCATATATAACGTCTTGTGCATATAGGAATCTATATTAAGTTGATGGTCACTTAATTTTGAACACATCTTAAAAGCACTAAACTTTTACTTCCATCCCATGTTTTATGTAGATAATTGCATTTTATAGCCTTTTAGTTTGTAAATCCTTTGGCTGATTTTTATAAATATAATTTATTTTTAATGATTATGTGTTTTAACCTTTATACTGGTTTTATAAGTGGTTAATTGGCTACGTTATTATGGTTTTTATTTACCTGTGAAATTTTTTCCTTCATAATTTTCTGGCTTTTAATTATGACCTTTTCTATCCACTCAAAGAATTCTCTTTAACATTCTTGTTAGGCTTATTTAGTGGTGACAAATTTCTTTAACTTTTGTTTGTCTGGGAAACTGTATTCTTATTTTTTTAGTGTTTAATTATTTTTGAGAGAGAGAGAGCGAGAGAGAGAGAGAGAGAGAGAGAGCGAGCAGGAGAGGGGCAGAGAGAAAGTGAGACACAGAATCAGAAGCAGACTCTAAGCTCTGAGCTGTCAGCACAGAGCCCGATGAGGGGCTCCAACTCTGTGAGATCATGACCTGAGCTGAAGTCGGACGCTCAACTGACTGAGCCACACAAGCACCCCTGGAAAACTCTATTTATCCCTGTATTCTGAATGACATCCTTGCTGGGTAGAATATTCTTGGTTGCAGATATTTTTCCTCTCAGAACTTTGAGTATATTGTACTCTACTTTTTGGCTTGCAAGGTTTCTGCTAAAAAAATTACCTGATAGCATTATGGGATTTTTCTTATATGTAACTCTTTGTTTTCTCTTGTTGCTTTTAAAATTCTGTCTTTATTTTTAATTTTTGACATTTTAATTATTATGTTTCTTGATGTAGACCTCCCTGGATTCATTTTGTTGAGGGCACCCTATACCTTCTGGATCTGGATGTCTGTTTCTTTCCTCATATTTACAAAAATTCAGTTATTATTTCTTAAAATAAAATTTTTGCCCTTTTTCCCCTCCTCCTTTGGAGATCCCTATGATATAAATGTTATTACACTTGATGTTGCTTAGTTCTCTTAACCTATTCTAATTTCTTCTTTTTCTTTTTGTTGTTCAACTTGGTTGCTTTCCATTATTCTGTCACCCAGCTCACTGATTCTTATGCCCCCTTTAACCTACTATCGATTTCTCTTAGTGTATTTTTTTAATTTAAACTTTAGTTAACATACAGTGCATTATTGGTTTTAAGAGTAGAATTCAGTGATTCATCACTTACATACAACACCCAGTGCTTATCACAACAAGTGCCCTCCTTAATACCCATCACATATCCAACCCATATCCTACCCTCCTCCCTCCATCAACCCTGAGTTTGTTCTCTACCTTTAAGAGTCCCTTATGGCTTGTTTCCCTGTCTTCTCTTTTTTCCCCTTCTTCCCATATGTTTATGTTTGATTTCTTAAATTCTACATATGAGTGAAATCATACGGTATTTGTATTTCTCTGATTGACTTATTTCACTTAGCATAATATAGTCTAGCTCCATCCATGTTGTTGCAAATAGCAAGATTTTATTCTTTTTGATGGCTGAGTAGTATTCTAATATATATCCATTCATATATATTTGATATATATATCCATTCATACACATATATATCCATTCATATATATATATATCTATTCATATATATATATTTATATCTCCATTCATTTTATAGTGTTCTTCACCTCTGTTTTCTTTTAATGTTTTCTATCTCTTTATTGATAGTCTCAGTGAAATCTTCTACTCCTTTCTCAAGTACAATATGTATCTTTATGACCATTACTTTGAATTCTTTATTAGGTATGTTGTTTACCTCTATTTCATTTAACTCTTTTAGTGTGATTTTGGCCTGCTTTCATTTGAAACATATTCCTTTCTTTTCATTTTGTCTAACTCTGTGTTTGTTTCCATATATTAGGAAAGTCATTTACATCTCCTGATCTTGAATAACATGGCTTTATGAAGAAGAGACCCTCTATGGTGCCCTGTAGTGCAATATTCCCTGTTCACCTGTACCAGGCATTACAGGTGTGTCTCCTATATGGGTTTCATGTATTCTACTGTTGTGGCTAAGCTTCATTTGCCTTCAGTTCAGTTGGCTGCAATGGCCCACTTTGTCTTTTGTGGGTATGGTTTAGTCCCTAGGCTATTAGGGGAGAGGATGGGACTGCTGTGGGCTTGCAGTTGAACAATGTCAAGAGTAAGACCCTATGCCTGCCGTCAGCCCATTTGGTTGGGCTGCAGTACCACCAAACTTCAGGGTACTCTATGTACATTATCCCTAGAGAGGTTTCTATTGGTGGGTGCCACCTACAGAAAAACCAGATGCCTGACCCCAATTTATCTGCTGGGTTGTAGTGACTCTGAGCTTCAGGACTCTATTTCTGTGCTGCCTCCTGAGAGATTTTTGTTGGTTGGCAGGGATGACACTCAAATTAGATGCTTGACTCAAGTCCATCTCCTGGGGCTACAGACTCAGATTGGCAGGGCATTCTTTCTGCACTACAAGTTATAAAGCTCCTCTGTTTCAGCTGTAGTTGAAATAGTGTGTGTGGTTTTCTCCCTCTTCCCAGGTCAGGAATCACTTAGAAGTGGTGGCCATCCTTGCTGGAGCTGCTTGCAAGATGAGATGTGGCAGGAGCCACTTTTGAGAGCTTCTTAATAAGTGGGGTGGGTTGGTTGGGATGGATACATGGGAGAACACAGAGGCAATATCCATGCTATTAGCAAGTTTGGTAGAGGGTGCTCATGCTGGTGTTGGGTTATCTTTCCTGGGGCGGAGGTGGGAAATGACTCCTGGCAGCTCTATTGTTCTTGGAGAGAACCCCTAAAGATCCCTGCCCCTCCAGCATGAGTATTGAAATTAGTAAATATCTAATTTGTAACCAGGCAATTTTTAAACTGCTGCTTCTCTGCTGTTTCTAGGCAGGATTGCTTGTTATTCTGTATATATAATGGCAGGAACTCAGTTTCTTATTGCCCTCTGGATCTTCCAGAGCTAAGCCCACTAATTTTTTAAGTACCTGGAGTTGAGCCCTGCTGGGTGTAAAAAACTCATAACATTAAGCCTCACTGGTTTTCAAAGCCAAATATTACGGGAACTTATAGTTCCAGTGCAGGTCCCCATGCCTGGAGTGCCTGGTATTGCTCTGCTTCTCTCTCTTCTCTGCACTTATGTAATCCATTTCTGGTTAGTATTGCCAAGACATTGTTTCCCAACTGTGTTTCTGTCCCTCCTTTCGTTTTCTATGTGGCCTCCTCTCTGCAGTTAACTATATGTAGAAATTCTGTGTGCCGGCTTGGGGTTCATTTTTCTTGGTTCATTGAACTGATGCTGCTGTTATATCTAGGTGTGTCCTTGGGACAGGGTGAGCTTAGTATCCTCCTACTTTACCATCTTCTCGGAAGTCTCAATAGTTACTTTAAATGCAAAAGGTCTTAATGGTCCAATAAAAAGTCATAAAGTGATGAAATAGTAAAACAAAACAAAACAAAAACACCAGACCAACACAAATAAATGATAATAAATACAATATTCATGGTTTGGGAAAATTAATATCGTTAAAAGATCAATATTATCCAAAGCAATCTACAAAGTCAATGTGATACATATCAAAATTCCAAGTACATTTTTAACATAACTGGAGCAATAATGCTAAAATTTGTATGGAACCACAGAAGACCCTGGAAAACCAAAGCAAACTTGAGAAAAACAAAGCTGGATATATCACAATCTCAGATTTCAATATATATTACAAAGCTATAGTAATCAAAACAGTATGGCACAAAACCAGACACATATATCAATGGGATAAGATAGAGATCTGAGGAATAAAAAAAAAAACAGTCCAATACGGTCAGTTAATTTATGACAAAGGTGACAGAATACACAATATGGAAAAGATAGGGTTTTTTTTTTCAATAAATGGTGTTGGAAAACATGGACAACTACATGAAAAAAAATGTTGCATATAGCATGCACAAAAATAAATTCAAGATGGATTAAATACCTAAATGTAAGTCCTGAAACCATAGAACAAAATAAAACATAGGCAGTAAACTCTTGGACATTAGCCTTAGCAACATTTTTGGATCATTCTCCTCAGTAAAAGGAAAGAAAAGCAATATTAAACAATTGGGACTACATGAAACTGAAAAGATATTGCACCATGAAGGAAACCATTAATATAAAAGGCAAATCAAACCCCACTTAGTGGGAGAAGATATATGCAAATGATATATTCAGTAAGGGGTTAATATTCAAAAGATATGAAAAACTCCTACAACTCAACAGCAAATAATAATAACAATAACAGAATAAAATAGGCAGAAGATCTTTATAGACATTTTTCCAAAGAAGACATACAGATGGCCAAGAGACACATAAAATGATGCTCAACATCACTAATCACTAGGGAAATGTTAATCAAAACCACAATGAGGTATCACCTCACACCATTCAGAATGGCTGGTATCAAAAAGGGAAGAAATCACAAGTGTTGATGAGGATATGGAGAAATGGGAACTCTCATGTACTGTTGGTAAGAATGTAAATTGGTGCCACCACTGTGGAAAACAGTATGAAGGGGCCTCAAAAATCTAAAAATAGAAATACCATTCACTCCAGTAATTCTACTTGTAGGTATTTGCCCAAAGAAAATGACAACACTAATTCAAAAAGATATATACCTCTCTGTGATTATTGCAGCATTGTTTACAATAACCAATATATTGAAGTAACATAAATTACCATTGATAGATTGATGGATAAAGAGATATGGTATATATACACAATGGAATATTTCTCAGCCATGAAATAGAATGAAGTCTTGTCATTAGTGATGGACATAGATGGACTTAGAAGATATCATGTTATGTGAAATAAGTCAGACAGAAAAAGACAAATGTGATATGATTTCACTGATATGTGGAATGTAAAAAACAAAGCAAAACAAACAAATGAAATAACAGAATCAGACTCATAAATACAGAGAACAAACTGGTGGTTGCCAGAAAGTAGGGGATGGAGGGGAAGTGAAATAAGTGAAGGGAATTAAGAAATACAAAATTCCAGTTATAAAATAAATAAAGCATGGGGATGAAAATTATAGCATAGGGAATATAGTCAGTAATATTTTTATAACTTTGCATGGTGAAAGATGATAACTATACTTATAGTGGTAAGCATTTGATACACAATTGTTAAATCACGATGTTGTTTGCCTGAAGCGAATATTACATTTTATGTCAACTATTTCAATTTAAAAATATACATAAAAATATAAAAATTAAATCAATAAAATAATACTATATATTTTTGTATTATCTGAAATTACTAAAGTTCAATTAAGAAATTAATCCATAATTGGAAAGAAACTTTGGAATATGGCAGAGAAAGAGACCATCTCATCCCACAGATACTAGAAAACATCCACATCAGTGTAAATAATCCAGAAAATGGCCCAAAGACTGGGAGAATAAATTCCACAACTAAATGTAGAGAAGAGGTCACATCGAAGAGGATAGGAACAGTTGAGACACAGTGGGGAGCCAAATGGACCATGAGACTGTCTGCTTGATGAAGGGACCCACAGGTGAAGAGAAGAGGGGAGATCACATCCAGGATCTAGGAAGACAATTCCCCATGACAGTTGGCTTTGAAAAACACAGAGCCAAATTTGTGAGTTCTTACAACCAGTGGGACCTAAAGTCTGTAATTTTAAATCAGCTGGCTCTGCTCTGGAAAAGCCAAGAGGGCTAGAGGACACTAAGTTCCCACCCTTAAAGAGACAGCAAAACAAACAGCCTGCAGAGATACAGCTTAGACGCAGTAGCTTGAAAAATGCCTTCAGCATGCAGTAGAGAGACTTGTTTACTCATCTCAGAGAGTATCCTGCAGGAAAAGAGATCCTTAGGGGACTCTTCCAGGAAGAAAGGAGCTGGAAGGCTCCATTTCTTTCCCACCGTTCCCAGCATTAAGATGCTGATGCTGCCACTTATGGGAACCAGCACAGTGCTGACACCTGTTACCTAACTGGCTAACAATACTGTCCTGCCCCCCCCCCCCCCGCCATGCTCTAGCAGATCTGCCCCCTCCAGCCAGGCCTGCCTAAATCCTTGGCTGTAGATTCTCTCTCCCAGAAGACTGGTCTGAAAACCTTGTAAACACTGTGCTTCCTGCTCCATGCAAGTTGTGGATCCATCCTCTCAAATATGCTCTTTGATAGAGCCCAGGCTGGGCCCACAAGCCTGGCAATGTGCAAGCATCCTTGACAGGAACTACCAATACTCCAAAGAGACATTTTCCCTGCGGAGAGTGAAAGTAATCACAGACACCAGTGAGACTATGACCCCAGCATTGCGCTGGGAGAAGACAACTAGCCTGACCACAGACACCACCTACCAATGAAAGCTTCTCAGGAGACAATGCAGGGAAAGTGCCAGCAGTTTGGTGCAAGTGCATCTTGCAAATGCCTGGTCTGACTCATCTCAAGCTCAAGGCAGCCCCAGACTAGCCCACTAGAATCACAAGGAAGAAACACTGCCCAAAATAGATGACTGGAATGAAGGAAAAATTGGCTCAGCCACAACAGCAACACACATAGGAGACACCCCTGAAGTGCTAAGTTCAGGTGAGCAGGGGGCACTGTACTGCACAGTACTATAGAACCTCTCTTTCATAAGGCCACTATTTTCAAGTGGGAGATACAGCTGAATTTCTTATCACAGAGAAGCAGGCATAGAGAGTTAGACAAAATGAAGGGACAAAAGGATATGTCCCAAATAAAAGAACAGGACAAAATCACAGCAGGAGACCTGAACAAAACAGATATAAGTTATATCCGTGATAGAGAATTTAGAATTTAAAGGAATGGTCATAAAGATACTCCCTGGCCTTGGGAAAAGAGTGGAGGACATCAGGGTGACCATTAGTAAAGGGATAATAAAGTACCTATCAGAGATGAAGAACACAATAAATAAAATTAAAAACCCATTAGATGGAATAAATTGTAGATGAGAGGAAGCAGAACACAAATCAGTGAACTGGAGAGCAGAGTAATGGAAACTAACTAAGCTGAGCAGGCAGGAGAAAAATAAGACAAAATGAGAGTAGACTTAGAGAACTCAGTGACACCATCAAATTTAAGAGTCACATTATAGGGATCTCAGAAGGAGAAGAGAGAGAGAGAAAAAGACAGAAATTTTATTTGAAGAAATATAGCTGAAAACTTCCTGAATCTGGGGAAGGAAACTAATCCAGGTCCAGGAGGCACAGAGATCCCCCAACAAATCAACCCAAGGAGGTCTAGACCAAGCCACATAGTAATTAAAATAGCAAAAACTCATGATAAATAGAGAATTTCAAAAGGAACAAAAGAAAAGGAGATAGCTATATGCAAGGGAAACCCCATAAGGCTATCTGAATTTTCAGCAGAGACATTGCAGGCCAGAAGCTAGTGGCATGATATCTTCAAAATGACAAAAGGGAAAAATCTGTGGCCAAGAATACTCTATCCAGCAAGCTATCATTTAGAATAGAAGGAGAGATAAAAAGTGTCCCAAAAAGGTGCGCCTGGGTGGCTCAGTTGAAGCATTTGACTTTGACTCAGGTCATGGTCTCATGGTTCATGAGTTTTGAGCCCCTCATTGGGCTTCATGCTGATAGTGCAGAGCCTGCTTGCGACTCTATCTCTTCCTGTCCCCACTCTCTTTCAAAAAAAAATAAAAAAATAAATAAACCAAAAAAAATTTTCCTGGCAAACAAAAGCTAAAGAAATTAATGATGACTAAACCAGGTCTATGAGAAATGTTAAAGGGGACTCTTTGAGTGGAAAAAAAGACCATAAGTATGAGTAAAAATTATAGGAAGAATAAAAGCAGTTAAAATAAATATATCTATAAAAATACCAAAAAACGTGGGAGGAATAGCAGTAAAGAATGAATTCAAATTTAAGTGAATATCAATTTAATATAGAATGATATATGGAGAAGATGTTATATACAAACCTAATGGTATCCACAAGTCAAAAACCAGTAACAGATACACACACACACACACACACACACACACAAAAGAGAAAGCAATCCAAGCATATCACTGAAGAAAACCAACTTATGGTGAGAGAAGAGAGCAAGGGAGGATAAAACAGAGAACTATAAAAACAATCATAAAACAAGTAACAAAATGGCAATAAGTACATACTTTTCAATAATTAATTTGAATGTAAATGGTCTAAATACTCCAATCAAAAGGAAAAGATGATGAAATGGACTAAAAACAAGACCCATCTATATGCTGCCTATAGGGTGCTCATTTCAGACCTAAAGACACATACAGATTAAAAGTGAGTGGATGTAGAAACATTTTATCATGCAAATGGATGTGAAAAGGTAGCAATACTTATATCAGATAAAACAGACCTTAAAAAAAGATTGTACAAGAGACAAAGGACACTATATAAAGTGGGACAATCCACAATGTATATTTAACAGTTGAAAATATTTATGCACCCCAAATGGAAAAACCCAAAACATCAAACATTTAATAACAAACAAATGAACTAATTAAAAGTAATACAATAATAGTAAGGAATTATAACACCTCACTTACATCAATGGACAGATCATACAAATAGAGAATAAACAAGGAAATAGTGCCTTTGAATGACACATTGGATTGGACGTATTTAATAAATATATTCAGAACATTCAATTCTAAAAAAAAAAAGATAATACACATTCTTTCCAACTGCAAACAAAATATTCTCCAGATTAGATGACATATAAAGCCACAAAAGAAGTGTCAATAAATTAAAAACAATCAGTCATACCATGCATCTTTTCTTACCACAATGCTATGAAACAAGAAATCAAGCACATGAAAAAATCTGAAAGAGCACAAATACATGTATGTTAAGTAACATGTTACCAAACAATGAATGGGTCAACAAAGGAATCAAAGATGAAATTTAAAAGAAAACATGGAGACAAATGAAAATAAAAATATAATGGTCCAAACTCTTTGTAGCAAAAGCAGTTCTAAGAGAAAAGTTTATAGCAATACAAGTCTACCTCAAGAAGCAAGAAAAATCTCAAATAAACAACCTAACCTTACACCTAGACAAAGGAGAACAAAGAAAATTCAAAACCAATAGAATGTAGAAAATAATAAAGATTACAGGAGAAATAAATATTATACAAACTAAAAAACAATAGAACAGATCAATGAAACAAGGAACTGCTTCTTTGAAAAGATCAACAAAATTTATAAACCTATAGTTAAACCCATCACAAAAAAACTAAAAATACAGAGGACATGGGAGAGGAGAAATAACAACCGGCACCAAGAAATATAAGGATTGAAGAAAATATTATGAAAATTATATGCCAGCAAATTGGACAACCTAAAACTAATGAATAAATTCCTAGAAATATATAAACTACAAAAACTGAAGCAGGAAAAAATAAAATAAAATTGAACAGACCAGTTATCACCAATGAGATTGAATCAATAATCAAAACACTCCTAAGAAACAAAAATACTGGACCATTCAGCTTCACAGGGTAATTCTATCAAGCATTTAAAAATGAGTTAATACCTATTCTTTCTAACCTTTCAAGAAAATAGAATAGGAAGGAAACTTCTAAATTCATTCTATGAGGCCATGATTACCCTGATACCAAAACCAAATAAAGACATCACGCAAAAAGAGTAATATAAGCCAATATCTATGATGCACATAGATGCAAAAATCTTCAACAAAAAATTAGCAAACTGAATCCAAGAATACATTAAAAAAATCATTCACCACAATCAAGTGGGATTTATTCCTGGGATTCAAGTATGGTTCAATATTTGCAAATCAATCAACATGACACAACACATTAATAAATGCATTAATTGCATTTGATAAGAGAATAGTACTGTCTTTATAAAAGAAATAAGTGGCTTTGTTTATAATTGACTTACGAAGACTATACTGTATTTAAGTGGAAGAAAGAAATCATTACAGGAAACTATTTAAGAAAATGGGTTAACCTGGTCAGAATTCCAGGATATTTTCAGTAAACTGTGATTAATGAGGAGGAATATCATCTTTCTCTGATGAATAGGCATTTTGTAATGTCCAGTGAAACTGGCCTGGAATGTGTCAATCACAGAAAAAGTACTGGATTGGAAACATCAACTGGAGTTGTTTTAGTGAAGTGGATTGAACAGGGCATAATTATTCCCACCCCACTACTCAAAGAAAATTACAGCCCCCCCCTCAAAAAAAAGAGAGAAAAAAGAAAAAAGAAAATACTACTAGATTTCCTTTAGAGAAGTTGATAAAGGTCAGATAAAACTCAGGGATGTGGGTAGACCTGCTACATATAAGTGCTCAGGTTGTTCACTGTCCAAGGATGTTTCATCTAAGGGGACAGTTTTTACATTATGGATGGGTCCTAAGTCATATGAGAAGGCAGCAGGTGGCATGGAGATTCTACACCTCTCAGTCAAGTTCTAGAGCAGAAGAAGAGAACACCATCTTATGTAAACACACACTGGCACATATAGCCACTTACACAATTGAGAGGGCACACATATACACACTCACTGGCAAACACACATGTTTGAAGCTGCACCATCTCTTTTGCTGTACTTTACATCTTTCCCTGAAAGTTGTTTTTCTGTCTTCCTCATCAATTTCAACATCTGATTCTAACCTCCCAGAAAGTTTTCATACCTGATACAGTCATCTTATCTGGAGTCAGAGAGAGAGGCTTAAAACATAAACACTTCCTATTGAATGTGTGATTTAGTATCTATCCAGGGTTCATGTGAGCTAGCACAAATATGAATGCATTTGTACACGCACGTAGGGCTGTTTCCTCCACAAATATAATTCTTTCTATGTATGATTCTTGACTTTGTGCAAAAATTTTAAATTTAAATTTTAAATAACTTTAATTAATTAATTAATTTTTACTTGGGGGAGGAAGAAGCACCTTTTTTCCTATTTATACAATGTCCCTAACTGAAGTTCAGTGCCATGTACAATGGAGAATTAAGGACAAAATAGAGTGAAAGAGGATGATAAAACATGTTTCACAGATGTATTTTGTAAATGATTATCTCCTTTCTTCAGAATCACTTATTAATTGTAACTTATTTCTGTGCAGTTACAATGTGTTATGTAGTGGAGATACAGAAAATGGTAAGGCATAGGTTCTGTCCTTGAGGAAACTATAGTTTGGGATTATAAAGGATAGTGACCAGAATCATGCCACTTAACCTTTTCAAGGAATTCTACATACATTAACAAACTTTTCGCCCTGTACTCCTACATAATGCAATCATGTTTGGCATGTAGTATAGTTAAGGTTTCAAAATGTCAGATTTCCAAAATCATCAGAATTAAGCATGCTTATCATATGTAAGTTTGGATAAATAACTTGTCGAAAACAATGGCAATTTTGACATTCCTTAAAACTCACTTGTGGAAGGCTGTGTCTTAAAAGTTCCCTGGAAATAGAATGATTTGTTCACATGAATGTACTTTGTTGTACAGCATATGAAACCAATGATGCTTCTAATTCTGTATGACTTCCCTTGCTTGATTCACTGATGGATGCATAACATTAATTTCAATGAAATAACAAGGGTGTGCAGTGACATAACCCCAATGAAGAGGTTCAGACAATCCCCATATCCAAGGCTATATTTAACCTTCCATGAAGATAAAAACTTATGATTTGAACTTGTAAGAAGGAGTGAGTGGAGAAAAGTATCATGTGGAGAAAAAGGAGTGTTAGGCTGAGAGTGTTAAAAATATTATGGGAGTCAAGCCTCCTACAGCAGGGACTGGACATTTACAGATTGTCATTATAATAGGATCATAATCAAGGTGAGGGTGCATAATACTAAACCTTTGTGATGGGGATATGTATTCTTTATCAAGAGTTGAGGGTAAAGGCATTAACTTTCTGTTTTTGACTACCCTGCTTTGGGGTCAGAGCTGAAGATTGCATGTTTCTGAAAGAAATGCCAGCAGGCAAAAGAGATCCAGACAATGAACAAAACTAAGAATATGTGTGAAAGAAGAGGAAACTGGTATAAAAACACACATATGCTGTTTTCCAGAGTGGCTGGTAAAAGAGTTTACATTCCCCCCTGGCAGTACAGGAGGGTTCCCCTTTCTCTGCATCCTCGCCAACACCTAATGCTTCTTGCATTGTTGATTTTAGCCATTATGACAGTTGTGAGATGATATCTCATTGTAGTATTGATTTGAATTTCCCTGATGATGAATGATGGTGAGGATTTATTCATATGTCTATTGATCATCTATATGTCTTCTTCGGAAAAATGTCTCTTCATGTCTTCTGTCCAATATTTAATTGGATTAAACTTTTTTGGGTGGTCTTGAGATTTATAACTTCTTTATACTCTTGGGATACTTGCCCTTTATCAGCTATGTCACTTGCAGATATATTCTCCAATTTCATATATTGCCTTTTAGTTTTGTTAATTGTCTCCTGCATTATGCAGAAAAGCTTTTTAGTTTGATGAAGTCCTAATAGTTTATTTTTGCTTCTGTTTCCCTTGTTTAAGGAGAATATCTAGATAGAGGTTGCTATGGCAAATATCAAATAAATTACTGACTGTGCTCTCTTCTGGGAGTTTTATGGTTTCAGCTCTCACATTTAGATATTTAATCTATTTTCAATTTATTTTCATGTGGTCCACAAAAACTACGGAGTTTCCTCAAAAAAAAAATTAATACAGAACTACCCTAGGATCCAGCAATTGGACTACTATATATTTACATAAAGAAAACAAAAATATGAATTCAAAGGGATATATGCACCCTGATTATAATAGCAGCATTATCTGTAATAGACAAATTATGTAAAGAGCCCATAAGTTTATCAGGAGATTTTTCAGTAGACACTTTTGAATACAGAAAGGAATGGCATAGTATATTCAAAGTGCTGAATGGTAAAAATCTGCTGCCAATACTATATCAACAAGGCTATCATTCATAATAGAAGGAGAGATAAAGAGTTTCCCAGACAAATACAAATGAAAAAAGTTCATGACTCATCAATCAGCTTTGCAAGAAATATTAAAGTGGAATCTTTGAGTAGAAAGGAAAGCCATAAGTGAGAGTATGAAAAGTTGGAAGCACAGACGAAGTAAAAATAAGTGTATCTGTAAAATTACTCAAAAGATTCACAATATAAAAGGATATAAATTATGACACCATCACCTAAAGCATGGTGGGAGAGGAGTAAAAAATTGGTTCAAACTTAAGTAACCATTGACATAATATATACTGCTATATTCATAAGATGTCATATACACACCTAATAATGGCAACCACATATCAAAAACAAGTAATATGCAAGCATAAAGAGAAATAAATATAAGTATATTGGTAAATAAAGCCAAAAACCCACAAAAGACAGCAAGAGAAGAAAGGATCAGAGATAAACTACAAGACAACTACAAAACAAGTAACAAAATGGCAATAAATACACATCTGTCAATAATACTTTGAATGTAAATGGACTAAATGTCCCAATCAAAGACATAGGTTAATAGAATAGAAAAAACAAGATGCATCTATATGCTGCTTACAACAGACCTCATTTCAGACTTGCAGATTGAAAGTGAGGGGATGGAGAAAACACTATCATGCAAAGGGACAGCAAAAGAAAACCAGACTATCAATGCTTATATTGGACAAACTAGAATTTAAAACAAAGACTGTAATAAGAGATAAAAAAAGAACACTCTATAATCATAAATGGAACAATCTAATAAGATAAAACAATGGTAAACATTATGCACTCAACATGGAAGCACACAAATACATGAAAATGTAAAAAACAAATATAAAATAAATAATAATAATAATAATACAATAATACTAGAGGACTTTCATGCCCCATTTATATCAATGGACAGGACATCTAAACAGACAAACAACAAGCAAACAGTGGCTTGAATGACATATTGGACCAAATGGACTTAACAAGTATATTCAGAACATTTCATCCTAAAACAGCAGAATACACATTCTTATCAAGTGCACATGGATCATTATCTAAAATAGACTATATATCAGCTGACAAAATAAGTATCAACAAGTCAAAAAGATCGAAGTCATACCATGCACCTTTACTGACCACAATGCTATGAAACTGGAAATAAGACACATGAAAAAATTTGGAAAGAACACAAACACATAGAGGTTAAATAATCATTGTGACATGTGTAAGGTTAAATAACATGCCACAAACACAATGAATGGTCAACCAAGACATCAATAAATAAAAAAAAATTACATTAAAACAAATGAAAGTAAAAATACAATCATCCAAAATCTTTGGGAGGCAGCAAAAGGAGTTCTAAGAGGGAGGTTCATAGCAATACATGTCTAAATCTAGAAATAAGAAGACTTCCTAAGATGGCGGAGAAGTGGGGAGCTCTGTAATCTGCACTCGCCCGCATCGATTGAACTGAGAAGGACTGAAGGGAGAATACACTGAGTTGAAAGTGGGGGAAAAGAAGAAACAGACGCCAGAAAGAAGACAACCTCAAAGATGCCTGAGTGAGTGATTGTGAACTGGAAATTGGAGGACGGGCTGGCCCCGGAGGTACAGGGGGAAGGAGCCCCAGCCCAACACAGGGAGAACTCGCTGTGCCCCGGAGAGACAAGGGGAAGAGAAAGAGAGATGGAAAATGCACATAGAACAATCTTTAAGGGAGGAAAAGCTCGCCCGTCTCCACATATATAACTGCTGGGCTCGGGGGGAGAAATCCATCCCATCTGGCTGGCGAATTCTTCCTTGGGTGCGGCGGTGGCAGCAGCACCCATTCCAGGTGGCACTGGGAAAGGCAGCCCCCACCGCCTGCGCGACCCCGGCTGGGAGGCCGGCCGCCAGCGGGAATGCATCTCATCTCCAGTGACAGTGTTGAACTGAATGGACTAGGATTTGGAAGTGAGGCGGAGCTTGGAAAATACAGTTAGGCTCGCCAGTGGCACAGGGAGATCGGACTCAGAAGAGCGGGTTGCAACGCATGGATCCAGCAGAGCTTGAAGCACCGCCATTCTTCTCTCCACAACCCCCAAGGCGCGGCCTAGGAAAGCAGCCCCCGAGACCCACCTACCTACGCTAAACCATGCCCATCCACACCGGAAAGTTGTCTTTTTTTCTTTTTTTCCCCTTTTTCTTTGCTTCTCCTTCTTTTCTGCTGCCATCCAGATATATTTCCCGTAGCATATTCTTATCTCTCCTCTTGGCTGGTTATACACTTTTAGACTGTCCACAGTCTTTTGCTGTCTCTCTCCCCCGCTTGTTTTTGTTTTTGTTTTTGTTTTTGTTTTTGTTTTTCTTCTTTTTCTTCTTCTCCTCTCTCTCTTCTTTCCTTTCCTTTCCTTTTCTTTACTTCCTTTCCCCTTTTGGTTTGCTTGTTTGTTTGAATTGTCTGAGTGTTTGCATGCTTTTGTTCCCTGTATGTTAGTCTGTATTCCTTTTCAGGGCTACTTCAAGAAACAAGCCAAAGTGCACATGATGGAGAGTCCCAAATATCACTGACCAGGGAAGTAAAATAATCAAAGGCACGACAAGAGAAACCGAGAGACACCATTAAAAGAACACATTCTGAAACGACAGGCCCTGGACAGTCAATGAGCCTCCATCAATAGAGCAATACTAACAGGTACACAGTGCATAATGAGTTTCTAAAACTGACAAGAGACAGAAAGCTAGCCAAAAGCTCGAAACGAAAGAACTCTCCTCTAAAGAAACTCCAGGAAGAAGTCACAGCCACAGAACTGCTCAAAACAGATTTAAGCTACATAACCAAACAAGAATTTAGAACAACTGTCATAAAATTAATTGCTGGGATAGAAAAAAACATCAAAGAGGCTATTGATACACAGACTAGGGACCTTCAAAATAGCTGTGATGAGTTAAAAAAATGCTATAAATGGGGTGCATAATAAAATGGAGGTGGCCACTGCACAGCCTGAAGAGGCAGAGAGGAGAATAAGTGAATTATAAGGCACAGTTATAGCAAAAAAGGAAGCCGAGAAAAAGAGAGAGAAATTGAAACAGGAGCACGAAAAGAGAATTCGAGACCTGAGTGATACAATCAAACGGAACAATATCCGTATCATAGGAATTCCTGAAGATGAAGAAAGAGAAAAAGGTCCTGAAGGGGAGCTGGATCAAATTATAGCTGAAAATGTCCCGAAATCCAAGAGGCCCAAAGAACCCTCCTAAGACGTAACTTGAATCGATCTTTGGCACGACATATCGTAGTGAAAATGGCAAAATATAAAGACAAAGAGAGAATTCTGAAAGAAGCTAGGGATAAAAGGGACCTAACATACAAAGGGAAACCTATCAGAGTGGTTACAGACCTTTTTAACAAAACTTGACAGGCCAGAAAGGAATGGCAAGAAATCTTCAACGTGATGAACAGGAAAAATATGCAGCCATGAATCCTTTATCCAGCGAGCCTGTCATTCAGAATAGACGGAGAGATAAAGGTGTTCCCAAATGAACAAAAATTGAGAGAATTCATCACCACCAAACCAGCCCTACAAGAAATCCTAAGAGGGATTCTATGAGAAAAATGTTCCAAGGAATACAAGGTACCAGAGAGACCACTACAAACATGAAATCTACAGAAAACACAATGAACCCAAACCTACATTTTTCAATAATAACACTGAACATAAATGGACTGAATGCCCTATCAAACGACACAGGGTAGCAGAATGGATACAAAAACAAAACCCATCCATTTGCTGTCTAGAAGAGACTCATTTGAGACCTGAAGACGCCTTCAGATTGAAAGTAAGGGGATGGAGAAATATGTATCACGCGACTGGTAGTCCAAAGAAAGCCGGAGTAGCCATAATTATATCAGACAAACTGGACTTTAAAGTAAAGGTAGTCACAAAAGATAAAGAAGGACATTACCTAATAATTATAGGGTCTCTCCATCAGAAAGAGCTAACAATTATAAACACCTATGAGCCGAATTTGGGAGGACCCAAGTACATGAAATAATCACAAACAGAAACAATCTTATTGATAAGAATGTGTTAATTGCAGGGGACTTTAACACTCCACTTACAGCAATGGATAGATCAACCAGACAGAAAATCGTTAGAGAAAAAATGGACGTGAATCACACATTGGAACAGATGGAATTGATAGATATATTTAGAACTCTGCATCCTGAAGCTAGGAAATTCACCTTCTTCTCGAGAGCACATGGCACATTCTCCAAGATAGATCACATACTGGGGCATAAAGCAGCCCTTCATAAATACAAACAAATTGAGATTATACCATGCACACTTTTGGATCACAATGCTATAAAACTTGAAATCAATCCCAGGAAAAAGTCTGGAAAACCTCCAAAAATGTGGAGGTTACAAACCACCCTACTAAAGAATGATTGGG
>CM053579.1:52627928-52661582 GCA_028646485.1 Cryptoprocta ferox
GATGGTCTTGGTGGAGGTCACTTGTGGGGAAGAGCACTGGGTGTTATATGGAAACCAACCTGACAATAAACTATAAAGTTTAGTAATAAAAAAAAAAAGAGTCAGATGCTGAACTAAACGTGCCATGCAGGCAACCCTGAATACTAACCCTTTATCGGACATGTCATTTGCAAATATCTTCTCCCATTCTGCACATCGCCTTTTTTGATTGTATTCTTCACTCTGCGGAAGCTTTTTATTTTGATGAAGTCCCAATATTTTGCTTTTCTTTTGTTTCCCTTGCCCCAGGGGGCATATCTAGTAAGAAGTTTCTATGGCCAATGTCAAGGAGATTACAGTCTGTGTTCTCCTTTAAGATTTTAATGCTTTTCTGTGTCACATTTAGGTCTTTAATCCATTTCGAATTTATTTTTGTTTATGGTGTAAGAAAATGTTCCAGTTTCATTCTTTTGCTTGTTGCTGTCCAGTTTTCCCAACACCATTTGTTGAAGAGACTGTTTTTTTCCCATGGATTTTCTTTCCTGCTTTGTTGAATATTAATTGACCATATGGATTTTTAATCCCATTTATAATAGCATTAAAATAAATTTCAAAAAACAGTTAGGAATACATTTAACAAGAACTGCAAAATTTGTATACTGAAAACTAAAAAGCATTGGTGAAAGAAAGTTAAGAATATCGAAAAAATTGAAAGACACCCTATGCTTATGGATTGGATGACATAATATTCTTAGAATAGCAATACTCCTCATATTGATGTACTGATTCAAAACATTTCCTAAAAAAAATCTCAGCTGGTTTCTTCAGAGAAAATGACAAGCTAAAATTCATTTGGAAATGAATAGCCAGATAATAGCCAAAATAATCTTTTAAAAAAGAACAAAGTTGATAGAGTCACACTTAACCAATTTCAAAATATACTACAAAGCTATGGTAATCAATATTGTGTGGTGCTGGTATAAGGTAGACAGACACAGATCGGTGAAATAAAAGTGAGAGTCCAAAAAACAAACCCATGCTTTCATGCTAATAGATATTTGACAAGAGCACCAAGACAATTAAATGGGGAAAGATAATCTCTTCACAAATGGTACTGGGCCAACTAGATATAAATATTCAAAAGAATGGCTTTAGACCTTTACCTCACACCACACACAATGCAAATATTAACTTAAAGTGGGCCATCTACCTAAAATTAAGAACCAAAATTATAAAATTCTTAGAATAAATAATCATAAAACTTCAAGATTTAGGGTTAGACAATGGTTTCTTAAATGCAATATAAAACCCATAAACTATAAAAAAAGATTAAAAAGTTTTATTTCATCAAAATTAAAACATTTGCAATCTAATAACATCATCAAGAAAGTAAAAAGACAATTTACAGAATAGAATAAAATATTTACCATTCATATCTGGTATGGGATTAGTATACACAGTATGTAATGAACTCTTACAATTCAAGATCAAAGACTAAAATGACAATTTAAAATTGGAAAAATGATTTCCACTCACTTTCACCTATATTACTCATTCCCACAATCCCTCCCCTCTGGCAACCATCAATTTGTCCTCTGTATTTATAGGTCTGATTATACTTTTTGTTTATGTGTTTGTTTTGTTTCATTTCCCAGATTCCACATAAGTGAAATCATATGGTATTTGTCTTCCTCAGTCTTATTTCATTTAGCATAGTACCCTCTAGTTTCAGCTATGTTGTTACAAATGGAAAGATTGTATGTGTTCTCATGACTAATATTCCATTGTATATATAAAAGGTACAGCATAAGGAATATAGTCAATGGTATTATATATAACAACATTGTATGGTGACTACGTTTGTGGTGAGTGTAAATGTATAAACTTATTGAAACTATGTTGTACACTTGAGGGGCGCCTGGATGGCTCAGTCCGTTAAGTGTCCGACTTCCGCTCAGGTCATGATCTCACTGTTTGTGAATTTGAGACCCTCGTCAGGCTTTATGCTGACAGCTCAGAGCCTGGAGCCTGCTTCAGATTCTGTGTCTCTCTCTCTCTCTGCCCCTCCCCTGCTCATGCTCTGTCTCTCAAAAATAAATAAATGTTTAAAAAATTTTTGGAGGGGCACCTGGGTGGCTCAGTCAGTTAAGTGTCCGACTTCAGCTCAGGTCATGATCTCCCAGTCCGTGGGTTCGAGCCCTGCGTCGGGCTCCATGCTGACAGCTAGTTCAGAGCCTGGAGCCTTTCTTCGGATTCTGTATCTCCCTCTCTCTCTGACCCTCACCTGCTCACACTCTCTCTGTCTCTTAAAAATAAATTTAAAAAAATTTTAAATATAAAAAAGTAAAAAAATTTTTTTGAAACTATGTTGTTTCAAAACTTGACACTAATGTAATATTTCGTGTCAACTATACCCACATTATTTATTTATTTAATGTTTATTTATTTATTTTGACAGAGAGAGAGAGAGAGAGAGAGAGAGAGAGAGAGAGAGCATATGTGCATGATGGGAGAGGGGCAGAGAGAGAGGGAAAGAATCCCAAGAAGGCTCTGCACTGTCAGTGCAGACTCCTATGCAGGACTCAGTCTCACAAACCATGAGATCATGACCTGAACTAAAATCGAGTCATACACTTAATCAACTGAGCCCCCCAAGAGTCCCCCAATTTTTTTAAATGGGCAGATTATTGGAATAGATGTTCATCCAAAGAAGATAAATGACCAGCAAGCATATGAAATTGTGTTCAACATCACTAATTATCCAGGAAATGCAAGTGAAAACCACAATGATATATCACCTTGCACCTGTTAGGATCGTTATTATCTAAAAAAAATAAAAGTACTGAAGAGGATGTAGAGAAATTGAAACTTTTGTACACTGTTGGTGGGGATTAAAAATGGTGCAGGCACTATGGAAAATGGCATGGAGATTCCTCAAAAAATTAAAAATAGAACTACCGTATGATTCAGCAATTCCATTTCTGGGTATATGTCCAATAGAGAATAGAAATGAAATCATAATCTCAAGGAGATCTGGACCTCCATGTTTATTGCATCATTATTTACAATAGCCAATATATGGAAATAACCCAAATGTTCATTAACAGATGAATGAAGATGATAGATAGATAGATAGATAGTTAGATAGATGATAGATAGATAAAAAGATAGAATTTTATCCAGCCATAAAGAAGAAAACCCTACCATTTGCAACAACATGGATTCACCTGGAAGACATTATGTTAAGTAAAGTAAGCCAATCACAGAAGGACACATACTGTATGATTCCATGTATATGAAGTATCTGAAATAGTTAAACTTATAGAAGCAGAGAACAGAATGGTGATTGTCAGGGATTTGGGGGGAGGAGGAAATTGGGAGGAAATGGACATAAAATTTCAGTTATAAAAGATGAATAAATTGTAGAGATCTGACGTACAACATTGTACCTATAATTAACAATATAGTATTGTACACCTAAAAATTTGTTAACAGAATAGATCTAATGTTAAGTGTTCTTACCACACACACACACACACAAAAAGGTGCAAGCAAACTTTTGGTGATAATGAAAATGTCTATTTTCTTGACATGATATATATATATATAGTTTTTTGTATATCAGATATATTTCAATAAAGCTCTTAAAAATATATTGATTATAGTTTTCAGCATACAGATCTTTTACATCTTTGGTTAGGTTTATTCCGAGGTATTTTATGGTTCTTAGTACAATTGTAAATGGGATCAGTTTCTTGATTTCTCTTTCTGTTGCTTCATTATTGGTGTAAAAAAATGCAACCGATTTTGGTACATTGACTTTGTACCCTTTGCTTAATTCATGTATCAGTTTTAGGAGTCTTTTGGTGGAGTCTTTCGGGTTTTCCGTATAGAGTACCTTGTCGTCTGCAAAAGAGTGAAAGTTTGACTTCTTCTTTGCCAATTTTGATGCATTTAATTTCATTTTATTGTCTGATTGGTGATGCTAGGACTTCCAACACTATGTTAAACAACAGTGGTGAGAGTGGACATCCTTGTTGTGTTCCTGATCTCAGGGGGAAAGCTCTCAGTTTTTCCCTATGGAGGATGCTGGTGAGGATGTGGAGAAACAGGAATGCTTTTGCACTGTTACTGGGAATATAAATTGGTGCAACCACTCTGGAAAACAGTATGGCGGTTCCTCAAAAAATTCAAAATAGGACTCCCCTATGACCCAGCAGTAGCACTGCTGGGGATTTACCCAAGGGATACAGAAGTGCTGATGCATAGGGGCACATGTACCCCAATGCTCATAGCAGCACTTTCAACAATAGCCAAATCATGGAAAGAGCCTAAATGTCCATCAACTGATGAATGGATTAGGAAGATGTGGTTCATCTATACAATGGAATATTACTTGGCAATGAGAAAGAATGAAATCATGCCATTTGCAGCAACATGGATGGAACTGGAAGGTATTATGATAAGTGGAAGAAGTCAGTCAGAAAAGGACAGATATCATATGTTTTCACTCATATGTGGATCTTGAGAAACGTAACAGATGACCATGGGGGAATGGAAGGGGAAAAATAGTTACAAACAGAGAGGGAGGGAGGCAAACCACAAGAGACTCTTAAATACAGAAAAAAAACTGAGGGTGTATGGGGGAATGGGGGATAGGGGAAATGGGTGATAGGCATTGAAGAAGGCACTTGTTGGGATGAGCACTGGGTGTTGAATGTAAGTCAATTTGACAATAAATTATATTTTAAAAAATAAAGTGCAAATAGTTATAAAAATAAATGAAAATAAAATAGAGACCCAAAAATATATTGAGTATAAAAAGTATTTATTGAAATATAATATTTTTAAATTATATTATTGTGATGTGTGCATAACTGAACATACCAAAACCACTAAATTATATATTCTTAGCAGGTGAATGTTAATGATATGTCTTTAAAAAGATGAAAGTGTTGAACAAAATGGTCTCCAAGATCATTAGGACTTGATGTTAGTCCACATTCTTGGACTCTATAATGTTAGATCTAATCTATTTTATGCATATAAGTACTTTCTGTTGTCTTCCTTCTTTACTACATACTCTATTGGATTCTTTTCACCACTACATTCAAAATGAAATGACTATTTTAAACTTCCATTACTGTCTATATCAATAGTCTATATCAACTGTCTATATCAACAGTTATTAATAAATGCACTTCTATGGCATTTGAGATACCCTTAATGTACAAAACACAGCGCAAAGTGATATAACTGATACAGAGATGATTAAGTCCTGGCCCCTGCCTCCAAGCAACTGACAGGTATGAACTCAAAGAGCTGTAAATCAATGGAGAAAGAACACCCACTGAATATACCAGAGAAAAAACGCTTGATAAATTAGGAAGAATTCAAGCCTTAAATGATGAATAAAGATTTAGTAGGTGGGCACAAATGCAGCCTAGACTGAGAAAATTATGTGAATCAAAGGATACAACAAGAAAGTGTTCTTAATGTCATTTCCCTAAGGACCTTATCTATGCAATATCCTGTCTAAGTTCAGTTACCATAAATATTTGAATGTCATAAATGATATTCCTTTTGAAATATTCTATCATTAATACTGCTTACCTCTATTATCCAACTAATGTAATCTGGTGAGGCTTTACTGCATTCCTACCCATACTGCTTCACTTAATGACTATAAAGGAGTTCAATTTTTATGGTCTTCAGTGGATTAATAAAATAACACATTTTTTTTCTTTGAAGTCAGAACTGGTGCCTAAGGAGGCAGTCCAAAACTAAAATAAAGAGAAACTAATTCTTTTCATGGAATCAAGAAAAATATGTATAATAAGAGTCCCCTGAAGATTTTCCATTTGAAGAATTTTAAAAATTATTAGACTTTTTTAGAGCAGTTTAGATTTACAGAAAAAATAAGCAAAAAGTACAGAGTTCTCATGCATTCCTAACATCTGTAATCATACACATAGTTTCCCTTACTATGAACATCTTGCATTAGTGTGATAAATTTGTTAAAACTGATGAAGAAATATTTGTGCATTATTATTAACAAAAAGTCATAGTTTACATAAGGCTTTATTCTATGATTTTGACAAACACATGTCATGTGTCTACCGTTACATCGTCATACAATATAGTTTCCTTGCCCTGAAAACTTCTTATGCTCCTTCTCCTTACTCATCCCTCCGTTACTTTCTCTGAACCCCTGGTACCCACTGATTTTTTTACTATCACAATAGTTTTGCTTTTTCCATAATGCCATATAGTTGGAATCACACAGTATGTAGCCTTTCAAACTGACTACTTTCAGTTATCAATATACATGGAAGGTCCTTTGATGTATATTTACAGCTTAATAACATTTCTTTTTATGACTAATGTACCAGTTTGTTTGTCCATTCACCTACTGAAGAACATCTTGACTGCTTCCAAAGTTTGTCAATTATGAAAAAGGCTGCTATAAGTATTTGTGTGCAGATTTTGGTGTGGACAAAAATTTTCAACTCATTTGGGTAAATGCCAAGGAGTGATATTGCTAAATTGTATGGTAAAGCTGTTTAACTTTGTGATAAACTGCCAAACTGTCTTGAAAGTGGCTATACCGTTTTCCATTCTCACCAGCAAGATGTTACTCCCATTTCAAAATTATTTTAATGAAAACTATTTTTAGTATTTAGTTGTGTGACCATCTCAGCCATTATGGCTAATTTCTGTATCTGAAAATAGATAATAAGAGGGAAAACCAGAGTGTGACTTCCAATTGTCCATGTGGCTTTCTGGAGATCACAATGATTCCTTTCGAAAACCCACTGAACATTACAGTGCAGATAGTACCCAAACCCACCTAAATGGGAAAAGAGAGTTTCTGCAAGACTGGATTGATATGCAATGAAAATTAACTTGAAAATATGTTTTCCAGTTCTGTTGAAACTTTCTAAGGGGTATTTACCCACTGGGTAACTTCAAATAGTCAACAGTAGATAAACCACACATGAACTTTCTATAATTCGCAGAACTTCAAGGATCAGTATTCTCAAATCAATATTCACTCTTCACTGAGCATGCTCTAATTATTGCTTCAACAAGAACTGGGTGTATACTGTCTATTATTATTAATTATTTTCTATCTAGATAGCCTATCTTTCCAATTAGATTGCTAACTTTTTGAAGGCAGGGGTCCTGTTAATTACCTTTATATTTCCCTCTGCAGTATCTGATATGGCAGCTTGCTGTTTTGGCTTGCTCTCTTTTGGTTGCAACAATAAATCCAACTCAAGAAAATGAGGAGGGGTGGTTAAAGATATAAAAGAGTCTCAAAGTAAGTGAAGGACAAGAACTGATATATAGCCAGGCCTCACAGGAACTGGAACTTGGATAGAAGTGTAGTACTCACGAGTGCTAACTCTGAAACAAGACTGCCTGTGTTCAAATCCTTACTAGCTCTGTGACTTTATACAAGTTACTAGCCAATCTGTACTTCAGTTTCATCTTCTGTAAAATACCGATAATAATCATATTTACTTCATAGTAAGTATGTAAAGATTAAGTGAACTCATATAGGTAAAGAAATAAGAAGAGTGTCTGGCATATAGTAAGTAAATATTACTTATTATTATTATTATCATCATCATTATCAGGTGCCAAAACAAGATATCTCTCTCTCTCTCTCTCTCTCTCTCTCTCTCTCTCTCTCTCTCTCTCTCTCCCCTCTCCCTCTATCTTTCCTTATCTCAGCCCCATAGTCTTTTTCTTTATATCTCTGGTTTTATTTATGGACCATCACTGTTCTCCATTTTTTGCAAACCAATATCCTCTGTGTCTATATATTTTCTGTTGTCTCAAAATTTCAGGTTGAATGCTGTCTTCTATCTTATTTTCTTGGTCAATCTAGATAAACGCTTCTCTTTTGGCTTACTATACTTCAAACTGATGGCTATGTAGTGTAGTAGTTAAAAGGGCATAGACTCTGGATCCAAACTGCCTGGGTTTCAATCTTAACTCTGCCGCCTAGTACTTGAGTGTCCTTGAGCAAGTTATTTAGCTTCTCTGTGATTTTATATCCTTATTTTTTGAAGGGTTGATGATAATAATAATATATTCTACTCCATAGTTTGTTGTGAGGATTGAATGAGTTAAGATTTTTCCTGGTGTATATAGCAAGGGCCGCATGAGCATTTGCTTTTGAGTTTTGTTTCTGCTGTTAACTGCAACAGAATAGAGTTTCTTTCACTTAGCTCATCTTTTGTAGGCTGAGATTCATGGGTTATAAATTGGTGCCAAGCCTAGGAATAGATTTCCTTTGTTTAGGTACCCATTTACAGTCCAGTCAGTCATGACCAGGGTAATAGGGCCAAAGAATACAAAACATTGTTACTACCCTTGGTCAAACTGCAGGGGTGGGCAGTTTACATTTCCTTTATAGTGTGAGCAGGCAAGTGTTGTAAATATACCTAGGGCACATAGAGTTCTCAATAAATATTGTTACTGTTGAGTGAGCTAGATGATTAATTCAGATATAGATTGGCCTGAGTGTGTATGAGGCCCAGATCTCTTCCTGGAAGTATGTTTGAAACAAAATCCTAGAACCACAGAATATCAGAGCAGACTAAGGTCTTAAAGAGATCTTCCAAGTACAAACTCCTTTCTTACCCATGATCACTGCCTCATGTTTCAGCTTAAGAAACTAAAATCCATAAACTGGACACAATAGCTCAAATCATGCAGTAAATCATCAAGAAACCTCAGTTATACTATAATTTCTGATGTATCATTCAATTCACCACTTAATTCAAATACTTGTATAAAATCATTTCTCTATAGATCTCTAACCATACATCCCATCTAATTTTGTCAGTTTTATAGCCACGTCTTAGGCCAATGGCTATTGTTATTTAGTTTCTCATATTCCTTCTTACTGGTTTCTACCTAAAGGTGGAACTTCACAATATAATGTTTTTGGGTGGTTCTTTCCCACCTGACTCCCTGCCACATAAAGGAACTACAACAGAAATATTGAAAAAAAAATTTATAGCATGGTCTCATACATAATCTAGCTTTACTGCATGAGGCACTTATGTATAATATATTGTTATTTCACCAAAATATCAATATTTTAAAAGAAAATATAAAACATTTATTTCATAAAAATGACTGTATTTCAACAAAAAAAAATCCAAGCTTTTAGGTCTTATTATTTCAGACATCACTCATCAGGTATATTACAGTACTTAATCTTATACCACTGTTCACTTATTCCATCTATAAACTTGTGATACTAAAGATAATACTAAATTCAAAATGATTCAGACAAGAAAGTAAAACCATGATAACAAATAAGCTAAGGTAAATATAATAAATTCTCCTTCAAACAGAACGTTTTTATTCAAAATAAAACAAGATGTCTCCTGACAGTTAACTCCTGATTGGCAAAGTCCAGAAGCCATGAAAAGCAATCTGTAAGGCCTGAAGCAAAATGGAACCATAGGTAATCAGTAACATAGATATTAGCCAAAGACACATTGTGTTAGACCAATTTAATCACTTTACATGGGAAAAAATAGAATCTTTCTCAAATGAAGGCCCTCATCAGACATCCCTAAAGTTAAGTAGAGCAGTCAGCAAGTGCTTTCTGGGTTGTTGGTAGGGACACAATGGACCTCAGGGCTGATTGGCTCTGAGGGCCATATATATGCATAGAAGAATGAGAAGAAAGAATGCTCTGATCATAGTTTTTGGCAACACAGAGTCAATTGATTGGTAGGGTTCATGGTCCATGTATAAATAAAAATAAAAACCCTTAGGTGCACAAAAAGATTTCTCCAAATTCCAATCTGGCCATAGTAGCAGATAGTAACAGCAAATAAAGCCATTAAAAGACTACTGCTACCTAGGCCAGAATTTAGGAGTTGGCTCAATTTGTATTCATTGGCCATGCAATATTGTTTTCTGTTTCTCTTTTTTTGTGCTATATGTCCCTTTTCCATAGTTCCAAGTTATATATGGTTTTACACTGACCCTTGGTGACCCAGGATCCCCTACTGTGACCCTCTCCCCCAATATCGAGGACCCTGGACGTCCCTCTTCTCCCTCTGAACTCAAAATTGCCCTACCTTATCTTCTACTCACCATAGTACTCAGTCTCAAATGGCTCCATAGATCTGACAGTACACAAGAAGAGGCTGAGAATTTACAACATCATGAATTAGTTAGCTCTTCCAAAAAAATCAGTATGTTAACGCAAAATGACTCCAAACTTTGAATTTCTAATGGTGGTGGACTTTTCAAGCACATCAGCAAGCTACAATAGAGATTTTCCTCTTAAAAGAAGAAAAATTAAGATATAAGTACCAGTGTTGATTCTGCTGCCAGTGGACAATGTAGCTTTGTACAAGTCACTTGGTTTCTATGAGTATCAGTTTTCCTCTCTCAAAAATGGAATGGATTATTTAGATTCTTGCCAGTTCTAATAATTTTTACTCAGTAAATTTCAGCACATTTACTACCGTACTTATTCTACCTCTGCATAAGGTTGGCCCTCGTTGTCACCAATCACACTGATAGAGAGAGAAAGTTGTATTTTCCACATTTCATGCCACTGCCACCAAATACATTTACACTTAACTCAATGGAACTAATTCCACTACAACAGACACTAACTAAAAGATTTTGGCCAAAGTGTCATGAGATTTCATCTGTACCATGGAGGGGGGATATACCTACAAAGGGGTACATGTGGAATAAGATGTCTCTGACCTGTAATGGGAATAATATTGGATTTAAAGTCAAGTAACTTGAGTTCAAATTTTAGGTGCATCACTTATTAGCTCCATGGTTGGCTCTAGGCAAGTCTCTTAACTTCTTGAACATCCATTTACCTGTTTTCTAAAAGAAAGGATAATATTCCTAGTTTCTAAGGAAGGGTTAAATAAGAAACATTGTGAAGTATCTAGCACAGAATGTGGAAAATAGTTGGGGATAAATTCATATTACTAGAATCTGAATTGGAAACAAGAATTATTCAAGCTTTTACCTCAGAAAAATTTTGATGCATACTGGGTGTTTATAGTGTCCTCAAGGTTCATCCATGTTGTCTCATATATCAGGATTTTCTTCCTTTCTGAGACTGAATAATATTCTATTGTATATATGTAACCACATATTTTTACCTATTCATTTGTTGGTGGATATTTTTGTTTTTTGGTTTTTTCCTATTGTTTCAAGTTTTTATTTGAATTCTAGTTAGTTAACATAGAGAGCAATATTTGTTTCAGGAGTAGAATTTAGTGATTCATCACTTACATATAGCATCCAGTGTTCATCACAAGTACCTTCCTTAATACCCATGTTAAAGGAAATTTAGATTATTCCTGCATCTTAGCATGATTCCACTTATATGAAATATCTGAAGTAGTCAAAATTATAGAAGAATAGAGTGGAATGTTGGTTGCCAGGGGCTGGGGGGAAGGGAAAATGAGAATTTGCTATTTAATGGGTATACAGTTTCAGTTATGCAAGATGAATAAGTTACAGAGATCTGTTGTACAACACTGGGCTTATAGTTAACAATACTGTATTGTACACCTAAAAATGATGTGTTAAGAACTTAGATCTCATCTTGGGTGTTCTTACCACAAATAAAAATTCAGTGTATATAAACAAGATTAATAGGCTGATCTGGAAGAATTGAGCAGTGAAAAAGATCCAAAAACACATATTCTTCTTACAATATTATGAAAGTGTAAGGAAGAACTTCAGCCATTGTGAAATCCAGAGAAATGTCACAAGGGCGTTTATGTGTAGATTTATTCATTTCTGTTTAGAGTCAAAGAGAAGAAAAAGTGAGAAAGAGAACATTTTATTTTTAGTCTAATTTTCTACCTGTCTCAGAGTTTGTGTTACTACTGTTGTTATTCTGTATTTATCAAAATAGAACTATGGAATGATTTCTCAGAGAGGTAATAGGAAATTGTATTGGAAATATTTGTGCTAGCTAATACTTGACTAGATTTTTCTAAGGTAATCATTTCTGGAGCCTTTTGAAGAAACTTTAAAAGCCCTTATTAAGTTACAAGAAGATTTTTATCTCCAAACTAAAATTTTACTTACAGAGATGTATGAAGTGAGGCAAAAGTTACACAATTGCCTTTATTTCCATATAAGAATTGGGCTGTTTTCAAAATAAGGAAGGTGATTTTAATCATAAGTAAATTATGTATAATGTGGTCTCATGTCAAATAAGAATTTCATAAAATAAGCAATTTAACCACACATGAGCTAAATATAGTTATGTGCTTATTTGTCTATGTGGTTACTTTAGCCTTGTACTATATTAGACTCCAAAAGAAAATTCTCATCAATTTAATAAACTTTTATGTGAGTGTCTACTCTTATTATTTGAGAAACTAGAGTAATGGTTAGGAGATCCAGAAATGAATGTGACATTATAACTGACTTTCAAGAAGCACACAGATTCCTTGTTAGGGAGATGGATAAGCATGACACAAGTATTCTAGTTTACATGACTGGGTGACACCATTAGCTAGGAAGAAGGCAGGAGAGAGAACCAGTTTGAAGGAAAGAAATAAGTTTGGTTTGAACAGATTATGTTTGACATGCCTACGGAACACCCAGGTGAAAAAGTCTTGTATATAAATGGATAGTCTGGGGATCAGGAAAAATTTCAGAGCTGGAGATATAGATTATTGAGTTATATTCACAAAGGACATAGTTCAAGCCAAGGGAGTGAATATGATAACCCAGGGAGAAGAGATATAAGATGAGAAAAGAATCTGAGAACATTGCAAGGAAAAATACTCATAAGAAGCAGACAGAATAATAGAAGCCATAGAAAGAGAATGGCAGTTTCAAACAAATATCACTGATTGAACCCAAGTGTCTAATTTTGTTCCCTCCTGAAACCCCATTAGTACAACAATACAGATTTTTTAGAGTTATAAACCCACAAATACAAAGAGAACAAGAGTGAAGACAACATAATTTTGGAAGCTGGAAAGTAGGTGGCTGAGTAGTAACTATTTTTTTTAACATTTATTTATTTTTGAGAGAAAGAGAGACAGAGCACAAGCAGGGGAGAGGCAGGGAGGGAGGGAGACACAGAATCTCAAGCAGGCTCCAAGCTCCAAGCTGTCAGCAGAGAGCCTGATGCAGGGCTCAAACCCACAAACCATGAGATCATGACTTGAGTCGATGTCTGATGTTTAACCTACTCTGAACCATCCAGGTGCCCCAGAGTGGTAACTAATTTAACAATTAGAAAACTCGAAGGTGTTTGCTTCTGGAAACTGGCAAATGGAGAGGAAATATGCATGTTTAACTACTGATTTTTGTAACTCTTTTATGACAACCTTATTAGCACTCTAGGGTCAACATCTGAATATAAATACATTGAGAAGTAAATTGAAGGATAAGAATTGGAGACATCAGATACGAACTATGCCTTCAAGAGGTTTGGTTACGAAAAAAATGTAGATATTGCTTGAGGAGTAAGTATAAGAATTAAAAATTTTGGTGTCTGTAAAATATTTTAGACTGGAACACATTTGTAAGCTGTGAGGAAAGATAAGAAGAGTTAAAATCAGGTTCAATGTTATAGGAAAGGAGAAGAAAAGGATGAATAACTAAAAGGTAATTGGATAAAGAAGTAGGAGAGAATTGTTATCTGGTGGCATTTTTTTAGTGAAATAAAAATGTGGGTCATCTACTCAAATTGAAGGGGCAAGAGGTAGGGACTTATGAAGAAAAATGAAGTTTTAGAACAGCTGTAGTGGGAAATGGAAGAAAAAGCCAACTATGGATGAGAAAAGGATTAAGGATGAGAGTTAAGGGTCCAGCTGAATGAGACTGGAAAGCACACATTTGTAGTGGATTCAATGAACATGGATATGAAATTTTCCCCAGATGAGTCTTCAGCAGCCTGGGAACAAGAACAGGCAAAATGGACTACTGAACTGAGCCAGGACTAGGCAGGGATTGCCAAAGCTATGAGTTGGAAGGTGAAGGAGTCAAAGAATGGAAAATGTTTGTGAGTGTGTCATTGAAATGGAGTCCAGAATAGGGTGGAAAGGAAAAGACAGGATGTGGCTGCTAGCCAAAGAGATTAAGTAAGAGAGAAGGGAATGGAGGTCACAGTAAAGAACAATTTGGTTAATCACAAAGCCATTCCTCAGCATTTCTCATATAAGTTCAAGTAACTATTGCCTCTGTTACCAAACCTCTGAACCCTTTTAGTGTGATAGCTATTGATTTTCCAGCAAATATAGGGTTAATGAAACTTAAATGACTGTTTTCTACCATGAGCTACTTCACTGTGGAACTCTTGTTTCCAATTTTTCAGTTGTTTTCTAGGTATTTCTCTCAACTAATCTTAGCCAATTCAGTTTGGGTTGAGGAGGGGGCTTAGGAACAATGAAGGGAAGTATGTATTTAACAATTTCTTTTTGTGTATGGCTCTAGGTTCAACTCTGCTCAGAAACACTTTACTGTGGGAATCACAAAGAACATTTGGAAATTATCAATTTTCTGAAAGTTCCAAAGTGCTGCCTGTCCTAAACAGAAATCCTAGCTAATCCCCTTTTCAGTCTTATTCTAGAGGGTAACTAGTTCCCTCATCAGTTTTGAAGCACATCTTATCCAGATAGATGAGAAATTGCAGGTTCTGATTTTATAGCAGTTAGGTAAGCTGGGTATGATTGTGGAGGGATGTTTGTTTAACAGAGAATGCAGAGAACTTAAGGCCTATCCATTCCCAACCTATAAAGTCTTCCTCTGTCCTTCTGGATCATGTCACCAGGGCTCAGGAGAAACTTTCATTTCCACCCACAAAGCTGTGGAAAATTCATACATATTTACATCAGTAATAATTGCACCTGACTAGCTAAAAGAATAGGAGCAACGCCTTTAGCATTCCTCCAGTTACAAGAAAATGCCCAATACCTCTAACTTTATTTTTTCATTATTAAAGGGTTTGCTTAAGATAAATATTTTGGGGGGAAATGTTTCCAATTGTTTTAAGATTACCAACCAAGATTACCAAAGGTTATGGCAACATAACCTTTAATCCGTGTGCCTTATATTTTCAGGGACAAAAGCTTATGCTCACAGAAGCTGTAAAATATTTAAAGTCCATCATGTTGGTCTCCTGCTCCTTATTGTTAGGAAACAGGAACTTATTGGGGTTACTCAATAGGTACTAGATTTCTGTTCTACTGCACATTATTCATCAAATAAAAATCTCCACAGAGTTTGATACCCTATCATTTCTCTTAACATAATCCTGCCATTTTTATGCCAAAAAACATATAAGTTCTAAATGTTTTTCTGGCTATTCAATTTCTATGGAAACTTTCAAATTAGTTCTAAGTGTTGCAGCATAACCATTACTTATTCAATTAATAAATAATATCCAGTTAGATAGCCTTAAAATGCAACATCAATTGTTCATACAACAAATGTCCATGAGTTGTGTAAAATAGCTGTTATAGATACAGGCAAGGTAACATAGTTTTGACCGTATCTCTTCTCAATATTTGGAATATGAAGAGCCAATTTTGTACCCATATATGAGTTTTGTTGACAGAAAAAGCTTCAAAGAAAACCTTGTAAGAGTAATGCAGCTGTCGTAGAACATATAGATGTGCTAGACATTTTCAAGAGTCTGTAATTAAACAAGCAGAAATATAACGAATGTCTGCACAAAAGTAGCAATATTTTCAGTTTTTTAAAGTTAAAGCTAAAATAATCTCGTCCCATGTAAAATGGAAAAAAAAACTTTGTCTTCCCTTGAAGCTAAATTACACTTGCTGAAAAGCACTTGTAAGATCTAATTTAATATCCTTCAGAAGAGAAGTAAGACTGTGTGTGTGTGTATGTGTATATACATATATATGCATATATATATATATATATATACAAAAATATACAAAGAACTCAATAGCAAAATATACAAATATTCCATTTAAAAAATAAGCAGAGGAGGGGGCGCCGGGATGGCTCAGCGGTTAAGTGTCCGACTTCAGCTCCGGTCATGATCTCAAGGTTTATGGGTTTTGAGCCCTGTGTCAGGCTCTGTGCTGATAGCTCAGAGCCTAGAGCCTGTTTCAGATTCTGTCTCCCTATTCTCTGCCCCTGCCTGCTCACACTCTGTCTGTCTCTCTGTCTCTCAAAAATAAAACATTTTAAATAAATAAATAATAGGCAGAAGATAGGAATAGACCATTTTCTAAACAAGACCTAGAGTTGGCAACAGGCATATGAAAAAATGCTCACCATCATTATTCATCACGGAAGTGTAAATCAAAATAATATTGATATATTACCCCATACCTATTAGAATGGTAATTATTAAAAAAAATAACAAATGTTAGAGAGGATGTAGAGAAAAGGAAACCCTTGTACACTGTTGGTAAGAATGTAAATTGGTACATCCACTGCGGAAAACAGCATGGAGTCTCGCCCCAAAATTAAAAACGGAACTTCTATATTACCCAGCAATTCCACTTGTGGTATTTATCCAAATAAAGTGAGAACATAAATTCAAAAATATACATGCACTGCCATGTTCATTGCAACATTATTTACAATAGCCATGAAATGGAAACAACCTAAGTGTTCATCAATAGATGAAGGGATAAAGAGTATATATATATATATATTGCCATTTGTGACAACATGGTTGGACCTTGAGGGTATTATGCCAGTGAAATAAGTCATATATAGAAAGACAAATGCAGTATGATTTCCCTTATATGTAGAATCTAAAGAACACACCATATGTTTTCACTCATAGGTCTAACAGGAGAAACCTAACAGAGGACCATGGGGAGGGGAAGGAGGAAAAAGAGTTAGGGAGAGGGAGGGAGAAAAAGCACGAGAGACTCTTGAATACTGAAAACAAACTGAAGGCAGAAGGGGGAAGGGGAAAGGGGAAGGGGGTGATGATCATGGTGGAGGACACTTGTGGGGAAGAGCACTGGGTGTTATATGAAAACCAAGTTGACAATAAACTATACATTGAAAAAAAAAATAAAGAGCACAACACAAGAAAACAAAAATAAGCTCACAGATACAGAGAACAGCTTGGCGGTTACCAGAGGTGAGGGGAGAGGAGGTGGGGAAAATAAGGAAAGGAGGTAAAAAAGTACAAGCTTCCAATTATGAAATAAATTCATCATAGGAATACAATATACAGCATGGTGATTATAGTTAATAAGGCTCTATTGCATATTTGAAAGTTTCTAAGGGAATAAATCTTAAGAGTATCACAAGAAAAAAAATTTAAAATTATAACTATGTATGGTAATGGATGGTAACTGGACTTATTGTTGTGATCATTTTGCAATGTATACAGATATCAAATCCTTATGTTTTACACCTGAAACTAATATATTGTTATATGTCAATTATATCTCAATAAAAAAAATACTGCACATGCAAACGATTTCAGCCTGTTACCTAGATCTTAGCAAACGCTCTCCTGTATTCACTTTCTAACTTCACTTTCACACTGCAAAAAAAGATCATGTAAACTATGCTTGATGAATCTTAAATGTAAGACACTTGTTCTCATTTAGGTGTAAGATGGAGGGAAAACATGTGCTTTTGCCATCCCTCTGGAATATTTTGTCTCTGACTTTAAATGAACGCAGCCCATTAAAACTATCCACAGTAACTTTTATTTCACTTTTGCCTCATATCCTGTTGCTTCTTTCAGGTAAATGACCTTGGCATATCTCCATACTAGAGCCTTTGGTTTATTGGCTTTCATTACTCAAAGTATAACACACCAAGAAGAAAAAGGTCTTTCAAAAGTCTGGCGTATACTCTTTGACTATAGGGAGGCCATTCTAGAAAACAATCATTAAAATTTTTTCTCTATCATAAACCAAAACATATTCTCATTTGGAGGTGGGTTGTAGAATCTCGTCAGCTACAATTCTTATGATTAAAGAAATAAAGACAGAAGTACTTTTAGTTACATGTGTGCATGTCTGCTTTCATCAGGCTGACTTGGCAGTTTAAAAAATTAATCAATATGTTTATTCTAATATATTGGGGGTAGCACAGGACTACTATATTTCAAAATGTTTATGGGTTAGTTTTGCAGGGAGAGAGAAAAGCTTAATCTCATGGATCACAGACAATTACTGCAAAAGAAGCCAAGAAGTCTGTTTTTCAAAGTATTTGTAGTAGGAAAAACTACCCCAAAGACAGCCCTTTTTGTGGAAAGACTGGAAACCTTTTCTGGGTGATTTAAACTGCTCTCCAGTGAACCATTGCCAACTTATGATTAAAAACAGGACCAAAAATTAAAACTGCAAAGTGTCCTTTTAGTAGAGTTTTATTTTTCAGAAACGTGTAAAATGTCTGATTTATGTATAATCCAAGTCCAATGTGCTAGTAAGTCACTAAAATTTTCTTTAAAGAGGCAATTAATGAGTAAGGACACGGGCCCTATGAAGCTACAGATAATGAATACAAAATAACTTCCAGTACAATTAATAGCAGGCCATTTTAATACCTCAAAATTGAAGAAACACGTGCATCTCAAAAAACAGCAACCCATTGCTTAGGCCAAGTAGGTATTGATGCATATGGTATGATTTGGAGAAACCAATAAAGAACATCCTAACCCAAAATATCTCCCATAAAGCCTAATTTGCTGATTGAAATTTCTACCATAACAATCTGTTTTTGGGGGTTAAGGATATTCTTACAATAGGTATATACATTTTTTATGGTTTATTGTCAAATTGGTTTCCATATAACACCCAGTGCCCTTCTCCATGACCATCACCCCCCTTCCCCTTTCCCACTCCCCCTTCAGCCCTCAGTTTGTTTTCAGTATTCAAGAGTCTCTCATGATTTGCCTCCTTCCCTCTATCTCTTTTTCCCTCCTTCCCCTCCCCATGGTCCTATGTTAGGTTTCTCCTGTTAGACATATGAGTGAAAACATATGGTATCTGTCATTCTCCGCCTGACTTATTTCACTTAGCATGACACCCTTGAGGTCCATACACTTTGCTACGAATGGCCAGATTTCATTCTTTCTCATTGCCATGTAGTATTCCATTGAATAGATGAACCACATCTTCCTAATCCATTCATCATTTGATGGACATTTAGGTTCCATCCATGATTTGGCTATTGTTATAAGTGCTGCTATGAACAATGGGGTACCTGTGCCCCTATGCATCAGCACTCCTGGATCCCTTGGGGAAATCCCCAAAGGTGCTATTGCTGGGTCATAGGAGAGTTTTATTCATAGTTTTTTGAGGAACCTCCACACTGTTTTCCAGAGTGGCTGTACCAGTTTACTTACCCACCAACAGTGTAGGAGGGTACCCGTTTCTCCACATCCTCGCCAGCCTATAGTCTCTTGATTTGTACATTTTTGCCACTCTGACCGGAATGAGGTGGTAACTCAGTGTGGTTTTGATGTGTATTTCCATGATGATGAGTGACGCTGAGCATCATTTCATGTGTTTTTTGGCCATCTTGATGTCCTCTTTGGAGAAGTGTCTATTCATGTCCACTGCCCATTTTGTCACTGGATTATTCTTTTTTAGGGTGTGGAGTTTGTTGAGTTCCTTGTAGATTTTGGATACTAGCCCTTTATCTGATATGTCATTTACAACTATCTTTTCCCATTCCAGCGGATGTCTCTTAGTTTTGTTGATTGTTTCAATTGCAGTGCAGAAGCTTTTTATCTTGATGAGGTCACAATAGTTCATTTCTGCTCTTGATTCCCTTGCTTTGGGGATGTGTTGAGTAAGACATTGTTGAGGTTGAGGTCAAGGAGGTTGTTTCCTGCTTGCTTCTCCAGGGTTTTGATGGTTTCCTGTCTCACATTAAGGTCCTTCATCCATTTTGAGTTTATTTTTGTGTATGGTGTAAGAAAGTGGTCTAGTTTCATTCTTCTGCATGTTGCTGTCCAGTTCTCCCAGCACCACCTGTTAAAGAGACTGTCTTCTTTCCATTGGATCCTCTTTCCTGCTTTGTCAAAGATTAACTGGACATACATTTGTGGGTCCAGGTATGGGTTCTCTGTTCTATTCCATTGGTCTATCTGTCTGTTTTTGTACCAATACCATACTGTGTTGATGATGACAGCTTTGTAGTAGAGGCTAAAGTCTGGGATTGTGATGCCTCCCGTTTTGGCTTTCTTCTTCAATACTACTTTGGCTATTTTTGGGTTTTTTTGTGGTTCTATACGAATTTTAGGATAGTTTGTTCTAGCTTTGAGAAGAATGTTGGTGCCATTTTGATTGGGATTACACGGAATGTGTAGATTTCTTTGGGTAATAATGACATTTTAACGATGTTTGTTCTTCTGATCCATGAGCATGGAATATTTTTCCATTTCTTTGTGTCTCCTTCAATTTCTTGCATAAGTTTTCTATAATTTTATCATACAGGCCTTTTGCTTCTTTGGTTAGGTTTATTCCTCGGTATTTTATGGTTTTTCGTGCCATTGTGAATGGGATCAGTTTCTTGATTTCTCTTTCTGTTGCTTCATTATTGGTGTATAAAAATGCAACCGATTTCTGTACATTGATTTTGTACCCTGCGACTTTGCTGAATTCATGGATCAGTTCTAGAAGGCTTCTGGTGGAGTTGGTCGGGTTTTCCATGTAGATTATCATGTCATCTGCAAAAAGTGGAAGTTTGGCTTCGTCATGGCCAATACTGATAACTTTTATTTCCTTTTGTTGTCTGATTGCTGATGCTAGGACCTCCAGCACCATGTTAAACAACAGTGGTGAGAGTGGACATGCCTGTCGTGTTCCTGATCTCAGGGGGAAACCTCTCAGGTTTTCCCATTGAGGATGAAAAGCAGTGGGCTTTTCATAAATTGCTTTTATAATGTTTAAGTAAGATCCTTCTATCCCGACTTATTCGAGGGTTTTTATTAAGAAAGGATGCTGTATTTTGTCAAAAGGTTTTTCTGCATCTATCAACAGGATCATATGGTTTTTATCTTTTCTTTTGTTAACATGATGTATCACCTTGATGGATTTGAGAATATTGAACCCACCCTGTAACCCAGGAAAAAATCCCACTTGATCATGATGGATAATTCTTTTTATGTGCTGTTGAATTCGATATGCTAGTATCTTGTTGAAGATCTTTGTATCTGTATTCATTAAGGATATTGGCCTGTAGTGCTCTTTTTTCCTTGGGTCTCTGTCTGGTTTGGGAATCAAAGTGATGCTGGCTTCATAGAATGAGTCCGGAAATTTTCCTTCTATTTTTATTTTTTGGAATAGCTTCAGAAGAATGGATATTAACTTTGCTTTAAATGTCTAGTAGAATTGCCCTGGGAAGTCATCTGGCCCTGGGCTCTTATTCGTTGGGAGATTTTTGATCACTGTTTCAATTTCTTCACCAGTTATGGGTCTGTTCAGACTTTGTATCTCTTCCTGTTTGAATTTTAGTAGTGTGTGTGCATTTAGGAATTTCTCCATTTCTTCTAGATTGTCCAGTTTGGTGGCATATAATTTTTCATAGTAATCTCTGATGATTGCTTGTATTTCTGAGGGATTGGTTGTAATAGATCCATTTTCATTCATGATTTTGTCTATTTCGGTGTTCTCTCTTTTATTTCTGAGGAGCCTGGGTAAAGGTTTATCAATTTTGTTTATGTTTTCAAAAAACCAACTCTTGGTTTCATTGATTTGTTCAACTGTTTTTTTGGATTCTATATTGCTTATTTCTGCCCTGATCTTTATTACTTCTCTTCTTCTGCTGGGTCTCGGGTACTCTTGCTGCTCCCTTTCTAGTTCCTTTAGATGCTCTGTTAGATTTTTGTATTTCAGCTTTTTCTAGATTGTTGAAATAAGCCTGGATTGCAATATACTTTCCTCTTAGGACTGCCTTTGCTGCATCCCAGAGAGATTGGATTGTTGTATTTTCATTTTCATTTGTTTCCATATATTTTTTTAATTTTTCCCTAATTGCCTGATTGGCCAATCATTCCTTAGTAGGGTGGTTTTTAACCTCCACATTTTTGGAGGTTTTCCAGACTTCTTCCTGGGAATGATTTCAAGTTTCATAGCATTGTGATCTGAAAGTGTGCATGGTATGATCTTAATTCATTTATATTTATGCAGGGCTGTTTTATGCCCCAGTATGTGATCTCTCTTGGAGAATGTGCCATGCACACTCAAGAAGAAGGTGAATTTCCTAGCTTCAGGATGCAGAGTTCTAAATATATCTACTAATTACATCTGTTCCAATGTGTCCTTCAGGTCCATTTTTTCTCTAATGATTTTCTGTCTGGTTGATCTATCCATTGCTGTAAGTGGAGTATTAAAATCCCCTGCTATTAACACATTCTTATCAATAAGATTGTTTCTGTTTGTGATTGTTTAATGTATTTGGGTGCTCCCGAATTTGGCATATAGATGTTTATAATTGATAGCTCTTCCTGATAGAGAGACCCTGTAATTATTATATAATGTCCTTCTCCATCTTTTGTTACTGCCTTTACTTTAAAGTCCAGTTTGTCTGATATAAGTATGGCTATTCCAGCTTTCTTTTGACTACCGGTCACATGATAGATATTTCTCCATCCCCATACCTTCAATCTGAAGGTGTCTTCAGGTCTAAAATGAGTCTCTTGTAGACAGAAAATAGATGAATTTTGTTCTTTTTTCCATTCTTCTACCCTATGTCATTTGATTGGAGCATTCAGTCCATTTACATTCAGTGTTATTGAAAGTTGTGTGTTTAGATTCATGTGTTCCCTGTAGAGTTCATATTTGTAGTGGTGTCTTGGTACCTTTTATTCCTTGCAACATTTCCCTCATCGAGTCCCTCTTAGGATTTCTTGTAGGGCTGGTTTGGTGGTGATGAATTCTCTCAATTTTTGTTTATTTGGGGAAACCTTTGTCTCTCCTTCTATTTTGAATGACAGGTTCGCTGGATAAAGTTTTCATGGCTGCATATTTTTCCTGTTCATCACATTGAAGATTTCCTGCCATTCCTTTCTGGCCTGCCTAGTTTCGTTAGAAAGGTCTGTAACCACTCTGATAGGTTTCCCTTTGTATGTTAGGGCTTTTTTATCCTTAGCTGCTTTCAGAATTCTCTCTTTGTTTTTATATTTTGCCACTTTCACTATGATATGTCGTGCCAAAGGTCCATTCAAGTTACGTCTTAGGAGGGTTCTTTGGGCCTCTTGGATTTCAACGTCTATTTGCTTCCCCAAATTGAGGGAGTTCTCGGCTATAATTTGATCAAGCACCCCTTCAGGACCTTTTTCTCTTTCTTCTTCTTCTTCCAGAATTTCTGGAATGATACGGGTATTGTTCCGTTTGATTGTATCACTCAGGTCTCAAATTCTCCTTTCGTGCTCCTGGATCAATTTCTCTCTCTTTTTCTCGACTTTCTCTTTTGCTATAACTGTGTCTTCTAATTCACCTATTCTTCTCTCTGCCTCTTCAATCCATGCAGTGCCACCTCCATTTTATTATGCACCTCTTTTATATCCTTTTTTGACTTGTCACAGCTATTTTGAAGGTCCCTAGTCTTTGTATCAATAGCTTCTCTGATGCCTTTTTCAAGCCCAGTGATTAATTTTATGACAATTGTTCTAAGATCTTGTTTAGTTATGTAGCTTAAATGTGTTTTGAGCAGTTCTGTGGCTGTGACTTCTTCCTGGAATTTCTTTAGAGGAGAGTTCTTTCATTTTGTCATTTTGGCTAGCTTTCTGTCTCTTGTCAGTTTTAAGAGCTCGTTATGCACTGTGCACCTGTTAGTATTGCTCTATTAAAGGAGGCTCATTGACTGTCTAGGGCCTGTCATTTCAGGAAGTGTTCTTTTAATGGTGTCTCTCGGTTTCTCTTGTTGTAACTTGATTATTTTACTTCCCTAGTTGGTGATATTTGGGACTCTCCACCATGTTACTTTGGCTTGTTTCTTCAAGTAGCCCTGAAATGGAAAACAGACAAACACACAGGAAACAAAAGCACGCAAATGCACAGACAAATCAAACAAATAAGCAAACCAAAATGTGAAAGAAAAAAAAAGAAAAGAAAAGAAAAGAACAGAAAAAAAAAAAAGAAAAGAAAAGAAAGGAGGGCGGAAGAAACAACAAAAGACAAGGGAGAGTTTAAAAGCATGTAACCAGCCAAGGGGAGAGACAAGAATTAGTTAAGAGAAAATATAGCTGGATGGCAAGAAAAAAAGGCAGCTTTCCCATGCAGATCGGCGTGGTTTGCTGTAGGTATTTCTTGGGGACTGCTTTCCAAGGCCCCGCCTTGGTGGTTGTGGGGAGAACAATTGCGGCGCCCCAAGCCCTTCTTGAACCAAGCGTAGCAAGGCACTCTTTTGAGTCCGATCTCCCTGTGCCGAAGGCAGGCCAAGCTGTGTTTTCCAAGCCCCTCTTTGTTTCCACATCATAGTCCATGCACTTTAATGCTACCGCCCGAGATGAGATGTACTCCCGCAGGCGGCCGGCTTTCTAGCCGGGATTAAGTAGGGAGAGTCAGGGAGCTGTTTCTCCTAGCGCCACCTGGAATCGGCGAGCTGCTGCCAAGCCCATTGAAGGATGCGCCAGCTAAATGGGAATGATTTCTCTCCCCCCACCTAGTGGTTATATATGGGATAATAATATCCCTCTCCTTCCCGGGCCGAGTTTTTTCCTCTTCACTAGAGACAGTTCTATGAGCGTTTTCAGTCTCTCTTTCTCTTCCCCTTGTCTCTCCGGGGCTCAGCGTGCTTTCCCTGGCTCTGCGTTGGATTGGGGCTCCCTCCACTCCGCACCTCCAAGGCCCGGCCCATTTTTATTTTCCCAGTTTGCACTCAATCAGGCACCTTTGAGATTGTCTTCTTTGTAGACTCTGTTTGTTTTCCTCCCACTCTTGCAGATCAGAGTATTGTGGCTTCAGTCCTTCTCAGTTTGATAGATGCAGGCAGGCGAAAATTACAGAGCTCCCTACTTCTCCACCATCTTGCCACTTCCCCCCAATAGGTCTACACTTGAGAGCTAACATACAAATTACCATGAACAAATTAACGTGGCTTCATTATCTATTCCCAAGCATAAAGAAAGAAGAGCTCTGGAAATGGTAAAGAAAATCTAAGGATTTGCATGTTTTTTTTTAATTTTTCTTAATGTTTTTTTATTTATTTTTGAGATAGGGAGAGAGGCAACGTGAGCAGGGGATGGTCAGAGAGAGAGGGAGACACAGAGTCTGAAGACAGGCTCCAGGCTCTGAGCTAGCTATCAGCACAGAGCCTGACGTGGGGCTCGAACCCACGAATTGCGAGATCATGACCTGAGCTGATGCCGGACGCTCAACCGAGCCACCCAGGCGCCCCAGGATTTTCATGTTAAATAAAAAAATGTGTAAGAGAAAGGTCTGAGTTAGTTCTTGGATTTCACTTGGAAGGGTAGCCTGAGTCATAATGACACAGGGGTTAAACTGACTCTAAAAAGAAAAGATGGACCACCAGAAATACCATGATGTAGTGTAAAGACCACTAGCCTAGGAGTTAAAAAAAACCTAGTTTTAGTCCCTCTTCTAGAAATTTTATCCTGGGGCACCTGGGTGGCTCAGTTGGTTAAGCATCCAACTCTTGATTTCAGCTCAGGTAATGATCTCAGGGTAGTGGGATGGAGCCCCACATCAAGCTCTGCATTGAGCATGGAGCCTGCTTGAGATTCAATCTCTCTCTCTCCAATCTCTCTCTCTCTCTCTAATAAAAATTTTAAAAACTTTTTAAAAATAAAAAAAAAAAGAAATTTTATACCATGACTTTCAATAAATCCTACCCTGGATAGACATTTCTCCATCTGTCAAAAGAGGATAAGGTTGATAGAATATGTGGTTTCTGAAGTCCTATTCAGGACACTTCTAATCAGAAAGGGTATGGGCAGGATGAATCTACATACAAACTGGCTATTTCACTATTTTCCCCAGCCCCACCCCTAATCCCTAGGCCCCAAATAACTTTCTATGGAGACGCTATGGAAGCAGTAAGAAGAAAAATGGATTATCTTTTAAAGAAACCAAAATCAGTGATGAATAACAACATTATCAAAGAAATAATTATTTTTCCCCTTGCTCCTTCGATTTTGTCATGGTTTTGATTGCTAAAGCTAGCTGGCTACCTATTAACAAATTCCATTTCAGTTTTCTCCATCTGACAACAAATTCATGACACATTTTTTTCTACCTTCATTTTACCACATTTTATTTACCGAAGACCTAAGGTTTACCAAGCCAAATTCTCCATTTAGTTTCCTAGTAGGCCTCTCAAATATGTGTAGCAAAACAATAAAAACATGAAACTGGCCATAAGACTGAGACACCAAATGAAGAGATGGGAAACATTTTAAAAGCTCCTTGCCAGTACAGGATTGTTTTCTATGATTAGCCTTTAAAAATATTGCATAATTGATGTTGATATGCCATAAGTGATGCTATTACATCCCCTTGGAGACCATACCTTAGTCTAAAAAAGTTACTGTAAAGAAAATTTTAACTAATACTATATTTAAACTCTCTTTTTATTTCCATGCTTTCTCATTAAACATTAAGCAAGAGTTAAAAAAAAGCAGTAAGTCCCCCCACTGCAATCACTTTCCTTTCTACAATTTCCACAGTTCCAAATCAAAACATCACAGTTGAATTCACTTTCATTAGCATGTATTCTTATAGCTCTTTCGCCCAATCTTTTAACCAACTTATTCTGCTTAAATTTGCTTTGGCCTCTCCTCATGAGGCTCAATGAGGGCTTTCTGGGGGAATCCCCGTTCATTATCAGGTGATTAGTTCCTTTTGCCAGTGGAAACTGTAGCTCATTTTCAGCAAAGGAATTCCTCAGGTTGAACTACTAACTCTGAAAGTCTAATTGCCCAAACTGTATGTGAAAGCACTTAGTATTCTCTTTATCAGAAAGGAGACTTGATACTTTAGGAAAGACATAACTTTAAAAACATGTCTATTTAACACAGTTGTATCTTTGGACTATTTGAAATCTTGACTCTAATTGTTTGTATTAGTGTGGTCATAACAGCTCAAACTGGGAATTTTTTTGGAAGTGTTATTTGTGTGAAGTACAAAACAGTTAAAAATGGCTAATTCTGCTAAATGTGGACTTCATGAGAAAATCATTCACCAAATTGTCCAGCTCTGTTTGATACAGTGACTGTCTTGGCATATCCTGGAAATAATAAATTTGAAACAAGGGAAATAGGGAAGTTCTGGAGTTCCTCAAGGGCTCAAAGATCATCAGAAAAGAAAATACATACCAGCTATGTTCAGGTCATTGTGAGGTATATGAAGATAAATAAATATGGTTTCTTCCTTCATGGTGCTTAAGAAAGATAAGTCATTTCTCATAAAAATCATAGTCCAAATATGGTAAATGCCATTATAAAGGTACAAACAAATTGCTAAAAGGATTCAGAGAACATATATCATTTTCAGTTGTAGAAATCTGCAATAGTTGACTAGGTAACAAAATAATTAAATCTTTCTTGACTCCATGAATGAATGGGTAAATGAATGATTGCATGTAGAGGATATGGCAGGTACTTGAGCTGAACCTTGAAGAATATATAGAATTTATGGTTGTGTTTCTACACACTAATAACAAAGTAGATGAAAGAGAAATTAAGAAAACAATTCCATTTACAATTGAAACAAAAATAACAAAATACCTAGGAGCAAACTTAACCAAAGAGGTAAAAGACCTATACGTGGAAAGTATAAAACATTGATAAAAGAAATTGAAGACAACACAAATGGTAAGATATACCATTGGATTGGAAGATTTGTATTGGAAGATATACCATCGGGTTGGATATACCTTGGCTTACAAGAATTAATATGATTAAAATGTTCATATTACCCAAAGCAGTCTATAGATTCAAAGCCATATCTATCAAAATAAAAATAGCGTTTTTCAGATAGCTAGCAAAATAATTCCAAATTATACATGGAATCACAAAAGACCCCAAAGAGCCAAAGCAATCATGAGAAATAAAAAAAATGCTGGAATTATCACAATCCCAGATTTCAAGGCATACTACAAAGCTATAATAATAAAAGCAGTACAGTACTGGCACAAATATTGACACATAGATCAATGGAACAGAATAGAGAGCCCAGAAATAAACCCACAATTATATGTTCAATTAATCTATGACAAAAGAGGCAAGAATGTATAATGAGGAAAAGACAGTCTCTTCACTAAATACTTCTGGGAAAACTGCACAGCGGCATGCAGAAAAATGAAACATAATCACTTTCTTACATTATACACAATAATAAACTCAAAATTGATTAAAGACCTAAATGTGACTCCTGAAACCATAGAATTCCTGGAAGAAAACATAAGCAGTAATCCCTTTGACATCAGCTTAAGCAACATTTTTCTAAATAGGTCTCCTCATACAAGGGAAAAAAAACAAATCTGAACTATTAGAGCTACATACAAAAATAAAAAGCTTTTTCACAGCAAAGGAAACCATCAACAAAATGAAAATGCAGCTTAATGAATGGGAGAAGAGGTTTGCAAAAGATATGTCTGACATGGCGTTAGTACTCAAAATATACAAAGAACTTATAGAACTAAACACCAAAAAATTAACAAAGAAAACAATCTGATTAAAACAAGAGCAGAGGACTTGAATAGACATTTTTCCAAAGAAGACATACATTTGGCCAATAGACACATGAAAAGATGCTTAACATCATTAATAATCAGGAAAATGCTAATCGAAACCACCATTAGATATTACCTTACACATGTCACAATGGTTAGTGTCAAAAAGACAAAAAATAACTGTTGGTGAGGATGTGGAGTGAAAGGAATCCTCGTGCATTGGTGCGAATATAAATTGGGGCACCCATTGTTGAAAACAGTATGGAAGTTCTTCAAAAATTAAGAGTAGTAATACCATATGACTAGTAATTTCACTACTGGGTATTTATCCAATAAAAGTGAAAACACTAATTCAAAAAGACATGTACCCCTCTTTATTTATTGCAGCATTATTTACAATAGCCAAGATGTAGAAGTGACCGAAGTGTCTATTAATAGATTAATGGATAAATAAGTTGTGAGATATATATATATATATATATATATATATATATATATATATATGATCTAGTCATTTGTGACAACATGGATGGACCTAGAAGGTATTATGATGAGTAAAATAAGTCAGAGAAAGAAAAGTACCATATGATTTCACTTATATGTGGAATCTAAAAACAGAAGAAACGCATATAGAAAAAAAAGCAAAAACGGACTTATAAGTACAGTGGTTTCCAGATAGGATGCCATGGGAAAAATAGATGAAGGGAAGTGGGAGGTATATATTTCCAGTTATGGAATGAATAAATCATGGGAATGAAAGGTACAGAATAGCAAATATAGTCAATGATATTGTAATACCATTGTATAGTGACACATAGTAGCTACACTTGTGGGGAGCATAGCATAATGCACAGAATTGTCAAATCACTATGTTGTACACTTAAAACTAATGTCACATTGTGTGTCAACTACACTCCAATTAAAATTTAAAATGTATATATAACATATAAATATATATTTATATATGTATAAAACATATATAGAAAAATTATATATGTATGGAAAGAGAAGGGGATGGTAATTTTCAAAGAAAGGAAAAAGCTTACTGAAGGGAAAGATAAGATCAAACCATGGAGAGATTAAAATGCAAGGATAAACTCTTGAATACATATATTTTTAAGTTTTATTTTATTTATTTTTAATGATTTTTATTTATTTTTGAGAGAAAGAGCACACATGAGTGGGGGAGGGGCAGAAAAAGAAGGAGAGAGAATTCCAACCAAGCTCTGCAGCGCCGTCAGCACTGATGTGGGGCTCCATCCTACAAACCGTGAGATCATGACCTGAACTGAAATCAAGAGCCGGATGCTTAAACAACTGAGCCACCCAGGCTCCCCTAATTTTTTATTTTAATTCTAGTTGGTTAATATACAGTGTAATATTAGTTCCAAGTGTACAATATAGTAATTCAACACTTCCATACAATACCTGGTGCTCATCACAGCAAGTGCACTCCTTAATCCCCATCACCTATTTAACCTATCTCCCACCCACCTTCCCCTTGGTAACCATCAGTTTGCTTTCTAAGGTTAAGAGTCTCTTGGTTTGCCTCTATTTTTTTCATTTGCTCATTTATTTCATTTCTTAAATTCCACACATATGAGTGAAATCATATGGTATTTGTCTTTTTTTGACTAACTTATTTCACTTAGCATAATATTCTCTAGCTCCATCCATGTCTTTGCAAATGGCGAGTTTCATTCTTTTTTATGGCTGTGTAATATTACAGTGTGTGTGTGTGTGTGTGTGTGTGTATGTGTGTGTGTGTGTATGTGTTACATTTTCATCCATTCATCAGTTGACAGACACTTGGGATGTTTCTATAATTTGGTTATTGTAGATAATGCTGCTATAGGCATTGGGGTACATGTATCTCTTTGAATTAGTATTTTTGTATTCTTTGGGTAAATACCTAGTAGGGTAAATGCTGGATCATAAGGTAGTTCTATTTTTAACTATTTAAGGAACTTGCATACTGTTTTCCATAGTGGCTGCACCTTTTTGCATTCCCACAATAGTGCAAGACGGTTACCCTTTTTCCACATCCTCACCAACACCTGTTGTTTCTTGTGTTGTTGATTTTAGCCATTCTGACTGGTGTGAGGTGGTATCTCATTGTAGCTTTGATTTGCATTTCCCTGATGGTAAATGATGATGAGCATATTTTCATGTGTCTGTTGGCCATCTGGATGTCTTCCTTAGAGATATATCTATTTATGTCTTATGTCTATTTTAAATTGGATTATTTGTTTTTTGACTGTTGAATTTTGTAAATTCTTACGCTTTTTTGATATATAATTTGCAAAGCTCTTCTCTCATTCCATAGGTTGCCTTTTAGTTTTGTTGATTATTTACTTCACTGAGCAGAAGCTTTTTATTTTGATGTAGTCCCAATAGTTTATTTTAAATTCAGTTTACATTGCCTCAGGAGACATATCAAGAAAGATACTTTTAAGGCCAATGTCAGAGAAATTATGGCCTGTCTTCTCTCCTAGGATTTTTATGGTTTCAGGTGTCACATTTAGGTCTTTATTCCATTTTTAATTTATTTTTGTGTATGATTTAAGAAAGTGGACCAGTTCAATTATTTTGCAGGTAATTGACCAGTTTTCCCAACACCATTTGTTGAAGAGACATTCTTTCACCCATTGTGCATTCTTTTCTGCTTTCTACAAGATTAATTGATCATATAATTGTGGGTTTCTTTCTGAGTTTTCTATTCTGTTCCATTGATCTATGTGTCTATTTTTGTGCCAGTACCATACTGTTTTGATCACTACAGCTTTGTAGTATAACTTGAAGTCTGGAAATATATTACCTCCAGTTTGTTTATCTTTTTCAAGATTTCTTTCACTATTCAGGGTCTTCTGTGGTTTCATGCAATTTTAGATTGTGTGTTCTAGCTCTGTGAAAAATGCTGTTGTTATTTTGATAGAGACTGCATATAATGTGTAGATTGCTTTGGATATTATAGACATTATAACAATATTTGTTCTTCCAAGCCATGAGCATGGAATGTTCTTTCCATTTCTTTGTGTCATCTTCGGTTTCTTTTATCAATGGATACTTTTCAGGATACATCTTTAATTTCTTTCAACAATGTACAATTTTCAGGGTACAGGTCCTCAACTCTGGTTAAGTTGATTCCTAGGTATTTTGCTATTTTTGTTGAATTGAAAATGGGAATGTTTCCTCTTTTAAAAGTTTTATTAAATAATTTATTTATTTTCTTATTTATTTTTAAGTAATATTTACATCCAAGGTGGGGCTTGAACTCACAACCCAGAGATCAAGAATCCTGTGCTCCTCTGACTGAGCCAGTCAGGCACCCCAGGATTATTCTTAATTCCTCTTTCTTCTGCTTCATTATTAGAATGTAGAAATGCAACAGAGTTCTGTACATTAATTTAGTATCCTGCAACTTTACTCAATTCAGATATCCGTTCTAGCAATTTTTTGGTGGAATAATTCCGGTTTTCTGTATATAGTATCATGTAAACTGCAAATAGTGAAAGTGTTACTTCTTCCTTACACATTTGAATGCGTTTTCTTTCTTTTTCTTGTTTGATTGCTGTGGCTAGGACTTTCAGTACTATGTTGAACAACAGCAGTGAGAGTGGACATCCCTGTCATGTTCCTGACCTTAGAGGAAAGCTCTCAGTTTTTCCCCATTGAATATGATATTAGCTGTTGATTTTTCATGTAAGGACTTTATTTTGTTGAGGTATGTTCCCTCTGGAATTACTTTGTTGAGAGTTTTTATTATGAATGGATGTTGTACTTTGTTAAATGCTTTCTCTGCCATCTATTGAAATAATCATATCGTTTTTATCTTTTCTTTTATTGATGCAATGTATCGTCTTGATTTATTTGAGAATATTGAAGCACACTTGCAACGAAAGAAAAAATCCCACTTGAACGTGGTGAATGATGTTTTTTAAGTATTGTTAGATTCAGTTCGCTACTATTTTGTCTAGGGCTTTTGTATCTATTTTCTTCAGAGATATTGGCCTGTAGGTGTTTTGTTTTTTTGTTTTGATTTGTTATGTTTTGTTTTTTTGTAGTGTTTATCTGATTTGGTATCAGAGGATTGCTGGCCTCATAGCATGAATTTGGAAATTTTTATTCTTCTTATATTTTTGAAACAGATTAAAAGGATATTAACTCTTCTATAAATGTTTGTTAGAAGTTACCTGGAAAGCCAGTCTCACCTGGTCTTGGACTTTTGCTTATTTGGCGTTTTTTATTACAAATAAAATTTTATTTTGGGCAATCAGTCTGTTAAAATATTCTATTTTCTTTCTGCTTTATTATTACTATATTATTTGTTTCTAGAAATTTGTCCATTTGATCTAGTTGTCCAATTTGTTGGCATATAACTTTTCATAATATTCTCATATAATTGTATTTCTGTGATGTTTTTCCTCCTCTTTCCTTTGTGATTTTGAATATTTTCTATTTTTTATGAGTCTAGCTACAAATTTATCGATTGTGTTGATTGTTTCAAAGAACCAGCTCCTAGTTCTTTTAATCTCTTCTATTGTTTTGTTGTTGTTGTTGTTGTTTTGTTTTGTTTTGTTTCTGTTTTTTTTGTTTCTATGTCATTTATTTATATATTAAATAAATTAGATATTTATTCTAATAAATATCTCTAATCCTTCATATTTCCATCCTTTTGGGGATTGGGGTTTTGTTTAGTCATTTTCTTGCTCATTTAGGCGTAAGATTAGGTTGTCTATGTGAGAGTTTTCTTATTTCTAGATTTTTTTTAACTTTATAATTTATTGTCAGGTTGGTTTCCATATAATACCCAGTTCTCGTCCCCACAAGTGACTTCTGCCATGACCATCACCCCCCATCCCCTTTCCCCCTCCCCGTTCTGCCCTCAGTTTTCAATATTCAAGAGTCTCTCGTGCTTTGTCTCCCTCCCTCTCCCTAACTCTTTTTCCTCCTTCCCCTCCCGATGGTCCTCTGTTAGGTTTCTCCTGTTAGACCTATGAGTGAAAACATATGGTATCTGTCCTTTTCCGCCTGACT
>CM053579.1:52662082-52684347 GCA_028646485.1 Cryptoprocta ferox
CCCTGGTCAGTGATATTTGGGACTCTCCATCATGTGCACTTTGGCTTGTTTCTTGAAGTAGCCCTGAAAAGGAATACAGACTAACGTACAAGGAACAAAAGCATGCAAACGCTCAGACAAATCAAACAAACAAGCAAACCAAAAGGGGAAAGGAAGTAAAGGAAAGGAAAGGAAAGGAAAGAAAAGAGAGAAGAGAAGAAGAAAAAGAAGAAAAAGAAATAAACAAAAACAAAAACAAGGGGGGTACAGAGACAGCAAAAGACTGTGGACAGTCTAAAAGTGTATAACCAGCCAAGAGGAGAGATAAGAATAAGATAAGGGAAATATATCTGGATGGCAGGAGAAAAGAAGGAGAAGCAAAGAATAAAGTGAAAAGAAAAGAAATAATAAAGGGCAACTTTCCTTTGCAGATGGGCGTGTTTTGGCATAGTTGGTTGTGTCTCTGGGGCTGCTCTCTGAGGCCCTGCCTTGGTGGTCGTGGAGAGAAGAATGGCCCTGCCTTGGTGGTCAAGCTCTGCTCAAACCAAGCGCTGCAAGCCGCTCTTCTGAGTCCGATCTCCCTGTGCCGCGGGCAAGCCTAACTGTATTCTCCAATCTCCACCTCACTTCCAAATCCTGGTCCATGCAGTTCAACACTACCACTGGCGATGAGATGGGTTCTCACTGGTGGCCGGTCTCCCGGCCAGGCCCGCCTCCGCCGCCACCGCCCTCCGAGCGGCTTGTGCTGTAGGAGGGCCGCTGCCTGCTGCCGCTCCGAGTGCAGCTTGGAATGGATGCAGCTGCCGCCACACCCAAGGAAGTATTCGCCAGCCATGTGGGACAGATTTCTCTCCCCGCACCCAGCGGTTATATATATGGGGAGACAGGCGAGCTTTTCCTCTCTTAGAGATGGTTCTATGAGTGTTTTCCATCTCTCTTTCTCTTCGCCTTGTCTCTCTAGGGCACAGCACGCTCTCCCTGTCTTTGGTTGGGGCTCCTTTCCCCCTGCACCTCCGTGGCCCGCCCGTCCTCCAATTTCCAGTTCACAGTCACTCAGTCAGGCATTTTTGAGGTTGTCTTCTTTCTGGCGTCTGTTTCTTCTTTTCCCCCACTTGCAAATCAGCGTATTCTCCCTTCAGTCGTTCTAAGTTCGATCGATGTGGGGGAGTGCAGACTACAGAGCTCCCTACTTCTCAGCCATCTTGCCCTCTCCCCAGAGTGTGGCAAGTTTAACTAGGAGTACTCTGGTCTTCTTGTTAAATGAGACCTGATACTTCTTCCAGTAAAACTGAATCTGTGCAGAACTCTCTGGTCAGGAAACATGGTGTGGGCAAGGGTTTCTGTTGGTCGTCTGGGAAGGGAGCCTGCCACAGGGACCAAGTCTTGCTTGACAGAGAAAGGCAGTCCAACCAGAGTGCATAGGTATAGGGCTTGGTTCAAGCAAGTTAGGCAGCCAGTGCCCAAGCTGTGCTTCATCCCATGTGCCTCTGTTTATGTTGAGGGTCTGGGGAAGAAAATGGTGCCTCCAGTTCCTTTGTCCCCAGAGAGGTGTCTCTGTGCACATTGCCTCTTAGGGAAGCATTCTGAGAACAGCAAATAATTTCCCTGTTGTATGTCCCAGGAGTCTTTCAGATCACTCTTTCCATATGGTCTGCCTCTGGGTTGTTTACCTGCCTTATCTCCAGGAGCAGCGCAGTGGTCTCCATCTGGGCTCTACCCCAGCCAATCCTGGCTTTTAAAACTACAGGTTAAACTACAGGGACATGGTGTGGGCAGAGCTTGGGCTGTCTTTATGGGGGAAGTCACCACACTGGGCCTGAGGCAAGCTTGACTGAGGAAGGCAGTATTGCCAGAGCACAGGAGTGTGGGTTTAGTCTAAGCAATTTAGGCAGCCAGTCCAGTTCTGTGCTGCTTTCCACAATTGGCTCTATGTTTATGCTAAGGGACAGGAGAGGGAAATGTGCCACCCAGTTCCTTTGTCCTCAAAGAGGCATCTCCCTGAACTCTGCCTGCCAGGGATATGCTCCAAGAGGACAGAAAATCTCCCCACTGTGTGCCCTAAGTGTTCTTCTGATAGCTGTTTCCATGCCCTATGCCCCTGGGTTGTTTGCCTGCCTTCTCTCCAGGAGTAAAGCAGTATCCTCAGGGCTCTAATCTGACAAGCCCACTGACCTTTAAAACTCCATGCTTTAAGCCCAACCGGATGTAAGAACTCACAACTATCAGCCCCTTTTTTTCCCCAGCCAATGGCTTTGGGGGAATGTTCTCCTTGTGTGTTCCCCTGTGTGCTCCTTTTTCTCTTACCTTTATCTCCAACCATGGCTCTCTCTCCTCCACAGCACCTGCAATCCTTTCTCCCTGAAACCAGGTCTCCACACTTCCTAGCTTCTTTGATGTGACTTCTTCTCTTCCTTTAGTTGTGGAGTTTGTTCTGTTAGTCTTCAGGTTGATTTCTGGAGTATTTCAAATAATTTGATAGTTATCTAGTTCTGTTCATGGGATGAGCGAAGCCTAGGGTCCTCCTACTCTGTTGCCATCTTCTCGAGCTCATAAATCCTACGTATTTTGAAGAAAGTCCATCATTTAATTCCCAATCTTATATGTCAAAAATATTTATATGTCAAAGTACTTGGTCAGAGGGAGTGTTTTCAGTTTTATAACTGTAGTAACTTTTAACCAGTATGACAAATTAAAATCTAATGAAGTTGATCATTATACCTATGCAAAATCCATTTATTTTCATTATATTGAGAAATCAGGGTATAGTAACAATTATGAGTACAGGGCAAAAACAAAAAACACTACCCTAAGTCATCTGTTTTTCATTGAACAGCTGAATTAACTTTCCTCTGAAATCAGTAGAGCATTTCTGGTATCCTATAAATAATAAGTCAGAGTTTCTATCAAAACTGAACCAATAGAAGGACATAGTGTTTCTCCAACTGCTTTATTTTCAAAAGAGTGTTTAGTGTAATGCCAACTTTTCCCTTTGTCAGCACAAATTTTTTTTCCTTTTGCTTACTCAGAATATTGAAAAGTGAGATCCAATGCTATAGAATTCTTCCTGGATCTATGTTGTTGTGAGAGATGTCTGAGCATTACCTTCAGTGAGGCAATACATTTTCTGAGGAAAATAAAAATGAATATCTCCTTAAAGAAGAAATAGACAGTATTTGGGGCATGTCGTCAATTGATTAACAGCACATCTATGAAAATAGCTTGTTAACATTTTGTTAAATCATATGTAATTCTCACGAGCCTAAGCAGTTTCTGAATTTTTACATAGTGTCTCTTTCTTGTGACAACTCTACAATCAAAATCAAAAGGCAACTGAAATCCATTTTTCAATCAAGTTTTTTCTTTCTCTTTAGTGAATGTACTTCTCTGTAACATCTCAGGTTTGGTTTGTTATTTTTTTGGAAGTGTTAACAATGGGAAAGAGTTATTACAAAAGAAGACAGATAAATTCACAAACTTAAATTATTCTGGTTCTGGAAATGTCTCAGATAATTAATCTCCTATCTTGGTATATATAAAATGTAATTTAAATATGCTCAAATATTAATCCTCTTTGGCTACATGGTATTACAGTTTGTATAAATATGTTTTCTTTTATCAATTATGTAGGAATGACAAAGATCTAAATTCTAAACTAATTTAGATTGGTAAATCTTTGAAGTTCTATAGCAAAAGCTATAGAGATATGATTTAAAATTTTTCATTTATTTCATTGCCAATCCCAATCCAAAATACGTGTTTGTGTCCGGGGTGAGGTCACTTCATACTGTAATCAGTCCCAGACAAATATGGCATTCAATTGCAAAACTTGAATATAATTGACTTTTTACAATCCCCACCAACATGGTTCCATTTATTCTGGCTGTTGTTTTTGTGTTGTGTTTGTTAGGTTTGCATGAGATCCTTTTAAGAGTTTTATTATTGGCACAAAGCAATTAGAAAGAAAAAAATGGAGTAAAGGATATTATTTCTGGATTATGTAAAAAATTATCTTCATAAAGGTATAAGTTAGTTTACTTAAACTTAAAATTCTCACTTTGAGGACTTAAAATTGAAACTCTTCTAAGTACTAGTTGGTCAAAAATTCTCCACTTAGTTTTAAATATTTCTTAACCCTTGGTGCTTGAGTATAATTGAACTTGTTAGAATCTAGTAAATTAGGCGTTTTCTAAAATTGTTATTCACATTTTAATGAAATACTAAATATAGCTTTGCTATAAGTACCACAGTATTCAACTATGTTCCAATTTTAATTAACAAGATATTTTTGCAATACTAACAGAAAGATGTGTTTTTTATATACAAGTATCACACCATACCACACAAGAATTTGCCTCTGAATTCATTTTTATGAAGGATAGTTTTGTTTGCCTGCAAAGATCTGCAATTTTTATTGTGGAAAAAAAAGAGAAACTTTGGGTATCATATAACTTTCAAGAATGCATGAAATTTTAGAAATTATCTAATCCAACCTTCTCATTGTACATATAAGAAAAGTGAGGCCTAATGAAAGAAAAGTATTTACACATAGTGAGGGGTTAAAACACTGTGAACGATCAAGAAATATTTAATAAGTGAGCAAACAGGTATACAAATTGATTGATAGATAATGGATAGATGAATAAATGGTGGGGGTGGGTGCATTAATTGATGGATCAATGGACGAAATTAGTGGCAGAGTCAGGGCTGGAGCATGATTGCCCTGGCACTCACTTCACTGCACTCTGACCAGATAATATTGCCTCCCTAAGAAAAAAATTATATTTATTTATATTTTAAAAACAAATGATTTGGCAACATAAACTAGTAGAAAAACTATAAACCTTGAACCCATATGGACCTGGGTTTGCCTCAGTTCAGCCAGCGAATAGCTATGTGACCTTGGGAAAGTTAATCAACCTTACCAAGTTTTTTTTCCCATCTGAAAAATGGGGACAATGAAGTCAAAATGAAATTGAACAAAATATCTGTGTAAAGTATATAGCAAGTGAATCATAAACAGTAGATGCTCAATAAATATTTGTTCTTCTTTTCTGTGATTTTTAATTTTTTATTTATATCCTATGAAAATGCAGGTGTTATCCCTTCTAAATATGATGGAACTCCTTTACCATATGCGGGTCTACTCCAATGTTTTTTAAAATGTGGTCCCTCAGACCATCAGCAACAGCATTACCTGGGAACTGGCTAGATTTTCAAATGTTCAGGCCTCACCCTAGACGTATAGAGTCAGCAACTCTGGTGGCAAAGCCCAGAAATTTCTGTTTTAATAAACAATCCAGGTGATTCTAATATTTTTTAAAGTTCAAGAGCCACTAATATATACCATTAATACCTCTAGATTTATTGTTAAATGCTAATGACAGTTAAAAGTGTGAAGAACTGCGGCACTTTGTGGCTCAGTCAGTTAAGCATCTGACTCTTGATCTCAGCTCAGGTCTTGATCTCAGGGTTATGAATTCAATCCCCACATTGGACTCTGCACTGGGCATGAAGCCTACTTTAAAAAAAAAGTGTGAAGAACTTTTTGTTTATTTGTTTCTCCTAAGGTCTCCTCTGAAATAGGACATCATATCTATAAATGTCATGTTATGTCAATCCATGATCCGGGAAATGACAATGGAACTCCAATGACATCTTATTAATAAAACGTAATAAACATCATCTGGTCAGCACAATGTGAGGATGTCCTATGTTTGTAATGACTTCTCTAACCTGTGAGGAAGCCACTGTACATCTTTGTTAAAAACTAAAACTTTTGTATTTCTTGATATCTAACTTTAATTTATGAATTACTCTTTATCATTGTAATTCAAGACTAGTCAATATTCATACTGGTAATTCAGTGAAGAATGATTTATTGGTTTGTTTTATTTTTTTGGTTCAGAAATAGCAAATTTGAGCATTGACATATATGCTGTAGGTCATTTTGTTCAGATTGACATGCTTGAAGAAAGCATAATAAGTTGATCCATATAGCCCCAGCCAGATGACCCTTCAAATTATGGACATAATTCCTAAAAGGAATTTCCTGGAAGTGTAACTGCCTTTGAAAATTTAAACCTCTATAGTGATCATAATTCCGTCCTCCCTTTTGCCAACTTTTGACCGAGGACCTGAAAGACCATGTGTACCATAATCATTGTAAAAGAAATAGAAGAATAGTATTTAAAGGCTTTGAAGGATGAGCATAAAGTCCTGAGGCCAATTAAAATTTAATTACTCAGACTATAGATATGAGATATTCTTAACTATACTGAAGTTTAGGGCAATTCCAACTGAACTCTACATTATTATTTCCGTTGTAATCTTAAGCCAAAAATGGCTCCCAAAAACCAAGTCATCTGATCCTGAAAGTTAAAACAACTGAAGTTTCATATCGGCTGTGAGAAGAAAACTCATTTTGCTTTGTAATGATATTTCCATGTTTCCCTCTTTCTACCATGCAAAAATCCAAGCTTTCTAAGAGCAAAAGGTAAAATCCAACAAACTTCTCAAGGCTGAAGAACAAAGAAAATTAGAAAAATGGCAGAGCAGTGGAGAGGCAAGGAGAAAGATAATGAGGAGACACAAACTCCTTCATTTTGTCTCATTACCAGTTCTTCCACCACTCTGTCCCACAAATAGGTATGATATTGGGTAGTGTTGATAAAATTCATGGCACTTATATTGTAATGAATTTTGAGATTTCTTTTTTTAGAGAGAGAGAAAGAAAGAGACAGAGAGAGAGTGAGCAGGGGAGAGGGACAGAGGGAGGCAGAGAATATTAAGCAGGCTCCATAATCAACACAGAACCTGACTCAAGCCTCAATCTCAGGAATGTGAGATCATGACCTGAGCTAAAATCAAGAGTCATATGCTTAACCAACTGAGCCACCCAGGTGCTTTGGATATACGAATAAATAAAAGTTATAGTTTGTTGAAACAAGACTATGAAAGTCATGTCAGAAGGTAGAGTTTTTAGTTAAATATGTACACTAATGGTGACTTGTAGACAATTTTAAATGGTACATAGACAACATTTTGTTTTTAACATTATTTAGCACACCAAGCCCATGACACCAAAAAATCTAATTGTTAGGATAATGATAAAATGAATATTCAAATTAGAAGATAGTCATTTTTTAAAAACAGTAAGCAATTAATAACAAAAGTGATGAGAATATAGCAGATATTAGGAAAGTTGTGTAAAAATGATCAAAGGTTTAGCTTAAGAAAAACTTTCAGTAAAATTCAAGCCTTAAGAGAGAAGGATATATATTTATAACCTGAACTCACTTAATCTTTATAGTCAAATAATAAAATATTCATTAGGTTTAGTGCATACTTAGAGTTTTCAAACTGGCAGAGACCCTACTAATCAAATTGGTAAAGGACTTAGGAAAGATTTTAATTTGGAATAAACACTGGGACTTGATTTGAAAGAGAGAGGTAAAGGGAGAGAGGGGGGAAATAGGTGGAAAAGAAAGAGAGAATGAGAGGAGGGGCAGACATGGAGAGAGAATGCATCTGAATCTTTATCAGTTTCAAAAAATTTTAGGTTTTGGTAAATTCAAATGTTTAATTTAGGGTCTTCTTTTTTAGTTTTTAAATTAGGACTAGATGTCTAATTAATCTGTGTCTTAAATACAAAAATATTTTATCTTTGTCTCAGAAAGACAGAAATATCAAAAGTGAACTTATACAATGTGACTTTATTCACTAACATAAAACAAGTGAATGTAGTGTTACCTACAACAATAGAAATTGGTGGAGAAGTGGCAAGTACCCTGAGCACAGGTCTTCCTCCAGATTTCCTGCAGACTACATTCTCTTGTATATATGTTTTACTGGAGAGAAACAAAATAAGAGAGAAAAATGCCTGTAATCATTGTTTTTTTGAATAAAGAAGTTTCAAAGAGGACTAAATGTACTTTGAATCTGTGTCTTAACATAATAAAACAATAGGGGTGCTTGATTGGCTCAATTGGTTGAGTGTCTGACTTCGGCTCAGACCATGATCTTGCAGTTTATGAATTTGGGCCCTGCCTGGGGCTCTCTACTATGAGGGAGGAGCCAGTTTCAGATCCTCTGTTCCCCCCTCTCTCTGCACCTTCCCCACTCGCACTCTATCTCCAAAAATAAATAAACATAAAAATAATAATAAAACAATAGACCAAGGGGAGTTTGCACTTATCCAACTCATCTTGCTAAAGCACTGATTTAGAAGTCTAATTATAAGAATTCACTGTCAGTACTGACAATATTAACTATTTCCCCCACTGATAATCCAACTAGAAATAAGAAAACATATACACCACACACACACACACACACACACACACACACCACGTTCTATCTGTATATCCACAGATATTATAGCATAATTTAATATTATAGTGGACTATAATTGTTTATATTGTAGCTTATAATATCAAATTATAATAATATTTTGAAGGGGTGCCTTGGTGGCTCACTCACTTAGGCGTCCAACTCTTGATTTTGGCTCAGGTCATGATCTCATGAACTGTGAGATTGAGCCTTGCATTGGGCTCCACACTGACAACATGGAGCCTGCTTGGAATTCTCTCTCTCTCTCTCTCTTTCTCTTTGTCCCTCTGTCTCTTTCTTCCCCTCCCCTGCTCATGTGCACTCTCTCTCTCAAAGTAAATAAACTTAAAAAACTATATCAAAGTTCCAAGTGCTTTTACATTTTTAAATTTCCCAACCATTTTGCATCACTCATTTCAGTTTATGATCATTCAAAAGGGAAGCATAAGGGAGAAGTTACGATGTTGTAGTAGGGGGACCCTATGTTGGCCTCATGCCATGAACAGAGCTAGATAAATACCAAATTATTCTTAACACACAAGAAATAGATCTGAGGACTGAGAGAACAAACTGCACAACTAGAGAGAGAAAAGAGACCATATCATGGAAGGTAAGAGGTGTGGAAATGTGATTTGGGGAAAAAAAGAATCACGGGAGTTGTGGAAGAGAGGGGGCCCTGATAACGGAGAGAGGAGAGACAGAGACAGAGAGAGAGACAGAGAGAGAAAGGAGTGCACAAGTGATTTCACAAGAAAAACAGTTCCTCAAAACCATTGACTGTGAAAAAGAGAGGGGCTGAATATCACAAGTTTTTACAAGCAGTGGAGCCCAAAACTGAAATTTTAAAAGTCTGTGCCATGGAAGGTGTGGAGCCTGGGAAGCATAATGATGGTCCTGTGGAGGAGGGCAGAGACATGGGAGAAGACAGTGTGGTCTGAGGATCCCTTGGTTTGCACTGGGAGAGACAGTTCCCCTTTTGGAGTGCATTTGGAAGATGTGGCATTGCCTCTCAGGGGACCAAAGAGCCAGAGACATCTACTGAGGGAAACTAATCTGGACACCGTTTTTTGCTGCTCTTTACTATAAACTCCAAGTCACTGCACATTTTTTTGACTGCCCTCTGGGACAAACGAGAACCAGCTACAGCATGGTGAAATTCTCTTCCAGAGGACCAACATTAGTCCATCCCAGCAGGCTCCCTAAAATTTGGAGTTTTAAAACTCAGCCAGCATGCCTGAGATAAAACACAGAAGCACTGTGCCATCAGGTGGGCAGACAGCCTGGACACAGACAGGGTGAAGGCAGGCATCTGAGGCATGCCTGGGACACATGAGGGAAGATCGTTTGCTCTTCTGTGAGGGCTTTCTGACAGCAACAGGTGCTAACTCCCCTCTCCAGGGATGAGAGATTGGGTAGATGTCATTTTTTTATGCCCCACCCATCGTCATGGATGGAGATCAGTGATCAGCACAGCACCTACAGGAGAGGCTTGTGCCACTTACACCATGTCCCAACCATCTGCACTTTGTGGGTTTTTTCTAATACTTTTTAACTAGGGCAGTTGTGCTTGAGGGCCAGAGCAGCAGCGGGCTCCTCCCTCAGAAAGCCAGCACAGACTCCCCACATGCACCAAGCCCATGGACCATAGAGTGTTGCAGGGCTTCAGCTCTAGTGAAAACAGGATCTGGCCACTTTTAACAGGCAGACCAAAGCAAACATAGTCAAAACTTGTCACACACTGGAAAAACGTCCAAACACTCCTCACTGGAGGCAAGGAGAATCTCTGAAGAGGACTGATCTGAAGGAAAGAGCAGCCAAAACATAATAGTAGAGCGCACACAGCATACACAAAAAACAACTCCTGAAGCACCAGTCCTTGGACAGTATATGTTTTCTGCTTAATAAAACCATTACTCTAAGGAGCAGGAAACATTACAGGATTTCCTAACACAGAGAAGTAGACAGAGACCTATACAAAATGCCAAGGTGGAAGAATTCACCCCAAAAGAAAGAACAGGGAAAGGTCATGGCCAGGGATCTAATCGAAAATGGAAAAAGTAATATTCCTGATACAGAATTTAAAACAACAATCATAAGGATAGTAGTTGGGCTTGAGAAAAGCATAGAAGTCACAAGGGAGTCCCTTACTGCAGAGATAAAAGACCTAAAATCTAGTCAGATTGAAATAAAAATGCTATAAATGATGGGGCGCCTGGGTTACTCAGTTGGTTAAGCATCTGACACTTGATTTTTGCTCAGGCCATGATCTCATAGTTGTGAGATTCAGCTGTGTCGGGCTCTGCACTGGGCATGGAGCTTGCTTTAAATTCTCTCTCTTCTCTCTCTCTCTCTCTCTCTCTCTCTCTTTCTCTCTCTCTCCCTCTCTCCCCTCTCTCTCTCAAACAAACAAAAATCCTATAAAGGAGATGGAAAACTGACTGGTGGTAATGACCACAAGGATGGAAGAAGTAGGTGAACGAATACATGAAATAAAAGATAAAATTATGGAAAAATAATGAAGCTGAAAAGGAAGAAAAAAATACTGAATCATGAGGGTTGACTTGGAAACTCAGCAACTGCATAATGTGTAAATAACATTCATATCATAGGAGTACCAGAAGAAGAAGAAAATTAAAAAGGAGCAGAATGTTTATTTGAAGAAATTATGCTAAAAACGTCCCTAATCTAGGAAAGGAAACAGACACACAAATCCAGGAGGGCATAGACAACTCCCATCAAAATCAACAAAAGCAGGCTAATACTAAGATATAGTGTAGTAAAATTTGAAAAATACAGAGATACGGAAAAAATCATAAAAGAAGCTTCCAACACTGTGTTGAACAACAGTGGTGAAAGTGGACATCCCTGTTGTGTTCTGATCTTAGGGGGAAAGCTCTCAGTTTTTCCCCACTGAGGATGATATTAGCTGTGGGCCTTTCATATATGGATTTTATAATGTTTAGGTATGTTCCTTGTATCTGACTCTCTTGAGAATTTTTATCAAGAAAGGATGCTGTATTTTGTCAAATGTTTTTTCTGCTTCTATTGACAAGATCATATGCTTCTTATTTTTTCTTCTGTTAATGTGTATCACGTTGATTGATTTGCAAATATTGAACTAATCCTGCAGCACAAGATTGAATCCCACTTGATCATGGTGAATAATTCTTTTAACATATTGTTGAATTCTATTTGCTAGTATCTTGTTGAGAATTTTTGCATCCAGGCTCATCAGGGATATTGGCCTGTAATTATCCTTTTTAGTGAGGTATTTGTTTGGTTTTGGAAATCAAGGTAATGCTGTCTTCATAGAATGAGTTTGGAGGGGCGCCTGGGTGGCTCAGTCGGTTGAGTGTCCGGCTTCGGCTCAGGTCATTCATGATCTTGCAGTTTGTGGGTTTGAGCCCCGTGTCAAGCTCTGTGCTGACAGCTAGCTCAGAGCCTGGAGCCTGTCTTCAGATTCTGTGTCTTCCTCTCTCTCTAACCCTACCGTGCTCACGCTGTGTCTCTCCTTCTCTCAAAAATAAATAAAACATTAAAAATAAATAAATTAAATTGAAAAATTTAAAACAAGAGTGAGTTTGGAAACTTTGCTTCCATTTCTATTTTTTGGAACAGTTTGAGGAGAATAGGTATTAACTCTGTTTTAAATGTCTGGTAGAATTCCCCTCGAAAGCCATCTGATCCAGGACTCTTCTTTTTTGGGAGATTTTTTGATTACTGATTCAATTTCTTTGCTGATTGTGGGTTTGTTCAAATTTTTTATTTGTTCCAGTTTGAGTTTTGGTAGTGTGGGTCTAGAAAATTGTCCATTTCTTTCAGTTTGTCCAGTTTGTTAGCATATAATTTTTCATAGTATTCTCTTATAATTGTATTTCTGTGCTATTGGTTGTGATCTCTCCTCTTTCATTCATGTTGGAAGGCCTAGCCTCAGCAATCAGAGAATAAAACAAAATAACATACATCCAAATTGATAAAGAAGAAGTCTAACTTTCATTATTCACAGATGACATGATATTCTACATGGAAAACCAAAAAGACTCCATTTAATAACTGCTAGAGCTGGTACATGAATGCAGCAAAGTTTCGGGATATAAAATCAATGTACAGAAATCTGTTGCATTTCTATACAAGAATAATGAAGCAACAGAAAGACATCAAGGAATCTTGATATCATTGCACTGTTGGTGAGAATGTAAAGTGGTGAAGGCACTCCTGAAAACAGCGTGGAGGTTCCTCAAAAAAATTAAAAACAAAACTACCCTACAATCCAGAAATAGCACTAATAGGAATATATCCAAAGGGTACAAAAATGCTGATTCAAAGGGACACATGCACTCCAATGTGTATAGCAGTGCTAGTAACAATTGCCAAATTATGGGAGAGCCTAAAGGTCCTTCATCTGATGAATGGATTATATTCATGTGGCACACACACACACACACACGAGATTACTACTTGGTGATGAAAAATAATGAAATCTTGCCGTTTGCAACAATGTGGATGGAACTGGAGGGTATTATACTAAGCACAATAAGTCAGTCAGAAAAAGACAGATATGTGGATTTCACTCATATGTGGAATTTGAGAAACTCAACAGATAAACAAGGAGAAGGGAAGGAAAAATAAGATAAAAGCAGAAAGGGAGGCAAACCATAAGAGATTCTTAAATACAGAGAACAAACTAAGGGTTGCTGGACAGGGTGTGGGTTGGGAACTGGGTCAAGTGGGATGGGTGATGGGCACTAAGGAGGGCACTTTTTGGGATGAGTACTGGGTGTCATATGTAAAGATGAATTACTGGGTTCTGCTCCTGAAGCCAAGACAACACTGTATTTTAACAAACTTGGGGAAAAAATCCTAAAAGAAGCAAAGATGAAGATATCCTTAACAAATAAGTTTACCAGCAAATCTATCCACAGAGACTTGGTACGTCAAAAGGGAGTGGCATGATATATTCAATGTGCTGATTGGGAATTATATGCAGCCAAGAATACTTTATTTAGCAAGCTGTCATTCAGAATAGAAGGAGAAATTTTTAAAAAAAGTTTTCCAGACGAACAAAAACTAAAGCAGTTTCTTGTGACTAAACCAGCCATGTAAGAAATATTAAAGGGAAATCTTTGAGTGGGAAAGAAAGACCAAAGGCAACAAAAACCAGAAAGGAACAGTAAAAACCTCCAGAAACAATGACTTTACCGGTAATACAAGGGCACAAAATTCATATCCATCAATAATCACTCAAAATGTAAATGGACTAAATGCTCCAATCAAAAGACGTGAGATATCAGAACAGATACAAAAACAAAAACTCATCTATATTTTGCCTACAAGAGAGTCATTTTAGACCTGTAAATTGAATGGGAGGGGATGGAGAAACATTTATCATGCTAATGGATGTCAAAAAAAACCTGGAGTAGCCATACTTTTATCAAACTACATTTAAAACTTTTTTAAATGTTTATTTATTTTTCAGATAGAGAGAGAGAGAGAGAGAAAGGGAGAGAGAAAGAACGAGTGGGAGAGGGGCAGCGATAGAGGGAGACAGATTCTGAAGCAGGCACCTGTCTCCGAGCTGTTGGCACAGAACCCAGTGTGGGGCTCGAACTCATGAACTGTGAGATCATAACCTGAGCCAAAGTCAGATAGTTAACTAACTGAGATACTCAGGCAGCCCTAAAATAAATATTGTAACAAGGGATGAATAAGGACACAGTATCATAATAAAGGGATCTATCCAACAAGAAGATCTAAAAACTGTAAATATTTAAGGCACACATAGCAAACATAAAGAAATTCATTGATAATAATGCAATAATAGTAGGGGACCTTAACACCCCACTTGCAGCATTGCACAGATCATCTAAGCAGAAAATCAACAAGGAAATAATGGTTTAATGAAACACTACACCAGTGAACTTAATAGATATATTCAGAACTTAATAGATATATTCAGAACATTCCACATTAAAGCAACAGAATAAACATTGTTTTCAAGTTCACATGGGACAGTCTCCAGAATAGATGGCATACTAAGTCACAAATCTGGCACCTAAAAAGATTGAAATCATACCATGCATATTTTCAGAACAAAATGCTATAAACTTGAAGTCAACCACAAGAAAAAATTTGGTAAGATTATAAATACATGGACAATAAAGATAATTCACTAAAGAATGAATGGGTAAACCAGGAAATTAAAGAAGAAATTTTTAAAAAATAGATGGAAAGAAATGACAATGAAAACACAAGAATCCGAAACCTTTGGGATTCAGCAAAAGCAGTCCTAAGAGGGAAGTATATAGAAATATAGGCTTACCTCAAGGAGCAAGAAAAATCCCCAATACACAACTTTACCTTCCACCTAAAGGAAGTAGAAAAGGAACGTCACATGAAGCAAAAAGTCAGCGGAGGAAGGGAAATAATAAAGATTAGAGCAGAAATATATGATACAGAAACAAATCAAACAAATAAACAAATAAACAAAACAAGAGAAAAGATGAATGAAACTAGGAGATGGCTTTTTGAAAGAATTAATAAAATTGATAAACCCATGGCTGGACATATCACAAAAAAATAGAGAAAGGACCCATATAAATAAAATCATAAATGAGAGGGGAGACCACAACAACACAGAAATACAAACGATTACAAGATAATTTTCTGAGATGCCAACAAGTGGGACAATTAGGAAGAAATGGAAAAATTCCTAGAAACGTATAAACTACCGAATTGGAAACAAGATGAAAAGGAATACTTTAGAAGAACAATAACCAGAAAAGAAATTGAATCAGTAATCAATAATCTCCCAAAAAGCAAAACTCCAAGGCATGATGACTTCCCAGGGCAATTTTACCAAACATTTAAGGAATTAATACCTATTCATCTCAAATTCTTCCAAAAAATTAAAATGGAAGGATAACTTCCAAACTCATTCTACAAGGCCAGCATTACCTTGATTCCAAAACCAGGTATTTGTCTGGAGTAATACCTCTGATGAACATGGATGCAAAATTCTTCCACAATATACTAGCAAATCAAATCCAACAGTACACTAAAGAAATCATTCACCACAGTCAAGTGGGATTTATTCCCAGGCTGCAAGATTGGTTCAATATTTGCAAATAATTCAACGTGATACACCGCATTAATTATAGAAGGGATAAGAACCTTATGATCCTCTCAATAGATGCAGAAAAAGCATTTGACGAAATACAGCATCAATTCTTGATAAAAACCCTCAACAAAGTAGGGACAGAGGAAACAAACCTCGACATCATAAAGACTATATATGAAAGGCCCACAGCTAATATCATCCTCAATGGGGAAAAAAATGAGAGCTCTTCCTCTATGATCAGGAACAAGACAGGGATGTTCACTCTCACCATTGTTATTTAACATAGTCCTGGAAGTCTTAGCCTCAGCAATCAGAAAACAAAAATAAATAAAAGGCATCTAGATGGGCAAGGAAGAAGTCAATATTTCACGATCTGCAGAAGACATGATACTCTATCTAGAAAACCCAAAAGACCACCAAAATGTTGCTACAAATGATACAGGAATTCAGTAAAGTCACAGGATACAGTAAAATCGATGTACAGAAATCTTTGAAATTTTTTTTAATGTTTATGTATTTTTGAAAGAGGGTGTGTGCATGTGTGCACAAATAGGGCAAGGACAGAGGGAGAAAGAGAATCCCAAGCATGCTCCATACTGTCAGTGCAGAGCCTGATACAGGGCTTGATCTCATGAACCTGAGATCATAACTTGAGCCAAAATCAAGAATCAGCCGATTAATGAACTGAGCCACCCAGGTGCCCCATGTGACATTTCTGTACACCAATCATGAAGCAGCTGAAAGAGAAATGAAAGTATTGATTCCATTTACAATTGCACCCAAAACCATAATATACCTAGGAATAAACCTAACCAAATAGATGAAAGATCTGTACTCTGAAAACTATAGAATACTTATGAAAGGAATTGAAGATGACACAAGGAATTGGAAAAACATTCCATGCTCATGGATTGGAAGAACACATATTGTTAAAATGTGTATACTACCCAAAGCAATCTAAACATTTAAAGCAATCCCTCTCACAAAAACACCAGCGTTTTTGACAGAGCTGGAGGAAACAGCCCTAAAATTGTATGGAACCACAAATGACTTCGAAGAGACACAGCAATCTTGAAAAAGATAATCAAATCAGGATGCATCAAAATTCCAGGCTTAAACTATGTTACAAAGCTATAGTCATCAAGACAGTATGGTAATGGCACAAAAACAGATACATAGATCAATGGAACATAATAGAAAACCCAGAAATGGACCCACAATTATATGGTCAACTAATCTTTACAAAGCAGAAAAGAATATCCAATGGAAAAAAAAGTCAGTTAGTGTAGGGGAAACTAAACAGCAACATGCAGAAGAATGAAACCGTCTTACACCATACACAAAAATATATTCAAAGACCTAAAGGTGATACAGAAAACCATCAAAATCCCAGACAAGAATACAGGCTATAACCTCTTTGACATCAGCTGTAGCAAGATCTTCCTAAACACAACTCTGGAGGCAAGGGAAACAAAAGCCAAAATTAACTATTGGGACTTAGTGAAGATAAAAAGCTTCTGCACAGCAAGGGTTATAAACAAAAAAATGAAAAGACTGTCGTAGACTGTAAGTCTTAAATTCTCTTTAGCAGACGCAGGATTAAAAGCAAGAGATGGCTAATGTCCAGGAAAAGACAAGAGCCCCAAATAAGGGTTCTTGCCCCGTATTTATTAAGATCAGAAGGCTTACAAACATGATAGGCGTGCACAAAGAGACAATGAATCGGTGAACATAAATTCATGGCCATGAGGGAAAGGGAATTTTGAAGATATACGGTGTTTGGGGTTTGGGTCAATATAAAACAAAATCCTGATGCTGGGCAGACGGGAAGATGGTTGTTAACAGCAGACAGGAGTTGCCACGTCTGTTTATCTTAGCTAGCCAAAGGGATAAGACAGGCAAATAACTTCAGGGTTAACAAGGTTCCTTTTCTTTTGTAAATCAGTTCCAGTCTGGGCAGCATTGTCCACAGTGCATTGATCTATAGCCCATTTACCTGTTTGCCTAATTTGGTCCTTCCTCCCTGTGAAAGAGCTTTCTGCTATAGTACTAAATTGGGGGGCATTTTCGCACTGAATGACTAATCTTGCTTATCTCATATACCTTTGTATTGGGCCCTTTGCCCCCTCTCTATTCTGGGAAACTTTGCATCCCCCTTTCCATCCTTAGTGCCTTTTCACCCCCCTCTCTATCTTGGGGTCCTAATCTTGTTTACCCAAACTCAGTTGTGAACATCCTATGGCTTTGTAATTCTTTATGCCTTGTTAACCCTTTGGTGTAAGCCCAGGGAATTCCTAAGCTTATTCCCCATAAAAGACAACATTTGGAATGGGAAAAAATATTTGAAAATGACATCTGATAAAAGGCTAGTATTCAAAATCTATAAAAAACTTATCAAAAAATTACAAGTAGAACTACCCTACAATCCAGCATTTGCACTACTAAGCATTTATCTAAAGGATACTAAACTGCTGATGTTTTAAGGGGCCCATACACCCTAATGTTTATAGTAGTACTATCAGCAATAGCCAGATTATGGACAGAGCCCAAATGTCCATCAACTTAAAAATGGATTAAAAAGATGTGGTATATGTATGGAATGGAATGTTACTCAGTGATTAAAAAGAATGAAATCATGCCATTTGCAACAACATGAGGGTATTATTCTAAGTGAAATAAGTCAGTCAGAGAAAGATATATGATTTCATTCATATGTGGAATTTAAGAAACACAACAGATGAACATAGGGGAAAAGAAGGAAAAATAGGATAAAAGCAGAGAGGGAGGCAAACCATTAGAGACTCTTAAATACAGAGAACAATCTAAGGGCTGTTGGAGAGGATATGGGTGAGAGGAATGGGTTAAATGGCTGATGGGCATTATGGAGGGCACTTTTTGAGATGAGCACTGGGTGTCACATGTAAGACATGAATCATTGGGTTCTACTCCTGAAACCAAGAATACAATGTATGTTAACTAAATCTAATTTTAATTAAAAAAGAAATAAAGGACTTATGATACTCAACACCCAAAAAAAATCCAGTGAAGAAATGGGGAGTAGACATGAATAGACATTTTTCCAAAGACTTACAAACGGCTAAGAGACACTTGAAAAGATGCTTTACACCACTCATCATCAGGGAAATACAAATAAAAACTACGATGAGATACCACCTCACACCTGTCAGAATGGCTACAATTTAACACAAGAAACAACAAATGTTGGAGGGGATGCAAAGAAAGGGGAACCCTCTTACAGTGTTGGTGAGAACACAAACTTGTGCAACCACTCTGGAAAATAATATGGAAGTCTCTCAAAAAGTGAAAAATAGAACGACCCTATGACTTAGCAATTGCACTACTAGCTATTTACCTAAGGGATACAAAAATACTTATTTGAAAGGGCACATGTCCTCTGATGCTGATGGCAGCATTATCAACAATAGCCATTCTATGGAAAGAACCCAAATGTCCATTGAGTGATTAATGGATAAAGAAGAAGTGGTATATATTTACAATGGCATATTACTCAGCCCTCAAAAAGAATGTAATCTTGCCATTCACAGCGACATGGATGGATCTAGAGTGTATTATGCTAAGCAAAATAAGTCAGTCCGAGAAAGACAAGTATCATATGATTTCACTCATATGTGGAATTTAAGAGACAAGACACAGGAACACAGGGGAAGGTATTTTAAAAAATAGAAGGAGCAAACCATAAGAGACTATTAACTGTACAGAACTGAGGAGTTGCTGGAGGAGAGGTGGGTGGGGGAATGGGTAAATGGGTGATGTGTATTAAGGAGGGTACTTGTTTTGACAAGCACTGGGTGTTACGTGATGAATCACTAAATCTACTCCTGAAACCAATATTACACTGTATGTTAACTAACTGGAATTTAAATAAATACCGAAACAGAAAAAAAATATATGGAAGCATGAAGAGCTGGTATTGCTTTACTAAGCAGATTAACTTCATTTCATTTTTAAATTTTTTAATGTTTATTTTTGAGAGAGGGAGAGAGAGAGAGAAAGCATGAGTGAAAGAGGGGCAGAGAGAGTGGCAAACACAGAATCTGAAGCAGGCCCCAGGCTCCAAGCTGTCAGCACAGTGCCCAATGCAGGGTTTGAACTCATGAACCACGAGATCATGACGTGAGCTGAAGTCAGTTGCTTAACTGACTGAGCCACCCAGGCACCCCAACTTCATTTCATTTTTAGATATGTTGCTATACTAACAGATTAGTGGAATTGTATAGACCTAAATATCTGAAATTTAGCAAGTCATTTTACAAAATCCTTCAAGATGTCCGTGTGGAAAAAATAACAAGATGTGGGATAAATCCTAGGACAGTTATATGTAGAACATGTTGAACAGATATACCCATGAAGTGCTAATGAATGGCTTTGTATTGTGAAAAGAGAGGCTAGTTGTAACACACGGAGCACTTGCCAGACTATAGTATTGAACCAGAAATCAGTGGTCACAAAAGAGTGCCAGGATGCTGAGGGGTAGTTAAAAGTATATTCCACGATAAACAGTTAAAGGAATTGAAGCTATTTCTCCTGGAGATTTATGGAGACTATCAGTATAGTTTTAACAAACTTGAAGAACCACTATATTGAAAAATTGGAGCTTTTTTAATGTGGCTGCAAAAGGCAGGATAAAGACTATAAGGTAAAATAAGGTAAAATTTTCAGGCATGTAGATGTGAACTCAACATAAGGAAGAACCCTCTGGCAATAGTAAAATAAGCTTTCTTGGAAAGGCTTGAGGATGGACTGGATGAGTGTTTGTCAAAGATATTGAAGAGGATGTTATTGAGTGAAAGACTGGGTTATATGGTCTTTAAAGCTTCCCTAATTCTAAGAGAATAGGCCTCATTCACTTATCCATTCACTAATTCCATAAATACTTATTGAACTCTTACTAATTGTCAGGTACCGTCCTTTGAACTAGAGAAACAGTGGAGAATAAGAGAAATTTTCTATCCTAATAAGGTTATATTCTATTTGAAGAAACAGGCACTAAATAAGAAAACGAATACATATTTAAGATAATGTCAGTTAATTAAAATGTTAAAAAAATAATATCATTGAATAATTTGTTGCTTACAACAACTGTAACTTAGATATTTTGATTTCTAGACCAGTACTATACCATTTAAACTTATTTCTCCAAAGCAGGCCTGGAATTTGTCAGACCAGATTGGGAGAGAAAAATTAACATAGATGATTCCCTGTAAAGTATATTACAGGATTTTAATAAAAAGGGGAATTAACAGTTTAAGATTCACAGTCAGTGAAAATCCATGTTTCTTGACTCCTAACCTGATTAACTCCAGAAAGATAAACAAAAACATGGCTCTAGAATTCATAATGTGAATAAGGAGAACAATGTATACTAGTTCCTGCTGTTCAATCACATTTATAAATAATCATTTCACAGTCGTTTTGTGGAACAGAGAACAAAACACGTGAGACCTACCTGAACATGCAAATGAGTGCAAACCAGGTCAACTGCAGAAAAAATTTTTAAGTAACCAGCTTTTTTTTGTGCATAGATAGGAAAGGGCATCTTTGTCAGACCCTTAAAATCATACTACCAATGCTTCTATCTTGCAAATCTCTCTCTACATTTTTTTTATATATCTACCTTAGAAACCATGGTGTAGGTCAACAAATGTCCACAATGAAGATGGAGTAGCAAAATCACAACCTAAAACACTGGCTGTAATAGCCAGATAGATGTCTCTACTTCTTTTAGCCACATCTTGATGCTCAGAAAATATAGAGGCATTTGAGATGGGAAGAGGCAAACAAATTGAAATACTTCCTTAGAAAGGCAAAATAGACCTTAAATAAGTTCTAAAATGAATTAAAAACAGCCACCTGTTCTGGTACAGGCAGTGAAATACAAAGCATAGTCTAAGACCCCTGGTCACTCCCACTCCCCTGGGTAGTAACTCAAAAGGATCACCTGATGCATTAGAAAACAAAGCAAATATAGTAAAGCCTAGAGGGGCATTGCCAGTAAAGGGAGGGGGGAAGCAAAAAGATGAATTTTCAAAAAGGTAAACAAAACAAAGAAACAAATACAACATATGATTTAAAAGGATAATAGCAAATTTCCCACTTTTGATTGAGACAGAAAAATAGAGGCCACATAGGGTACATTGTCCTGCTTTCCAAGTTCTTTAGAACATGTGTAAATCACCGTGAGGCCAGGTCACTTACAACGGACGACATCTGGGGAGAAAGAAGACTATCTCCAGGATGTGAGAGTTGTTTTCAACTCACAGTTCCTGAGCACTTAGCTAGGGCAACAACTGCTTACTGTTGACTCCATATTGTTATAGGAAAGAGAGCTAGCCTCAGTAGGGACATTTGAATGAGGCTTTGGAGATTACTCTCCACAGGACTGATCTTTGATTATGTAATATGCAAAATGTGATTCCTTAAAACCCAGTGCAGCTCTGTCTGCCCACCGGACCTGTCCCTGTGGTTTAATAAAATCGTCCTTTGCACCAAATATGTCTTCAAGAATTCGTCCTTGGTCATTGGCTCAAAACCCCACCACTACTCCTAAACTTCGTCATCACTCACACTGTTTTGGCAACTATTACCTTGAGGCTACCTTAAGAAACAAACCAAAGTACACATGGTGGAGAGTCCCAAATATCACTACAAGTAGAAAAATAAAAAATAACCAAAGACTCAAAAAGAGAGACCAAGGGACACCATTAAAAGAACACTTCTTGAATGGACAGACCCTAGAGAGTCTGTGAGCCTCCTTTAATATGGCAGTACTCACAGGTGCAGAGTACATAACAAACTTTTA
>CM053579.1:52684847-52729695 GCA_028646485.1 Cryptoprocta ferox
CATTGAAGATTTCCTGCCATTCCTTTCTGGCATGCCAAATTTCATTAGAAAGGTCTGTAACCACTCTGATAGGTTTCCCTTTGTATGTTAGGACCCTTTTTTCCCTAGCTGCTTTCAGAATTCCTCTTTGTCTTTATATTTTGCCAGTTTCACTATGATATGTCGTGCCGAAGGTCGATTCAACTTACGTCTTAAGGGCGTTCTTTGCGCCTCTTGGATTTTAATGTCCGCTTCTTTCCCCATATTCGGGAAGTTTGCAGCTATAATTTGATACAGTACCCCTTCAGGACCTTTTTCTCTTTCCTCATCTTCGGGAATTCCTATGATACGGATATTGTTCCGTTTGATTGTATCCCTCAGTTCTCGAATTCTCTTTTCGTGTTCCTGTATCAATTTCTCTCTCTTTTTCTCGGCTTCCTCTTTTGCTATAACTGTGTCTTCTAATTCACTTATTCTCCTCTCTGCCTCTTCGATCCCTGCAGTGGCTGCCTCCATTTTGTTATGCACCTCATTTGTAGCCTTTTTTAACTCATCTCAGCTATTTTGAAGGTCCCAAGTCTCTGTATCAAAAGCTTCTTTGATGTTTTTTTGAAGTCCAGCAATTAATTTTATGACAATTATTCTAAGTTCTTGTTCAGGTATGTTGTTTAATTCTGTTTTGAGCTGTCTTGTGGCTGTGTCTTCTTCTTGGAGTTTCTTTAGAGGAGATTTCTTTCGTTTCGTCATTTTGGCTAGCTTTCTGTCTCTTGTCAGTTTTAAAAGCTCGTTATGCACTGTGCACCTGTTAGTATTGCTCTATTAAAGGAGGCTCATTGACTGTCCAGGGCCTGTCATTTCAGAAAGTGTTCTTTTAATGGTGTCCTTCAGTTTCTCTTGTTGTGCCTTCGATTATTTTACTTCCCTAGTCAGTGATATTTGGGACTCTCCACCACGTGTACTTTGGCTTGTTTCTTGATGAACCCTGAAAAGGAAACAGACTAGCATACAGGGAACAAAAGCATGCAAACGCACAGACAAATCAAACAAACAAGCAAGCCAAAAGGGGAAAGGAAGTAAAGAAAAGGAAAGGAAAGGAAAGAAAGAAGAGAAGAAAAGAGAGAAGAAAAAGAAACAAAAACAAAAACAAAAAGAAAAACAAGGTGGGGACAGAGACAGCAAAAAGATATGGACAGTCTAAAAGCATATAACCAGCCAAGAGGAGAGATAAGAACATGCTAAGGGAAATATATCTGGATGGCAGCAGAAAAGAAGGAGAAGCAAAGAAAAAAGAACAAAAAAACACAACTCCCCTGTGCGGATGGGCGTGGTTTGGTGTCAGTTCAGGTCTCGGGGGCTGCTCTCTCTGAGGCTCCGCCTTGGTGGTTGCAGGGAGAAGAATGGCGTCGCTTCAAGCTTTGCTCGAACCAAGCGTTGCAAGCCGCTCTTCTGAGTCTGATCTCCCCGTGCCGCGGGCGAGCCAAACTGTATTCTCCAAGCTCCACCTCACTTCCAAATCCTAGTCCATGCAGTTCAACACTGTCACCGGAGATGAGATGCGTTCCCGCTGGCAGCCATCCTCCCGGCCCGTCTTGTGCTGCCCTCTTCGGGGTGCCGCTGCCACCGCCGCCACTGCCGCTTTTCAAGGCGCCTTTTGCGGCGCCACTGCCACCACCCCTTTCGCACTGCGCCGCCTTTATCTGTGCAGCCGCCTTTTGCGGTGCTGCTTCGAATGGATGCTGCTGCTGCTGTGCCCAAGGAAGAATTTGCTGGCCAGATCGGTCGGATTTCTCTCCCCGTGCCCAGCAGTTATTTATGGGGAGACGGGCGAGTTTATCCTCCCTTAGAGATGGTTCTATGTGCATTTTCCATCTCTCTTTCTCTTCCCCTTGTTTCTCAGGGGCACAGCGCTCTCTCCCTGTGTTGGGTTGGGGCTCCTTCCCCTTGCACCACCAGGACCCTCCCGTCCTCCAATTTCCCAGATCACAATCACTCATTCAGGCATCTTTGAGGTTATCTTCTTTCTGGTGTCTCTTTCTTCTTTCCCCCACTTGCAAATCCGAGTTTTATCACTTTAGTCCTCAGTTCAATCCATGCGGGCATGCACAGATTACAGAGCTCCCTACTTCTCCGCCATCTTGCCCTTCCTGTCTCAGAATAAATAGAAAGTTTGAACAGACCCATAACCAGCAAAGAAATGGAATCAGTAAACAAAAATCTCTCAACAAACAGAAGTCCAGGGCCAGATGTCTTCCCTGGGTGATTCTACTAGACATGTAAGGAAAAGTTAAGAAGTATTCCTCCAAAATTATTCCAAAAAAATAGAAAAGGAAAGACAACTCCCATTATCATTCTACAAGACAAACATTACCTTGATTCCAAAACCAAAAAAAGACGCCTTAAAAAGGAGAATTACAGGTCGATATCCCTGATGAACACGGATGCAAAAATTCTCAACAAGATACTAGCAAATAGAATCCAACAGTACATTAAAAACTATTCACCACTAACGGATTTATTCCTGGCTTCAGGAGTGGCTCAATATTTACAAATTAATCAATGTGATACACCACATTAATAGTAGAAGGGATAAGAACCATGTGATCCTCTCAATAGATGCAACGAAAGCATTTGATGAAGTACAGCATCCATTCTTCATAAAAATCTTCAATAAAGTAGGGATAGATGGAACTTACCTCAACAGCATAAAGCCCACATATGAAAGACTCATAACTAATATCACCCTCAATGGGGAAAAACTGAGGGCTTTTCCTCAATGGGCAAGAACAAGTCATGGGTGTCCACTCTCACCATTTTTATTTAAGATAGTACTGGAATTCCTAGCCTCAGCAATCAGACAACAAGAAGAAATAAAATACATCCAAATTTGCAAGGAAGAAATCAAACTTTTGTTATTTACCGATGACATGATACTTTATGTAGAAAACCCAAAAGACTGTATCAAAAAATTGCTAAAATTGATACACGAATTCAGCAAAGTTGCAGGACATAAAATCAATGTACATAAGTCTGTTGCATTTCTATACACCAATAATGAAGTAGTAGAGAGAGATATCAAGGATTTGATCCTATTTACAATGGCATCAGAAACCATAAGATACATAGGAATAAACCTAACCAAAAAGGTAAAACGATCTGTACTCTGAAATCATCACAATTATGAAAGAAATTGAACATGACACAAAGAAATGGAGACAGATTCCATGTTCATGGATTGGAAGAACAAATATTGTTAAAATGTCAATACTACCCAAAACAATCTACACATTTAATGCAATCTGTACCAAAATACCACCAGCATTCTTCACGGAGCTAAAACAAACAATCCTAAAATTTCTATGGAGACAAAAAAGACCCCGAATAGCCAAAGCAATCTTGAAAAGGAAAAGCAAAGTTGGAGGCATCAATTTACAGACATCATGTTTTATTACAAAGCTGTAAGTGATCGTGATAGTATGGTGCTGGCACAAAAACAGACACATAGATCAATGTAACAGAATAGAAAACCCAGAAAAGGAAAAGAGTTATACTGTCAACTTATCTTTGACAAAGCAGGAAAGAATATCCAATGGAAAAAAGATGGTGTCTTCAACAAATGGTGTTGGGAAAATTAGACAGTAACATACAAAAGAATTAAACTGGACCACTTACACCATATAAAAAATAAATTCAAACTGGATGAAATACTTAAATGTGAGTCAGGAAGCAATCAAAATCCTAAAGGAGAACACAGGCAGCAATCTCTTTGATCTCAGCTGGAGCAACTTCTTACCATACACGTCGTCGTCGGAGATAAGGGAAACAAAAGCAAAATTGAACTTTTGGGATTTCATCAAAGTAAAAATCTTTTGCAAAGCAAAGGAAACAATCAACAAAACTAAAAGACAACCTAGTGAATGGGAGGATATATTTGCAGATGATATATCTGATAAAGGGTCAGTATCCAAAGTGTCTAAAGAATTTATCAAATCAACACTGGAAAAACAAATAATCCAGTTAAGAAATCGGTGGAAGACATGAATAGACATTTTTTCAAAGAAGACATACAGATGGACAACAGACACATGCAAAGTTTTCAACATCACTCATCATCAGGGAAATGCAAATCAAAATCACAATGAGATACCACCTCACACCTGTCAGAATGGCTAAAGTTAACAACAGAGGAAGCAACAGATGTTGGTAAGGGCTTGCAAAAAGGGAAATCTTTTTACAGTACTGGTGTGAATGCAAACTGGTGTAGCCACTCTGGAAACCAGTATGACAATTCCTCAAGAAACTAAAAATAGGATTACCCTACAACCCAGCAATATCACAACTCAGTATTTACCTAATAGATTCCAAAATACTAATTCAAAGGGGCACACTCAGTTGATGTTTATAGTAGCGCTATCAACAATAGCTAACTGTGGAAAGAGCCCAAATGTCCATTGACTGATGAATCGTTAAAGAAGACATGGTATTTATATACAATGGAATATTACTTACCCCTAAAAAGGAATGAAATCTTGCCATCTGCAATGACATGGATGGAGCTAGAGTTTATTATGCTAAGAAAAATAAGTCAGAGAAAAGCAAATACCATGTAATTTCACTCATATGTGGAATTTAATGAACAATATCATTCATATGGATGAACATAGGGGAAGAGGAAAAAAGACAGTGAAGCAAGCCATAGGAGACTTTTAACCATAGAGAAAATACTGAGATTTGATCAAGGGAGATGAGTGGGGGAATGGGATACATGGGTGATGAGTATATAGGAGGGCACTTGTTGTGATGAACACTGCACCATATATGTAAGTGATGAATCACTAAATGCTACACCTGAAAACTCTATTACACTATATATTAACTACTTAGAATTTAAATAAAAACTTGAATCTACAAAATTAAAAGTTAAAAAAAAAGAAGTTTAGGGCAATCACATATATTTATTCATTAGTTCTTCAAATAAAGTTTTTCTGTTACAGAAAGGGAAAAGTATGAAATTAATACAAATTATGTTTAATTCATGGCCCTACAGTCTCCTGGTATAGGAAAGCACAATTTTGAGGGGGCAAAAATATGTAAATTTTACCTTTCCTATTTCCAGGTACCTTTCCTCTGTCCCCTTCAATCCTCTAGAGTTGAAATTAATTACTCATTTTAGAATTTCCTATTGCATTTTGTTTACCTCTCACTGTGGAAATTATTATATCTCATTATCACAATAATTTGTATACATAATTAGCTTTCTCAAAATTATTGATGAAAGAAATGTATCTCTATGTATCTCTATTTTTATCTGTCATGTCACCTAACATCTTGTTCTATAATTATTGGTTTGCTGTTAATTCCCATAAGGAGCCATTGGAAGCAAGGATAGGTCATGTTTGTCTTTGTATTTCTTGCTCAGTGGCTAACAAACAGTAAATACACTGTAATTTTAGTTGAGATCAGGAGATAGAGCTCAATTTTAAGTTAGTTAGCAGATGGAAGAGGACTTGGAAGGATTTGGGATTCCATTTAGTAGGTTCACCTTTTTTTTTCTAGACCTGGGTTGGAAGTTAACATTTTGAGTGATGAACTCTGAATTTAGCTAAAGGAAGGAAGAACATGATATAATTTAATACTGATTAACCTCCAAGAGCACCAAATTTAAGAGCAGCATTATATGACAGCGCTTGAAATTATTGTGCAAAAAATTTTTTGAAAATTGAACAAGACTTTGATGACTACTTCAGTCCACAGTGACAATTTTTTTAAAGATTACTTATTCATTTTGAGAGAGAGAGAGACAGAGAGACAGAGAGTCAGACGGACAGAGGGATAGAGAGCGAATCCCAAGCAGGCTTCACACTGTCAGCACAAAACCCAATGTAGGGCTTGAACCCACGAACTGTTAGATCATGACCTGAGCTGAAATCAAGAGTCAGATGCTCAACCGACTGAGCCTCCCAGGTGCCCCCACTGTGACAATTCTTCTCAGTTAAACTATCACATTTTGGTTGACATGTGCTATTTACATTATTGCCTTATGGTATCTTTTAGACCATAGAATTTTTCACTACTGAACCAGATTATAGGCTTCATGAAAGCTGGGGCGATGCTTTGATCTTCAATGTGTAATTCTAATGCCTATCAAAGGGCATAGTATTGAGTAAATATCCAATAAGGACCTGTTGAATAAATGAATATAAAGAATGGCCAGATAATTGGTGCCTGGCCCAGTTCTAGTTAGGTCCAGGGGAACCAGAGATGGATTTCTGTGCTTTGCTAGACTGAAATATATATGTTGCAATTTTACGTCTTTTATTTTTCAAATATTCAGGGTGCACAATTTCCCATAAATCTTCCCAACTTTCCCCCGTTCACTCCCATCATTAAATAGCTATAAGTAATCAGGTTTCTGCAATACACTGTTGGTGACCTATTATCAAATGTCCTTTTTTAAAAAAATCTTCCAGCGATGGAGTTGGAAGAAAGCTAACCTTGCTTTTTTATTCAGAAGATGGCATGATCAGTCTAATGCTGATTACATTTTTCTTGCCAGTAACTTCTTCAGGCATGGGTAAATAATATATTCTGGGTAATAATACATATTGTGGAACTTGTCAGGATGTTTTGGTAAGTTTTTCCTTGTTCTTAAGGGAGAACTACAGGAAAATAGAGCCCTTCCTGTTTCTCTGAATATACTCACATTTTGACAGGACACCCGGATCTGCTGTGGCCATCTTCCTCCTTGATGATGGCAGAATTGACACTAGAATAAACCATAATTCTTAATAACATTGCTAAGCCCCTGGTTCAACAAGTCCTAACCACTTCTTCACCTCTGAACTCTTTGTAATGTAAGATAAGTTTCCTTATTATTTAAGGAAATTTGATGGAGAGGAAGATGGTGGCAGAGTAGGAGGACCCTAGGCATTTCTCCTCCAACAAACACAGTTAGGTAACTATCAAGCCATCCTAAATACCCCAGAAATCAACCTGAATACTGAAAGAACAATATCCATAACTAAAGTGAGAGAAGTCACATTGAAGGTAGGAGGTGCAGCTTCTGTGGATGAGAGGGAGCCATGGTTGCAAAAAAGGGCAAGAGAAAAGAGTATATAAGGGAATGGTCAAGGAGAACTTTTCCCCCAAAAGAAAATTTTTTTTGAAAGGAGCTTTCAGTGTAATGGGCTGAATTTCATAATTTATTGCAACCAGCAGAGCTTAAAGACTGGATTTTGTAAGTTCAGCAGGCTTGGCAGGGATAGAACTCAGAGGGCACTGCCCTGCTCCTGGAGACAAGGCAGGCAAAGAACCTAGGGGCAGACAGCATGGAAACAGTGATCTGAAGAATGCTTGGAGCACACAGTGGAGAGATTATTCATACTTCCATTTAAGAACACATCTCTGAGAGGCAGTGTTCACAGAGACATCTCTCCAGGGACAAAGGAGTTGGATGATGCCATTTCCCTCCCTTCCTTCTCAGCATAAACACAGAGACATCTACAGGAAGCAGCACATCACCAGCACTGGCTGCCTAAATTGTTTACACCCCCATGAACTTTGGTTATGACTTCCCTTCTCAGTCAGGCTTGCCTCAGTCCCAGCATGGCAAGCCCCTCCCCCAGAAGACCAGCACAAAGTCTTGCCAACTATAAGTCTCTAAAGCCTGAAGTTTTAAAGGTCAGCAGGCTTGGCTGGTATAGAGCCAGGAGGGGCACTGTGCTGCTCTTGGAGAGAAGGCAGGGAAACAAGGGGAAAAAAGAGCATGGAAACAGGGACCTGAGAAATACTTGGAGTACAGAGGGGGAGATTGTTCACTCTTCTTAGAGTACATCCCTGAGAGGTAGCATTCATAGTGACACTTCTCTGGAAACAAAGGAGCTGGCTGTGCCATTTCCATCCCCTGCTCCTCAACATAAACACAGAACCACCTGAGGGAAGCAGCTCAGCATGGAAACTGGCTGCCTAACTTGCTTACACCAAGTCCCACACCCCTGTGCTCTGGCTGGACTGCACTTCTCACTCAAGCTTGCCTCAGTTCCAGTGCACTCGGCCCCTCCCCTGGAAGACCAGCACAAACGCCTGCCCACACCATGTCTCCCAACCAGAGTTCTGTTGGACCTCAGTTCTGGTGGAAGTGGTATCAGGACTCATTTCATAAGCAGATCTAGTTAAAACACACCACATTTAGGCCAGGGACCAAACACTGCCCACAGCAGGCAAGGAAAGCTTCTGCAGATGATTGGCTGGAAGAATAGAGCAGCCAGAGCAGAACAACAGAGCACATGCAGCATACACTGAAGACACTCCCTGAAGCGCCAGGCCCTGTGAACTACATGACCTCTTCTTCATAAGGCCATCACTTTCACGAGCAGGAAACATAACTGGCTTTTCTAACACAGAGAAGAAGGCAGAGACATAGACAAAATGAAAAGACAATGGAGTTTATCATAAATGAAAGAACAAGATAAGGCCATGGCCAGAGATCTAAGCAAAACAGATACAAGCAACATACCTTATGGAAAATTTAAAGCAACAATCATGAAGATACTTATTGAAGTTGAAAAAGAATAGAAGATATCAGCGGGATCCTTGCCACAGAGATAAAAGAGTTAAAAAGAAAAAGAATCAATCAGAGATGAAGAGTGCATTAAACGAGATTAGAAGCATGTTTAATGCAAACAGCAGGCTGGAGGAAGCAGAGGAACAAATTAATGACCTAGAAGAAAAAGTAATGGAAAATAATGAAGCTGAACAAAAGAGAGACATGAGAATAGACGTAGGGAACTCAGTGACTCCATCAAATATAATAACATTCGTATTATAGGAGTTAAAGAAGAAGAAGAGAGAGAGAAAGTGGCAGAAAATTTATTTCAGGAAATAATAGCAGGAAGCTTCCCTAATCTGGGGAAGGAAACATACATCCAGATCCAGGAAGCACAGGGAACTCCCATCAAAATAAACAAAAGCAGGCTAACACCAAGATATATTGCAATGAAATTTTCAAAATATAGTGATAAGGAAAAAATCTTAAAAATAGCAAGATGAAAGAAGTCCTTAACTTACAAAGAAAAACCCATAAGTCTAAGCTACAGATTTCTCTACAGAAAGTTGACAATATAGAAGAGAGTGGAATGACACAGTTGATGTTCTGAATGGGAAAAATCTGTAGCCAATAATACTCTATCCAGCCTATGTGGCTCAGCTGGTTGAGTTTCTGACTCTTGAAATCGGCACAGATTATGATCCCAGGGTCGTGGGATGGAGCCTGCATCAGGATCTGTGCTGAGCATGGAGCCTGCTTAAGATTCTCTTTCCCTCTCTCCCTCTGCCCCTCTGCGTGCTCTCTCTCTCTCTCTCACTCTCACTCTCTCTCATAATAAAAAAGGAGAATATTATATACAGCAAGTCTATCTTTCAGAATAGAAGGAAGGATAGTTTCACAGACAAAGGAAAACCAAAGGAGTTTGAGACTACCAGCACTGCCAGAAATATTAATGGAGACTCTTGAGTGCAAAGGAGAGACCAAAAGTGACAAAGACAAAAAAAAAATAAGAGAAAATCTCCAGAAACAACAAGTAATAAAATGGCAATAAATACATATCTATCAGTAATTACTTTGAATGTAAATGGACTAAACATTCACATCAAAAGACATGGGGCACCAGAATGGATAAGAAACAAGACCCATCTTTATACTACCTGCAAGAGACTCATTTTAGACCTAAAGGCACCTGCAGATTATAAGTGAGGGGGGTGGAAAAACATTTGTCATGCAAATAGATGTCAAACAAAGAAACCTGGAGTAGCAATAATTATATCGGACAAACTAGACCACTTTTTCTTGTATTGTTTTTATGTTGCTTTGGTATCAGTGTAATACTGGCCTCATAGAATGATTTTGAACGTGTTCTCTCTATTCCATTATTTGTGAGATTTTGATAAAGATTGTCATTATTTTTTTAAACGTTTGGTAGCATTCCTCAATAAAGCCATATAGTCTTGGGCTTATCTGTGCTGGGAGATTTTTGAGTCCTAATTCACTTTCATTCCTGTCATTGAAAGAAGATTTCCTATTCTTGGATTCAAGATCCATAATTCAATCTTGGTAACTTGTGCGTTTTTAGGAATTATCTGTTTTCCACCATAAATTATCTGATTTGTGAGTATATAATAGTTTATACTAATCTGTTATCACACTATGTATTTCTGTGGTAACTGTTGTTATTGTTTTTTCTTTTATTTCTCATTTTGGTTTTTGAGTATTCTCTCTTTTTTGCTTAGTTAATATAGTTAAAGCATTGCCAATTTTGTTCATTTTTTGGAAAAACTAGTCTTTACTTTCAATGCTATGCTATTGTTTTTTTTCCTGGTCTCTGTTTTATTTCTGTTGTTGTTGTTGTTCTTTCCTTACTCTGTTAAATTTTAGCTAACTTTCTTCTTTTTCTAGTTCCTTGTGGTGTAATGTCAAGTTGTTTATTTGAACGTTTTTTCCTAACACGAGCATTTATACTATAAATTTCACCCTAATATCTGCTTTTGCTGCACCCACAGGTTTTGGAATATTGTGTTCTTTTTCTTTTGTTTTGAGATATATTTTGATTTGCTGTTTGATTTCTTATTTGACCCATTGTTTGTGCAGGAATGTTTTGTTTAATATTTACATATTAAGGGGCACCTGGATACCTCAGTCGGTTAAGTGTCTGACTCTTGGTTTTGGCTCAGGTCATGATCTTACTGTTTTATGAGTTCAACCCCATGTCAGGTTCTGCACTGTGTGGAGCCCGCTTGGGATTCTCTTTCTCTCTCTCTCTCTTTCCCCTTCTCTTGACCCTCCCCCACTCACACTGTCTCTCTCAAAATAAACTTAAAAATATATACATTTACATATAAAACATTTAATATTAAAAAATAGAAAGCTATAATGAAAATTAAAATGATAATGACTGCTAGAAAAAGACAATTTAAGTCAGAGTTTCTGTTATTTGAAGGTGATACAACTTCCATACAATTCCATAGAATTGCTAGTATTTTTGTCTTTTTTTTTCCATTAAACTTTGAACTTCAGGGAAAGAACTGTGGTTTCATCTTCATATCTTCACTGCCTCATTCAGTGTTTGGCACAGAGTAATTTTTCAATGAACAAAACTACCAAAATTTTCAATATCAATATGTTCATGCTGAATATACAATAATCTAGACAATATAGTTTTTCATTTTATTCAAAATGTAGTCTTTATGAGCTTATTTAGAAAAATCATCCTCCCTAAGTTAAAAATATAGATTATTACCTAGAAGTGAGTTAACAGTTTCTGGGGAACATTGACTGTAAATTGATGTTACAGTCATATACGTTGAAGTATCAACAGGGTCTAACTATGAGCATATTGAATTATCCCTAGAGAGAAAATCAGGGGAATTCTGAGTAAAATAATATGGTTCTAATAGTTGAGTGGTGAGTTGAGAATCAATAGCAGGAAACAGAATAAGAAGTTTGTGTAATCTTATTGGATGTTTGCTTTGTTAATAATATTCTTCAATCGGTCTAGGCAATATGGCGGAGAAGTAGGGAGCTCTGTAATCTCCTCCCGCCCACAACTATCAAACTGAGAAGGACTAAAGCCACAATACTCTCATCTGCAAGAATAGAAGGTGTACACACAGAATCCTTATAAATGACAGCATCACAGTTGCCTGAGTGAGTGCGAACTGGGACTGGAGGCTCTGAGGGGAGGGAGCGCTGGCCCAAAGTGGAGCCGGGAGAGAACCCAGAAAAGTGGCGCAGGGCCACAGACGGCTGTGTCTACAGAGGTGGCACAGGGCTGTGGAGGGCCATGCGCAGAGCGGCCCTGCAGAGTCGAGTGCGGAGCGGCCGTACAGAGCGGTGGAGAGCCGAGGGGAAGAGAAAGAGAGACTTAAAGCACTCATAGAATGGTCTCTGGAGAGGAGAGAGACCTCGGCCCAGGACGGAGAGACAAACATCCCATATATAGCCGCTGGGCTCGGGGAGAGAAATTCGTCCCCGTCAGCGGGCTTGTTCTCCCTTGGGCTTGGCAGCTCGGCGATTCCAGGTGGAGCCAGGGAAAAGCTGGCTCCCCAGTTCCCTTACTCAATCCTGGCTAGAAAGCCACCCGCCTGCGGGAGGACATTTTATCTGGGGCAGCAGCATTAAAGTGCATGGACTAGGATATGGAAATGTGGCAGAGCTTAGAAAAAAAAAAGCAATTTGGCCCGCCCATGGCACGGGGAGATTGGACTCAAAAAAGTGGCTTGCAACGCATGGTCTGAGAAGGGCTTGGGGCACCGCCATTCTTTTTCCCGCAACCACTAAGGCAGGGCCTCAGAGAGCAGCCCCTGAGACCTGACATAGCTACACCAAGCCATGCCCATTGCGCTGGACAGTTGCCTTTTTTTCCCTATTTTTTTCCTTTTTTTAAAAAATATTTCTCCTTGTTTTCTCTTTTCTATTTTCCTTTTTCCTTCTTTTCTCCCCCCCCGCCCCGCCCCGGCATGTGGGAAAGACCAACATTTATGCACTGCCGTGATTAGGTCAATTCTTGCCATCCAGATATATTTTCCTTTATCTCATTCTTATCTCTCCCCCTCCACAGGTTTTTTGCTCTCAGACTGTCCTTGGTCTTTGGTTGTTGCTGTCCACCCATCTTCTTTTTTTTCTTTTCCTTTCCTTACTTTTCTTTTCTGTTTTTTTTTTCCTTCCCCTTTTGGTTTGCTTGTTTATTTGATTTGTCTGTGCGTTTGCGTGCTTTTGTTCCCAGTGTGTTTGTCTGTCTGTTTTCCTATTCAGGACTACCTCAAGAAACAAGCCAAAGTACACATGGTGGAGAGTCCCAAATATCACTGACTAGGGAAATAAAATAATCAAAGGTATAACAAGAGAAACCGAGAGACACCATTAAAAGAACACTTCCTGAAATGACAGGCCCTGAACAGTCAATGAGCCTCCTTTAAGAGAGGAATACAAACAGGTGCGCAGTGCATAACGAGCTTTTAAAACCGACAGGAGACAGAAAGCTGGCCAAAATGATGAAACGAAAGAACTCTCCTCTAAAAAAATTCCAGGAAGAAATCACAGCCGCAGAACTGCTCAAAACGGATATAAGCAACATAAGTGAACAAGAATTCAGAACAACTGTCATAAAATTAATTGCTTGGCTTGAAAAATGCATCAGAAAAACTATTGATATGAAGACTAGGGACCTTCAAAATAGCTGTGACGAGTTAAAAAAGGCTATAGATGAGGGGCAGAATAAAATGGAGGTGGCTACTGTACGGATTGAAGAGGCAGATAGGAGAATAGGTGGATTAGATGACACAGTTATAGTAAAAGAGGAAGCTGAGAAAAAGAGAGAGAAATTGATACAGGAACACGAGAAGAGAATTCAAGACCTAGGTGATACAATCAAACGGAACAATATCCGAATCATAGGAGTTCCTGAAGAAGAAGAAAGAGAAAAAGGTCCTGAAGGGGTGCTTCATCAAATTATATATGAGAACTTCCTGAATTTGGGGGAAAAAATAGACATTGAAATCCAAGAGGCGCAAAGTGGATGGACCTCGAGGGTGTCATGCTAAGTGAAATAAGTCAGGTGGAGAAGGACAGATACCATATGTTTTCACTCATAGGTCTAACAGGAGAAACCTAACAGAGGATCATGGGGAGGGGAAGGAGGAAAAAGAGTTAGGGAGAGGGAGGGAGACAAAGCAAAAGAGACTCTTGAATACTGAAAACAAACTGAGGGTGGAAGGGGGAGGGGGACAGGGGAAGGGGGGTGATGGTCATGGTGGAGGACACTTGTGGGGAAGAACACTGGGTGTTATATGGAAACCAACTTGACAATAAACTATAAATTTAAAAAAAATCCAAGAGGCGCAAAGAACCCCCTTAAGTCGTAATTTAAATCGACCATTGGCACGACATATCATAGTGAAACTGGCAAAATATAAAGACAAAGAGAGAATTCTGAAAGCAGCTAGGGATAAAAGGGACCTAACATACAAAGGGAAAACTATCAGAGTGGTTACAGACCTATCTAACGAAACTTGGCATGCCAGAAAGGAATGGCAGGAAATCTTCAATGTGATGAACAGGAAAAATATGCAGCCAAGAATCCTGTATCCAGGGAGGGTGTCATTCAAAGTAGAAGGAGAGATAAAGGTGTTCCCAAATAAAACAAAAATTGAGAGAATTCATCACCACCAAACCAGCCCTACAAGAAATCCTAAGAGGGACTCTATGAGGGAAATGTAGAAAGGAATATAAGGTATTAGAAACACCACTATAAGCATGAACTCTACAGAGAACACAACGAATCTAAACCCACATCTTTCAATAATAACACTGAATGTAAATAGACTGAATGCCCCAATCAAACCACACAGGTAGCAGAATGGATAAAAAAACAAAATCCATCCATTTGCTGTCTACAAGAGACTCATTTGAGACCTGAAGACACCTTCAGATTGAAAGTAAGGGGATGGAGAAATATCTATCATGTGACTGGAAGTCAAAAGAAAGCCGGAGTAGCCATACTTATATCAGACAAACTGGACTTTCAAGGAAAGGCATTAACAAAAGATGAAGAAGGACATTATATAATAATTACAGGGTCTCTCCATCAGGAAGAGATAACAATTATAAACGTCTTTGGGCCCAATTTGGGAGCACTCAAATACATAAAAGAATTAATCACAAACAGAAACAATCTTTTTAAAAAGAATGTGTTAATTGCAGGGGATTTTAACACTCCACTTACAGCAATGGATAGATCAACCAGAGAGAAAATCAATAAAGAAACAATGGACCTAAATGACACATTGGAACAGATGGAATTGATAGATATATTTAGAACTCTACATCCTGAGGCTAGGGAATTCACTTTCCTCTCGAGTGCGCATGGCACATTCTCCAAGATAGATCACACACTGGGTGATAAAGCAGCCCTCCATAAAAGTAAACGAATTGAGATCATACCATGCATACTTTCAGATCACAATGCTATGAAACTTGATATTAATCACAGGAAAAACTCTGGCAAACCTCCAAAAACCTGGAGGTTAAAAACCACCCTACTAAAGAATGATTGGGCCAATCAGGCAATTAAGGAAGAATTTAAAAAAATATATGGAAACAAATGAAAACGAAAATACAACAATCCAAACTCTCTGTGACGCAGCAATGGCAGTCCTAAGAGGAAAGTATATTGCAATCCAGGCCTATTTCAACAAACTAGAAAAAGTGCAAATTGAAAATCTAATAGAGCACCTAAGGGAACTAGAAGGGGAGCAGCAAGAGCACCCCAAACCCAGCCGAAGAAGAAAAATAAGAAAGATCAGGGCAGAAATAAACAATATAGAATCCAAAAAAAAAAAAAAAAAACAGTTGAATAGATCAATGAAACCAAGAGTTGGTTTTTTGAAGAAATAAACAAAATTGAAAAACCTTTAGCCAGGGTCCTCAGAAAGGAAAGAGAGAACACCCAAATAGACAAAATCATGAATGAAAATGAATCTACTACAACTGATCCCTCATAAATACAAGCAATCATCAGGGAATACTATGAAAAAATATATTTCAACAAAGTGGACAACCAGGGAGAAATGGACAAATTCCTAAACACACATGCACTCCCAAAATTCAAACGGGAAGAGATAGAAAATCTGAACAGACCCATAACCAGTGAAGAAATCGAGTCAGTTATCAAAAATTTCCCAACAAATAAGAGCCCGGGGCCAGATGGCTTCCCTGGGAGAATTCTACGAGACAGTTAAAGCAGAATTAATACCCATTCTTCTCAAGCTATTCCAAAAACTAGAAATGGAAGGAAAACTTCCAGACTCATTCTACAAGCCAGCATCACTTTGATTCCCAAACCAGACAGAGACCCAACAAAAAAAGAAAACTACAAGCCAATATCCTTAATGAATACAGATGCAAAAATCCTCAACAAGATACTAGCAAATCGAATTCAACAGCATATAAAAAGAATTATCCACCATGATCAGGTGGGATTCATTCCTGGGTTACAGGGCTGGTTCAATATTCGCAAATCCATCAATGTGATACATCATGTTAAGAAACAAAAAGGTAAAAACCATACGATTCTGTGGATAGATGCAGCAAAAGCATTTGACAAAATACAGCATCCTTTCTTAATAAAAACCCTCTAGGAAGTTGGAATAGAAGGAACTTACTTAAACATCATAAAAGCCATTCATGAAAAGCCCACAGCTAATATCATCCTCAATGGGGAAAAACTGAGAGCTTTCCCCCTGAGATCAGGAACACGACAGGGATGTCCACTCTCACCACTGTTGTTTAACATAGTGCTAGAAGTCCTAGAATCAGCAATCAGACAACAAAAGGAAATAAAAGTCATCAGAATTGGCAAAGATGAAGTCAAACTTTCACTTTTCACAGATGACATGATACTCTATGTGGAAACCCCGATCGACTCCACCAGAAGCCTACTAGAACTGACCCAGGAATTCAGCAAAGTCGCAGGGTACAAAATCAATGTACAGAAATCAGTTGCATTTTTATACACCAATAATGAAGCAACAGAAAGAGATCAAGAAACCGATCCCATTCACAGTTGCACAAAAAACCATAAAATACCTGGGAATAAACCTAACCAAAGACGTAAAAGACTTGTACAATGAAAACTATAGAAAACTTATGGAAGAAATTGAAAAAGACACAAAGAAATGGAAAAGCATTCCATGCTCATGGATCGGAAGAATAAACATCGTTAAAATGTCATTATTACCCAAAGCAATCTACACATTCATTGCAATATCAATTAAAATTGCATCAGCATTCTTCGCAAAGCTAGAACAAACAATCCTAAAATTTGTATGGAACCACAAAAGACCACGAATAGCCAAAGTAATATTGAAGAAAAAAGCCAATATGGGAGGCATCACAATCTCAGACTTTAGCCTCTACTACAAATCTGTCATCATCAAGACAGTATGGTATTCATACAAAAACAGACACATAGACCAGTGGAATGGAACAGAGAACCCAGACCTGGACCCACAAATGTGTGGCCAATTAATCTTTGACAAAGCAGGAAAGAGCGTCCAATGGAAAAGACAGCCTCTTTAACAAATGGTGGGAGAACTGGATAGCAACATGCAGGAGAATGAAACTAGACCATTTTCTTACACCGTACATAAAAATAAACTCAAAATGGATGAAGGACCTGAATGTGAGACAGGAAATCATCAAAACCCTAGATAAAAAAGCAGGAAACAGCCTCCTTAACCTCAACCACAGCAATTTCCTACTCAAGACTTCCCCAAAGACAAGGGAATCAAGAGCAAAAATGAACTATTGGGACCTCATCAAGATAAAAATTCTTCTGCACTGCAAAGGAAACAATCCATAAAACTAATAGGTAACCGACAGAATGGGAAAAAGGCAGTTGCAAATGACATATCGGATAAAGGGCTAGTATCCAAAATCTAAAAATGAACTCACCATACTCCACACCTGAAAACGAATAATCCAGTGATGTAATGGGCAGAAGATATGAACAGACACTTCTCCAAAGAGGACATCCAGATGGCCAACAAACACATGAAACGATGCTCAGCATCACTCATCATTACGGAAATAGAAATAAAAAGCACCCTGAGATACTACCTCACGCTGGTCAGAGTGGCTATAATGAATAAATCAAGAGACTATCATTGTTGGTGAGGATGTTTAGAAATGGGCACCCTCCTACACTCTTGGTGGGAATGTAAACTGGTACAGCCGCTCTGGAAAACAGTGTGGAGGTTCCTCAAAGAACTATCAATAAAACTCCCCTATGACCCAGCAATAGCACTGCTGGGGATTTACCCAAGGGATACAGAAATCCTGATGCATAGGGGCACATGTACCCCAATATTTGTAGCGGCACTTTCAACAATAGCCAAATCATGGAAAGAGCCTAAATGTCCATAAAGATGTGGTTTATCTATACAATGGAATACTACATGGCAATGAGAAAGAATGAAATGTGGATGGAATGTGGGTGGATGTAATGTGGATGGAATTTGAGGGTGTCATGCTAAGTGAAATAAGTCAGGCGGAGAAGGACAGATACCATATGTTTTCACTCATAGGTCTAACAGGAGAAACTTAACAGAGGACCATGGAGTGGGAAGGGGGAAAAGAATTATGGAGAGGGAGGAAGGCAAATCATGAGAGACTCTTGAATACTGAGATCAAACTGAGGGCTGAAGGGTGCTGGGGAAAAGGGAAGGGAGGTGATGGTACTGGAGGGCACTTGTGGGCCAGAGCCCTGGGTGTTACATGGAAACCAACTTGACAATAATCTATATATAAAAAAAGAAGAAACAGTGATTACCAGAGAATGAAAAATTAGGAATCCAGTCTGTATGAGTCACTTGGGTCTCATATTTTTTCATCTATGAAATAAGATCTAAGTAATATCTATTTTCCCCATGCCTTGCTTTCTTATCTTTTTATGTTTTCACTCAAATCAAAGTTCACTTTCTGAATTACGTCATCCTATCTGAAATTTAAATTCACTCCTCCCTCTATATTATGTATTCTTTCTTTCTACTCTATTTGTTTCACTGTATGACTTATCACCATCTTACATATTATATATCTTACTTGTGTCATTACTTTCCATTTAATCCACTAGAATATAAGCTTTACTAGGGAAAGCATTTTTGTACATTTTGTTTCTGAGATGAACCTAGAAAACTCTCTTATATACTAGGTAATAAATATTTGTTGAGTGGAAGAATGAATAAGTTTCTATTTCAAATATCAGTGAGCCTCTAAAATTATACAGCCTTCTCTTACGTAACATTTCTGGAAATGATTACATTTTGGAACTAGGTATATATGTCTTTGAACATTGTGGCATTTTATAGTCAATGTGTGCACTATATTTATACTCATTTACACATAGTATATGTATTTTGAAAGTGAGGAATGTTTCTAGTATCAATTTTTCCAATATATTGATAGTCAAATATAACCTTTATCCAATGCCAATTTTTGGTCTGAAATGCAACCATCGAAGATGTCAGAGTAGTATGGGGACCCTGAGCTTGCCTTGCCAGTCGAACACAGCAAGATCAACATCAAACCATTTTGAACAACTAGGAAATTGGTCTGAGTATTAACAGAACAATCTACATAATTTGAAGGAGAGAACACAGGAGTTATATGGTGCGGAGAGGTGAATTGGGGGAGAGAAGAGCCGGGTGCTGCAGAGGCGAAAAGAGCCCTTTTCATAGAGAGGAGAAAGAGGGGGAGAGAGCCGTGCATCAGGTTTGCACAAGAAAGCACTCCCCCTGAAAGCAGCTAGAAAGAAAGAGTGAAAACATGCACGGGGCAGAGGGGACTTCACAAGAAAACTGTTCCCCAAAACCACTGATGGGGGGAAAGGAGAGGGTTTCAATACTGCCAGTTTTTTATAAATATCGGAGCACTGAGTCTGAAGTTTTAGAGGTCAGCGCCTGATGGTGCTCTGGTAAGGAAGCTGGTTGGAGAGTCAGGAATGTGCAATTTGAGTGTTCCCTGGGTCACAAGGTGAGAAACACTCACCCTCCTTGGAGTGCATTTGGTAGAGGTGATAAGGTCTCTCTGCAGGCACAAGACTGGCAGGCATCATCAAGCTGCCACATTCACTCATATAGGAACAAAGATGCCTGATGAAGACAGCAAACCCTGGCACTGGCTATGTGGTGCAATTTACATAAACTCTAAGCTGCTGCCACTTTGTGGTCCTGTGACCATTTCCTGGGAGAAGCCTGCATCAGCCACAATGCAGCAAGACCTTCCCCCAGAGGATCACTGCAGGTCTGAACTACAGGGGTCTCTTAAGTGTGAGGTTTTGAAACACAGCCATGCCTGAGATAAAACTCTGAAGGGAAGCACTGCCTGGTAAGTGGACAGCTTGGACACAGATAGGGGGAAGGCGGGAAGCTGACAGAAGCTGGAGACACAGGAAAGGTGATTGATCACACATCGGTGAGGGCACAAACTTCCCGCTCTGGAAAATAGAGAGCTGGGCAAAGCCATTTTCAGCAGTAGCTCAACACTCATCAACACCAGTGAGCTAAACAGTGTCACCAAGTGTAGAACAAAGTTGTTACACCAAGCCACTCTCTGCACCCTCATCCTTCAGGCATATCTCTACTAGGGCAAGTTGGCTTGAGAATCAGGCCCGAAGGACCAACAGAAATTCATTCCATGAGCTTAATCTACTGACCATAGACTGCTGCAAGGTTTCAGCTCTAGGGGAAAATGGACCTAGTTTCATTTGGGTTTTTTACTTTGTTTATTTTTTTAGTTGTGTGTGCTTCTGTTTTTGTTTTTGTTGTTTTTGTTGTACTCGTTTTTCTTTTTTTTTTTTCTTTTGTTTCTTGGATACAGAAAAAGCAAAATTATTAATTTTTAAATTTAATTTTATTATATATATTTTTCTCTTCTTTTCTTGTTTTTCTACCAAGCTTTTCTTAACAAGCAGACCAAAATACACCTAGGGTCTAGCTACTGTTATTTTATATTTTAATTTGTTTTCCATTCTATTATTAATATTATTGTTTTTTCTTCCTCCAAAATGAAAAGACAGAGGAATTCACCCCACCCCCAGAAAAAGAACAAAAAGAAATGACAGCCAGGGATTTGATCAATGCAGATGTAAGTAAGATGTTGAACTAGAATTTAGAACAACGATTATAAGGTTTCTAGCTGGACTTGAAAAAAGCATAGATGACACTAGTGAATCCCTTTCTGCAGAGTTCAGAGACTTAGGGACCTCAGTGATTTATTAAAGCATAAAAACATTTGTATCATAGGAGTCCCAGAAGATGAAGAGAGAGAAAAAGGGACAGAAGGTTTATTTGAGCAAATTATAGCTGAAAACTTCCCTAATCTGGGCAAGGACACATATAAAAATCCAAGAAGCACAGAGAACTCCCATTAAATTAAATAAAAGTTGCTGATCATCAAGACTTATCACAGTCAAATTCACAAAATAGACAAGAAAAGAATCCTGAAAGCAGCGAGGGTAAAACAGTCTTTAAACTACAAGGGAAGACACATCAGGTTCATAGCATATCTGACCACAGAAACTTGGCAGACCAGAAAGGAGTGGCAAGTGCTGAATGGGAAAAAAATATGCAGCCACAAATATTCTATCCAGCAAGGCTGACATTCAGAATAGAAGAGATAAAAAGTTTCCCAAACAAAAACTAAAAGAGTTTGTGATCACTAAACAAGTCCTACAATAAATTTTAAGGGTCCTCTTTGAGTGGAGGAAAAAGAAAGACAAAATCAACAGACTAGAAAGGACAAGAGAGCATCATCAGAAACACCAACTCTACAGATAACACAATGGTACTAAATTCATAATTACAATAACCACTCTGAATTTAAAAGGACTAAATGCTCCAAGCAAAAGACATAGGATATAAGAATGGATAAAAAAAAAATACCCAACTATATACTTCCTACAAGAGACTCTGCAGATGGCTGTAGATTGGAAGGGAGTGGATGGAGAACAGTCTATCATGCTAATGGACATCAAAAGAAAGCCTAGTAACATTACTTATATCGAACAAACTAGGAAATAAAGACTAAAGCCAGCAGGCAATGGAAATAATAAATATTAGAATAGAGATAAATGATAAAGAAACAAACAAAAAAACTCACAGTGAATAGATCAATGAGACTAAGAAATAGATCTTTGAAGGAATTAACAAAATTGATAAATTCCTAGCCAGACTTACGAAAAAGAGAAAGGACCCAAATAAATAAAATTAGAAATTAAAGAGGAGAGAACACAATTACAGCACAGAAATACAAACAATTATAAGAGAGTACTATGAAAAAGTATATGCCAACAATCTGGGCAATCTAGAAGAAAGGGACAAATTCCTAGAAATTCACAAACTACTAAAAGTGAAACAGGAAGAAATACAAAATTTGAACAGACCCATAACAAGCAAGAAAATTAAATCAGTAATCAAAAAGCTCCCAACAAACAAGAGTCCCAGGCCAGATGGCTTCCCAGAGGGAATTCTACCAGACATTTAAGAAAAGATATTACCTATTCTTCTCAAGCTGTTCCAAAAAGTAGGAATTGAAGGAAAACTTCCAAACTCATTCTATGAGGGCAGCATTACCTTGATTCCAAAACCAGACAAAGATCGCACTCAAGAGGAGAATTACAGACATATTTACTTGATGAATATGGATGCAAAAATTCTCAACAAGATACGAACAAATCGAATTCAACAGTACATTAAAAGAATTATTCACCACAATCAAGTGGGATTTAATCCTGTGCTACAGAGCTGGTTCAATATTTGCAAATCAACCAACATGATACACCACATTAATAAAAGGAAGGATAAGAAAGATATGATTCTCTCAATAGATACAGGAAAAGCATTTGGGACAAAATACAGCCTCCATTCTTGATAAAAACACTGAATGAAATATGGATAAATGGAGCATACCTCAACATCATAAAGGCCGTATACTGGAAGACTCACAGCTAACATCATGCTCTATGGGGAAAAACTGAGAGCCTTTCCCCTACAGTCAGAAAGAAGCCAAGGATGTCCACCTTCACGCTTACTATTTATCATAGTATTAGAAGTCTTAGCCTCAGCACTCAGACAATGAAAAGATATAAAAGGTATCCAAATTGCCGGGAAGAAGGCAAACTTTCATAATTTGAAAATGACATGATTCTTTATGTAGAAAACCTAAAAGACTCCACCAAAAAAAATTGCTAGAAGTGATACACGATGTAACTACAGTGGCAGAATAGAAAAACAGCATAAAGAAATATTTTGCATTTCTATACACTAGTAATGAAGCAACAGAAAGAGAAATCAAGGAATCAATCCCATTTGCAATTGCATCAAAAACCATAAGATACCTATGAATAAACTTAACTGAAGAAGTAAAAGATCTGTACTCTGAAAACTATACAGCATTGGTGAAAGAAATTGAAGATGATACAAAGAAATGGAAAGACATTCCATGCTCATTGATCAGAAGAAATACTGTCGAGGCTCTTGGGCGGTTCAGTTGGTTAAAGGTCTGACTTTGGCTCAGGTCATAATCTCACGGCTCGTGGGTTTGAGCCCTGTGCCAGACTCTGTACTGACAACTTGGAGCCTGGAGCCTGCTTGGATTCTGTGTGTCTCTCTCTTTCTACCCCTCCCCTGCTCATGTTTTGTCTCTCTCTCTCAAAAAATAAACTTTAAAAAACTAAAAAAAAAGAAGAAGAAATCGTGTCAAAATGTCTATCCTACCCAAAGCAATCTACACATTTAATGCAATCCCTATCAAAATAACAACACATTTTTCACAGAGCTAGAAGAGGCAATCCTAAATTTTCTCTTCAAATTGTTATTTAAATTCTAGTTAGTTAACATATAGTGTAATCTTGGTCTCAGGAATAGGATTCAGTGATTCACCACTTATATAACACCCAGTGCTCATCACAACAAGTGCCTTCCTTAGTACCCATCACTCATTTAGCCCATCCCCTTGCCCACCTCCCTCTATCAACCCTCAGTTTGTAATCTATATAGTTAAGAGTCTCTCATGATTTGCTTCCCTCTCTCTTTTTTTCCTTCCAATATGTTCGTCCCTTTTGTTTATTAAATTCCACATATAAGTGAAATCATATGCTATTTGTCATTCTATGACTGATATAGCTTAGCATAATACACTCTAACTCCATCCACCTTGTTGCAAATGGCAAGATTTCATTCTTTTTGATGGCTGAGTAATATTCCATTGTGTATATATACACACTTTCTTTATCCATTTGTCAGTCAATGGACATTGTGGCTCTTTTCATACTTTGGCTATTGTTGATAATGTTGCTATAAACATCAGGATTCACATATCCCTTTGAATCTGTATTTTGGTATCCTTTGTGTAAATACCTAGTGGTGCAATACTGGGTCATAGGGTAGTTCTATTTTTAAATTTTGGTGAATCTCCATACTGTTTTCCAGAGCGGCTGCACTAGTCTGCATTTCCACCAGCAGTGCAAAAAGTGTTCGCTTTTGTCTGAAAATGGTTCCTTTTTGTCTGCATCCTTGCCAAAATATGTTTTTCCTGTGATGTTAATTTTAGCTAATCTGACAGGTGTGAGGTAGTATCTTCTGGTGGTTTTGATTTGTATTTCCCTGATGATGAGTAAAGTTGAACATGTTTTCAAGTGCCTATTAGCCATCTGGATGTCTTCTTTGGAAAAGTGTCTATTCATGTATTCTGTCCATTTATTCACTGGGTTACTTGTTATCTATTTATTCATTCATTAATTTATTTATTCATTTAATTTTATTCATTTATATATCTTTGAGAGAGAGAGAGAGAAAGAGAGAGAGAGGCAAAGTGATAGGGAGAGAGAGAATCCCAGGCAAGCTCAGCACTGTTAGTGCAGAGCCTGACATGGGGCTCAAGCTCATGAACTGTGAGATCATGACCTGAGCCAAAATCAAGAGTCTGATGCTTAATGAACTGACCCACCCAGGCACCCCTTGGTTAATTGATTTTTAGATGTTGAGTTTGATAAGTTCTTTAAAGATTTTGGATAGTAACCCTTCATCAGATATGCCATTTGCAAATATTTTCTTCCCATTACTTAGGCTGTATTTTATTTTGTTAAGTGTTTTCTTTACTGTGCAGAAGTTTTTTATCTTGATAAATTCCCAAAGGATCATATTTGTTTTTGTTTCCCTTTTTCTCGGTGACATGTCTAGTAAGAAGTTAACCTGGATGAGTTCAAAGTGTTTTCTGCCTGTTTTCTCCTCCAGGATTTTGATGGTTTCCTGTCTCAATTTTAGGTCTTTCTTTCATTTTGAATAATTTATTTTTGTGTATGGTTGAAGAAAGTGGTCCAGATTCGTTCTTCTGCATATAGCAGTCCAGTTTTCTGAACACCATTTGGTGAAGAGACTGTCTTTTTTTCCCTTCAGATATTCTTTCTTGTTTCATCAAAGATTAGTTGACCATAGAATTGGGGGTCCATTTCTGGTTTTTCTATTCTGTTCCATTGATCTATATGTTGTGCCAATACCATGCTGTATTGATGACTACAGCTTTTTAGTATAGCTTGAAATCCAGAATCATGATGCCTTCAGTTTGGTTTTTCTTTTTCAGGATTTCTTTGGCGATTCAGGATCTTTCGTGACTCCATAAAAATTTTAGGATTGTTTGTTCTAGCTCTGTGAAAAATGCTGTTGGTGTTTTGATAGGGATTGCATTAAATGTGTAGATTGCTTTAGCTAGTATAGACATTTTAACAATGATTGTCCTTTTAATCCATGAGCATGTAATGATTTTCCATATTTTTGTTCCCTCTTCAATTTCTTTCATCAGTGTTCTATAGATTTCAGAGTATATGTTTGTTTTTTTCTATATATAGTATCGTGTCATCTGCAAGTAGTCAAGGTGACTTCTTCCTTGTCATTTTGGATGCCTTTTATTTCTTTTTGTTGTCTAATTGCTGTAGCTAGGATTTCCAATACTATGTTAAATAACAATGGTGAGAGTTGTCATCTCCGTCACGTGTCAGAATGGCTAAAATCAACAACAAAAGATACAAATGTTGGCGAGGATGTGGAAAAAGAGGAACTCTCTTGCAGTGTTGGAGGAAATGCAAACTAGTGCCGCCACTGTAGAAAACTGTATGGAAGTTCCTTAAAATTAAAAATAGAACTACCTTTAGATCCAGCAATTGCACTACTAGGTATTTGTCCCAAAATGCAAAAATACTATGGGAAAGGAATACATGCATCTTGATGTTTATAGCAGCATTATCTACAATGGCCAAATTATGGACATAGCCCAAATGTCCACCAACTGATGAATGGGTAAAGAAGATGTGATATAGGTATACAATGTAATATTACTCAGTCATTAAAAGGAATGAAACATTGTGATTTGCAACGACATGAATAGAGCTAGAGACTATAATGCTGAGCAAAATAAGTCAGAGAAATACAAAAAGCATATGATTTTGCTCATAGGTGGAATTTAATAAACAAAACAGATGAGCATAGGGAAAAAATGAGAGAGAGAGAGGCAAACCAAGAAACAGACTGTTAACTATAGAGAGCAGACTGATGGCTACGGGGGGGGGATGGATTAAATACATGATGCAGATTAAGGAGTGCACTTGTTATGATGAGCACTGAGTATTGAATGGAAGTGCTGAATCACTAAATTGTACACCTGAAACTAATATTACATTGTATGTTAACTAACTGGAATTTAAAGAAAATCTTTAAAGAAAATATGTCTTTGTAAACATATATGTAGAATCACACAGAAATAACTATATGTGAAACTCATTGAAATTATGCCATGTATAAACCATGGTTCGAGTAACATCTTTCATTAAGATGTAAGTTTTTCTAAGGTATGCATAGAATCATATGGGAATAGCCATATGCTTAAGTCATTGAAACTACACTGTGTATAATACATCATACAAGTAACATGTTTCATTAAGATGCAAAATCAAGAGCTATAAAATAACAAAGTATGAAGCTAATAGAAGAAAATAATTAATAAAGATTAGAGAAAAATGTAAACTAGAGATGAAAACAACAACAAAAATGATCAATAAAACTAAGAGCTGATTCTTTTAAAAGACTAAAAAAAATTAATAAACCTTTAGCCAGACTCATCAAGAATAAAAGAGAAAAGACTCAAATAAGTAAAATCAAAGGTGATGGAAGAGAAATAACAACTAAAACCACAGAAATACAAATGATTAAAAAAGAATACTGTGAGAACTTACATGCCAAAAATTGGACAACCTCAAATAAATGGATACATTTCTAGAAACATATGATCTTCCAAAACTAAATAAGGAAGAAATGCAAAATTTAAACAGATCTATTACTGGTAATGAAAATGAATCTGTAATTAGAAATTCCCCATAAACAAAAGTCCGCAACCAGACATAATCACAGATTAATTCTACCAAACATTTAAAGGATTCTTATTGTACTCAAACTATTCCAAAAACCAGAAAAAAAAAAGAAAATTTCCATACATTCTATGAGAACATTACCTTGATACCAAAACCAGACAAACACCACACACACAAACACACACACACACACACAACTACCAACTAATATCCCTGATGAACATAAATGCAAAAATTCTCAACAAAATATTAGAAAACCACATTCAACAATATATTAAAATGATTATTCACCAGGATCCAGTGGGATTTTCTGAAGATGCAAGATGTTTCAATACCCATGAATCATCAATGTGATATACCACATTAACAAAATGAAGGATAAAAATCATATGATCATTTCAACAAATGCAGAAAAAGGATTTGATAAAATTTAACTTCTGTTTATGATAAAACTCTCAACAAAGTGGGTTTAGAGGATACATATGTCAGCATAATACAAGCCATATATGACAAACCTACAGTTAACATCATACTTAATAATGAAAAAAAAAAACACCTGAGAGCTTTCCTCTAAGATCAGGAATAAGAAAATGATGTCCACTCTCACCACTTTTTTAAGTTTATTTATTTATTTTGAGAGAAAGAGAACAAGCAGGGTAGGGGCAGAGAGAGAAGGGAGAGAGAATCCTAAGCAGGCTCCACACCATCAGGAAAGAGCCTGATGCGAGGCTCAAACTCACAAACTATGAGATCATGACCTGAGCCAAAATCAAGAATCAGAAGCTTATCCAACTGATCCTCCCAGGTGCCCCATACTCTCACCACTTTTATTCAACATAGTACTGGAAGTCCCACCCACAGCAATCAGACAAGAAAAAGAAATAGAGGAATTCAAAATAGTAAGAAAGAAGTAAAATTGTTACTATTTGCATATAGCATAATACTATACAGAAAAAACCTAAAGATTTTAAGAAAAACTATTTAAAGTAATAAATTCAGTAAGTTGCAGAACATAAAATTAATACACAGAAATTGGTTACATATTTATATACTAATATGGAAGAAGCAGAAAGAGAAGTTAAGAAAACAATGCAATTTACAATTTCACCAAAAGTGTAAAATATCTGGAATAAAATTAACCAACGATGTGAAAGACCCATATTCTGAAAATTATAACTCTGTATTGAAAGAAGTTGAAGTCAACACGAACAAATGGAAAGAAATATTAGAAGACTTAATATTGTTAACATGACCATACTACTCAAAATAATCTACAGATTCAATGCGATCCCTATCAAAATAACACTTTTTTCACAGAACTAAAACAAATAATCTTAAAACTTGTATGGAACCACAAAAGACCTCGAATAGCCAAGGCAATCTTGAAAAAGAAGAAAAAAGCTAAAGGTAACACAAGATACTAGATTTAAAGATCTAGTATATAGATCTTTATATACTATAATACAAAGCTATAATAATCAAAACAGTGTGGTACTGGTACAAAAATAGACACATGGATCAATAGAACAAATACACAATCCATAAAGAATCCATATTTTTATGGTCAATTAATCTATGACATAGGAGGCAAGAATATACCATGGAAAATAAAAGACAGTCTCTTAAACAGATGGTGCTGGGAAAACTGGAGAAACACATGCAAAAGAATGAAACTGGACCACTTTCTAATTCCATACACATAAATAAACTTAAATTGGATTAAAGACATAATTGTGAGACCCAAAAACCATAAAACTCCTAAAAGAAAATACAGGCAACAATCTCTTTGACATTGGCTCTAGCAACATTATTCTTGATATGTCTCCTCAGGCAAGGGGTAAAAAAGCAAATATAAACTATTGGGACTGCACCAAAATAAAAAGTTTTTGATAACAAAGGACACCATCAACAAAACAAAAGCAGCCTACCAAATGGGAGAAGATATTTAGAAATGATAATTGTTAATATGCAAAATACAGAAAGAACATATAGAACTCAGTACACACCCACACAAATCCCAAATAATCCAACTTATAAATGGATAGAAGACCTGAGTAGAAGTTAAAAAAAAGTATAGAAGGTTCACAAGCATCTGTACAGGAATGGATGCTCATAATCAGTAATCATTAAGGAAACAAAAATGAAAAAAACAATTAAATATTACCTTAAACCTGTCAGAATGCTAGTGTCGAAAAGTAAATAAGTAACAAGTGTTGGTGAGGATATGGAGAAAAGGGAAACCTCATACAATGCTGGTGGAAATGTAATTGATGCAACCACTGTGGAAAACAGTATGGTGGTTACTTAAAAAATTAAAAATAGAAATACCTTATGATCCAGTCATTCTACTATTGGGCATGTACCCAAAGAAAATGTTAATGTTAATTTAAAAAGATATATGCATTCTGATATTTACTGCAGTATTTTTTACAATTCATGATATACAAGCAACCTACGTATCTATCAATAGATGAATGAAGAATGAAGAAATAAGATGCAGTGTTTAGATAGATGATAGATAGATAGTATAGATACATAATGGAATATTAGCCATGAAAAAGAATGAGATCTTGCCATTTGCAATTTGCAACAACTTGGATGGACCTATAGGGTATTATACGAAATGAAATAAGCCAGACAGAGAAAGACAAATGCCATATGTTTTCACTTATATGTAGAATCTAAAAAAACAAAACAAAAAAGTAGAAACAGACCTATAAATGCAGAGTACAAACTGGTGGTTTCATGAGGGAAGATGTGTGGGAGTATGGGCAAAATGGGAGGTACAGCCTTCCAGTTATGGAATGAATAAGTCACAGGGATAAAAGGTACAGTATAGAGAATATAGTCAATAGTAATGTAATAGCATTGTATGGTGACAGATGAAGCTAGACTTATGGTGACCATAGCATAACATATACACTGGTCCAATCACTATGTTGTACAGCAGATAGTATTGTAACATTTGGGGTCAACTAACTTCAATTTAAAATTTACATTAAAAAAACCCATAAAACAATAAACAAATAAGACAACTTTGGGCAGATCATGTCTGCGATACTTTCCATCAACCATAGTTCTATTTCTTTTTCTCCGTTAACTCCCTTGTTTAGTTTTGAGGCAAAGTCAGATTTCTTGTTGCCATGATCTCTTGCTGTCCCTAGCCAAAAATTCAACAGAGATCATCTCGGTCAATTTGCGACATTTTATGCCTTAGTAAAACAGAAAGGGGATTCCTCTGTTAATAATACTGAGAGCGAACTGGGTTAAAATGGGAAACTGAATAAGAAAACGGTTGTTCAGAATCATATAAACAGGAGTCTCCCCTAATTTGAGCCATAAACACCATTTCAAAGACCTTTGCCTGAGGGAATGTGTGCAAATGTCAAGTCACACATCACCTCAGAAAGATGTAGAACAAAGTCACTCTCAAACACACTAAAGCAAAAATATGCAGATGTAACTTTTATCAAAAGCAACCTGACATCTGATTAGCTGAATTAAAGATGGTGCATCTATGCTGTTTTCAGTTGTCAAATTGAATAATGGGAACCCTTATACAAAAAGAGGAAATGCTTATGATTTTTTCATGGTAAGTAAGGCCAAGTTAATATTTTAAAAAAGTCAGACTATCCAAACAAAACAGAAAATGTACCACATCAACTTTAAATCATAGTCAGAAATAGTAGGACTAGATATACAATTTAGTTTCCAAACATCCTTTAGTCATCATTAATCATAGCACAAATGATAGGGATATGCAGGGTAAAGAAATAATATCCTACCCTCAATCAGTTTAGAGTCCAGTCAGAACACACGCACATGCACTTGCACATGCATGAAAATCTGCTAACAAAGAATGGTAAGTAACAAGAGGTAAGTGCTTAATGAGTACATTGGGATACAACAATTTAAGGCAAAAGACATGTTCCCAACTGCTGGAAATTTGATTACATTTTGTTCTTCCCAACTAGCACTGTATACTTGCTTATAGGTATTAGTTATATACATGCTCAATTCTTCTAATTCAGACATTAAAAAAATAGATGTAATAGCTACATAATGGTAGTTTCCAACTGGAGTCTCTCCCACTGTGGTCTGTGTAGAAGAATGGCACCAGGGAAAATTCTGTTTATATCTCATTTCCTGTCAAATATTTAGCTGTAAGCCATGGGTAAATTGCTCAGCCTACATGCGTCTTTAACGAATTTGCTCACAGAATATTTCACATTAAATATGTGAGTCACTGCTATTAATAACTTTTTGAGTAATCTGGAAAAATTGACACTTCTATTTTTGCTGCATAATGTAGCAACTTCTTGTTTTCCCTTTGAAGGCTTGAGGAATGCATTCTTCATTGGTTTGAACACCACCTAAGGTTTTGAACCTGTTAAAGTCTGACTGCCTCAAATCTTCTGCGAAAGGAGCTGAGTTATACATAAATAAATGTATACATGCAACTACAATAGATTAAAATTGATGTTCAAGGGGGAACACCTGGGTGGCTCAGTTGGTTAAGCATCTGACTTCAGCTCAGGTCATGATCTCATGGTCCGTGGGTTTGAGCCCTACGCAGGGCTCTGTGCTGACAGCTAAGAGCTTGGAGACTGCTTTGGATTCTGTCTCCCTCTCTCTTGGCCCCTCCCCCACTTGTGCTCTGTCTCTCTCTCTCTCAAAAATAAACATTAAAAATTTTTAAAAATTTATGTTCAAGGTAGAATAGGAGTCTTAAGGGTATGAAATTTAAATGTTTTCTGTGTTCCTATAAAAGTCCACGCCAAGAGATTTGGCTTTTTTTTTGTTTTCAGTATTTTCTTTTACTCTGTGTGTGTGAGAGAGAGAGAGGAAAGGAGAGGGAGACAAGGAGGGAAGAAGAGAACGCAAAAAACAGATAGACACTAAACAAGAATTTAGCTTTCCCTAAGGCTGAAGACTTTCATTCTGAAAACAAGTGTTTTTTCAGACTAATCATTCAAATAGAAGTAGTTTCCAAATATTCTTAGCCTCCACAATAGAGTTAAAGTAATATTTCCACCTTGTATCTGTCCATCCCATTAACTTCCACATGCAGTGTTCATAAAAAACAACTGCACACCGTGAGGCAGTCATTCATTTTTCAGGTGGGAAAACTGAAAACCAGTGATAAAGCCAGAAATACCCACATTTATGGACTCTCGGATCTATACTATTTCTACTAGGGCAGAGGACGGGGTTAAGTATGAGATCGGGGAGTGGGAGATAAAGGAGTTTGGGATAAAGGCCAGCCTGAGGTGGCAAGCAGAAGAGAGCCTAAAAACCTAAAATTCTTAAAGAGAGTGCTGTCACAGGTTTGAAAACACATTGCCATGATTTTCTAGAAATACTTCCCTCGTTTGAACACACTTAGTAGTTAGTTTCTTAATCCACACTAACTACTACTTATTTTAGGGCTCATTAACATTTTTGGAAGACACAATTTTTGGTGAGGTGAAAAGTTTTGCAGGCGATGAATGCTTGTCCTGAGAATATAATGCCTGGGGTATAGTAAGCTCATACTCAGCTAGGAGTATTTTCAAACTGCTGGGGAAGACACTGTTGGCAGCTGTTGGCTCACAGTTGCCTTGTTTGTCCTTGAGGATCTGCCATTGGAGCATAACTGACTGGTGAACAGACCACTGGTAGACCAGTGCTCAATACCTAAGCTTCTGGCACCTGTTCTTTTCTCCCTCTCCCAGAGATAAAGGGTATTCTCAGATTTATTCCCTGATTAGCAGAAAAGAACAGCTGGTGATACGGGGGAATAAAGGGTTCCCATTTCTATAGAAAAAGAAGAAACTGGAAAGAAATGCTCTAAAATTAACCTTCACATTAAGCCTGGTAGACAGGTCCACAAATAGTTCAAGTCTATAACTTCGTATCCCCATTTCCCTATGCCTTCTTGTGTAAGCATTGAAAGGTTATACAAAGCTCTAAGTTCCACCAAAGTGAAAGGCTACATATAGTAGATTTCTTTAGTAATTTGCCAGAAGTATAATCAAGAAGCCACTTCCTCCAGAAGGCCTTCTCTGACCATCCAAGATCACATATCATCACTAGCTTTTCCTCTCCCTTCCCAGAGTTTCTACTACATATTCAATGCCTCTCATTTGGCCCTTATCATGCATCACCAGTAGTAACGTGGATGAAATTTTTATAAATGCTTGATTTTTCCCTATATACATGCTCAAAAGTCCTACAGAGAAGAACTTTTGTTTTTCCATAGCTCTCAGCACAGTGTTTCACCCATAATACACTCTCATCTTAAGGAACTGATGAAGCAGAAACACTGTGAGAATTTATTGTTGTTAGTGCCATTATCTCACATTGCAAAATATCTCTAGCAAATCATTAAGCAGAAATTAGCAACTTCCTGCCAAGAAATTCAATGAAAAAGTCTAATGACTTATGTTAACTCTACATAGCTCTACCTTGTTATTAATTTCTATCTGGTGAAGTAAGCCAAACTAAATAACACACACACACACACACACACACACACACGCACACACACACAGGTTTTGTTGCAAAGAGACTATATGAATTAACTATCCAGGAGGCAAAATACAAATAGACAATATTGATAATGGATAAAGAACCTCTGACTCCTACCCTCAGTTGCTTCCCTATCCCACCATGTACATCAGTCAAACACACTAAACGTCCATATCAAACAGGACTTTTCAGATCCTGTTTCTGTAATTAATTATATTAACTCTTCCTTTTAGCTTTGCATCATTTTTATGTGTTATCAGCATATTATCTATGCCCACATTTAAGTCAGCAAAGAAAATGTTAAACTAAGACAAAGCCAAGGACAGATTCTCCTGACAAACCACACTAGAGGTCTGTCTCAATGGACATAGATCCATTAAAATCAACTCCTTAGATCCAATTACTTAATCAGTCACGAACACGTTCAACCCTATATGCACTCTCTTTTAGTCCAGAATTCATCAGTTTTCCCAACAATACTAATATGAGATGTTTTATAAGATGTCCTTCTGAACTTCAAATAGGGTCTACATTATTCCTCTACTCTTGTTATACATAAAGGCAGCCCCCTGACTAACCCACCCCCGCCAAAATACCAGAAATTCTGTGGGCACTGACTGGCTGTGGAGTTGAGGAACAAAAAGATAGAGATTAAAGATCTTCCATAATTCTCTGGAGTCCAGATTAGCATGACTCACATAACAAAATTTTTGCCATTTTAGTTGGAAGATTGAATTACCATCTAAACTTTTGCAACTTTTAAAAAAACTGCCTAGAAACATATAAACTACCAAAACTGAAACAGGAAGAAATAGAAAATTTGAACAGACCCATTGCCAGTAAAGAGATTGAATAAGAAATAAAAAATCTCCCAAAGAGCAAGAGTCCAGGGCCAGATGGGTTCCCAGGGGAATTCCCTCAAACACTTACAGGAGAATTAATACCTATTCTTTTAAAACTGTTCCAAAAGATAGGAATGGAAGGAAAACTTTCAAACTATCTTGTGAGGCCAGCATTAAGTTGATTTGAAAACAAAAGACCCCACTATAAAGAATTACAGACCAATTTCCTTGATAAACATGGATGTAAAAATTCTTAACAAGATACTAGCAAATAGAATCCAACAATATGTTAAAAGAATTATTCACCACGATCAAGTGGGATTTATTCCGGAACTGCAGGAGTGGTTCAATGTACACAGATCAATCAACATGATACACCACATTAATAAAAGGATAAGAATCATATGATCCTTTCAATAGATGCAGAAAAGCATTTGACAAAATACAGTATCCTTTCTTGATAAAAACCCTTAAGTAATTAGCAATAGAAGTAACATACCTCAACTTCATAAAGGACATATATGAAAGACCCTCAACTATTATCATCCTCAATGGGGAAAAACTGAGAGCTTTCCCCCTAAGGTCAAGAACACGATAGGGATGTCCACTCTCCCCCTTGTTGTTCAACATGCTACTGGAAGTCCTGATATCAACAATCAGTCAATAAAAAGAAATAAAAGGCATCCAAATCATCAAGGAAGAAGTAAAACTTCCACGCTTCACAGACGACATGATACTCAACATGGAAAACCCAAAAGATTCCACAATAAATAGTTGCTAGAACAGATACATGAATTCAGCAAAGTTGCAAGATATAAAATGTGATGAGGGAAACAAAGGCAAGAGAAATGTAGCTTACATTAAATCTCCTTACAGCTTGCAGCTCACTGATAGACACCTGAAACATGCAGAATGTGACCTTCCTCAAGGAGCTTATAGCTGCCTTACTTCCTTAGTGTTTTTGTTTTATTAAAGATTAAAGTAACTTTATCTCAGCAGTAGCTAGCCCTTCAAGGTCCTGAAAGCCTTGATTTAAAATTCCTTAGAGACTTATGCTATCTCTCTCCCTCCACAAATCTGAAAATATATAAATCAGTCACTCATCACAACCCCAGTGCAGCTCTTTCTGCCTACATATCTCGTCCCCATGATTTAATAAAATCACCTTTTTACACCAAAGATGTCTCAAGAATTCTTTCTTAGCCATTTGGTCAAGAACCCCATAATTTTTGGTGCCCTTACATGGGGGCTTTGAGTCTTTTCGTCTGAACTCTGACCCTTGGTGAAAACTTGGTGAGTACTTTCTCTTTTCTTCCTTTATTCTAATTTCAGGGGCTTTTCAAGTAGCATGGTTTTATTGGAACACTTTCATGTTGATTTCTCAGGCTGCAATCCTCTAGCCCATGGCTACTCTACAGGGAGGAGAAAGCCTGCTTTTTGACTGGAAGTTAGTACCCTGTCCGGAACAATAATAAGACTCAGAACTTGATGCCTTCTCTTTATTCCTGTCCTTATACAAAGTTGTCTGTCTTGGGCATTGGGCAGCCACCTAACTGACTAGCACGGCTGCTAATTTTAAGACTCCCATGTGAGGTTTCCTCTTTATTGGTCTAATGTGACCCCCTCCACATCCCTGGTCTCGCCCCTTCTGGCCAGGAGACCTCCACTGGGAGCCAGCCAAAACCAGTACCCAATTGAAGTAAAACCCAACTGAGGACCGTTTCCTAGGGAAGTTGGCTATAAAGACTATATGTGTTGGAATGTTGCTTAGTTCATGATGGATTTCCATCTTTACTGTTTTCTGTCAATATCCTCTACCTACTACTTAAATTACAGAATTGGATAAATACCACTTTTAAAACTTTTCTAGTGTTTTCCATCAGTTAAAAACATCACAACCTTCAAGGAGACTAAGGCATGGCCTTCATGGCATGCTCCTCAAGACAAGGTAAACTAAGGCATGGCCTTTTACAGCACGGTCTTTTGTGGCATGGATTTTAAGGCACAGCATGGCACAATATTTCGTTCCATATGCCAGGCATCCATTTGTAGCCTAGGATGCAATGGGGAAGCAAAAGGACGCCAGCATTCCTTCTCCAGGGGCCCTTAGCAGCTGGTCCGTGGTCATAGCGATTTTGTCCCAAGGACACCTCCGGTTGCTTTGACACCAGGAACCTCTGACATATTCTGCGTGGGATACCACCTGGTAGTCTGGGGGGGGGCATTTTTGGTAATTGACCTCTACTTTTCTAGGAACATTCGATCTTCTTCTTCAGTTTCCAAGGACTCTCCCTTGGGATGCCTTTTAATCCACTGGAATCAATTTGGATTGCAAGATCTAAGAAAGAAAAAACTGATCTTCTTTTGTAATACTGCCTGGCCTCAATACTCCTTGGGAGATAAAGAAAAATGTTCTATTAATGGGACATTAGATTTTAATACAATATATCAGTTAGACCTCTTCTGCAAGAAACAGGACAAATGGACCCAGGTATTCTCTGTCCAGGCTTTCATGGCCCTAAATTAAGATCCAGTTTTGGGGGCTTCTTGCAGAATGCATCTAACCACCAGCCAGGTTAATAACCCCCCTCTGGATATATTGGATGATGACTGTCTAAACCGGCCCATTCCTCCTAACAAACTTGGGCCATGGGAAGACTCACAAGCCAATCCAAACAAAGAGGACACTGGTTCTGCTACTGTCCCTTCCCCTTATGAACTCCAATACCTCTCTGCTCCCAGCCAAACTGGACATACCAGGAGTGCAACTCCCCATCTCCCAGGAGCTCCACCTAAATTTGGAATTCATCCTCTTAGGGAGGTTGCTAATGGATAAATGGGCACAATTAGAGTCCACGTCCCATTCTTCATGGCAGACCTGGCTCAAATAAAACAATTAGGACAATATTCTGAACCCCCTCCCCCAAATTACTGAGTGCTTTAAACAAATATCTATTATGTTTGATCTGACCTGGCAAGATATATAGATCATATTAAGTCATTGTTGCACCCCTGAGGGGGGAAAAAAGTCTCTGGGCAAGGGCTGAAGAGTTCGCTGATGAACTGGCAATGAGAGATAGAGAACCTTATCTGATAGTAGGGACTGCTGTCCCAACTACTGAGCCACATTGCAATTACCAAGAACCAAGACAGGGAAGGGAGAGACGAGATCATATGATCACTTGTTCAATAGAAGGAATGAAAAAAGGATTCTCTAAACCTGTAAACTTTGATAAAATTCAAGAAGTTACTCAAAGGGCTGATGAAAATCCAGCTCTATTTCAGGTTCGCTTGATAGAAGTCATCCACAAATATACAAATCTTGGCCCAACTTCACCCGAGGGAATAACTATACTAAACATGCATTTTATAAGTCAATCAGCACCTCACATTCACTGAAAACTAACTAAAATGGCTCTAGGCCCTCGAACGCCCATCTTTAATGGGTGTCTACTAGAGGTGGCCACTGGAGTGTTTAATAATAGAGATGTAGTCTTAAAACAAGAAAAGGACAGGAGAGCTAAATTGCAAGGTAAATACAGGCTCAAATACTGGCTGCTGCTATTGTGATTTGCCCACAACACCAGACTAACCTGGGGCCAAAGACAAAGCTAGAATCAGACAAAGAATCAGGTTAGTCCCCATGCTACAAGTGTGGCCTGACTGGACATTGGAGTAAAGGATGTCCAAATTAAGTCTCTCTTCCAGGGCCCTGTCCCATCTGTGGAAAGGGCGGACACTGGAAGAGAGACTGTCCTCCTTTCTCCAGAGAGAGAGGACAGGAACTCATATCCCCACCCAAGAGCAGAGACCAGAGGATCTGGCATGAAGGGGCCCTGAGGTTGGTCTGGCTCCTTTTTACATCAAGATGACTGAGCCCCAGGTTACCTTGGATGTGGAAGATAAGGTTATCAATTTTCTTATTGATACTGGAGCCACTTACTCTGTTTTTATTCGGCACTCTGACCCTACTTGTCTTTCTGGACATAAAATTGTTGGCATAGAAGGGGAAACTAAAATGTGCCGCCAGACAATGCCTCTAACTTGGATATACAAAGGTCAACTAGTTACTCATGTTTTTCTAGTCCTTCCATCTTGTCCCACTCCATTACTTGGACCAGACGATGTATAAACTATGAAGCAGCTTTGCTGTCATTAAAGAAAAGGACAGTTTTCTCTTCAACATCTGGGGAATTAAAACGCTACCCTTCTATTCCTTCTAACATCTGGAAGGAAGTAAATCCACAGGTCTGGGATTGCGGTGTCCCAGGGTGGGTTCTTAAAGCCCAGCCAGTTGAAGTGACATTAAAGGACCCTGCCACTATACCTCATAAAAAACAATACCCTTTAAAACTTCAGGCAAAAGCTGGTTTACAACCACTTATTGACAAGTTTCTCAAATATGGAATTTTAAAGCCTTCTCAATCTCCTTATAACATTCCAATTTTACCAATAAAAAAGCCAAATGGAGAATATTGAATGGTTCAAGGTTTAAGAACTATAAATGAGATAGTGATGCCTATTCATCCCATAGTGCCAAATTAATATACCATTCTCACCCAGATCCCTGGTGATGCCTACTGGTTTACAGTACTTGATTTAAAGGATGCCTTCTTCTGCATCCCTCTAAGTTAGGAAACAGCCACTATTTGCTTTTGAATGGGCTTCATCTTCAAGACCACAGGCTGCTCAATTAACTAAGACATTCTTACTGCAGGGATTTAGAGATAGTCCTCACTTGTTTGGGGCTGCACTTAGCAAAGACCTCCTAGTATCTCCTTGCCTCAAGGGACTATAATTCAGTATGTAGATGGCATTTTAATCTGTAGTCCCACAAAAGAAATATCTGATAGTAATTCTATAACCTTACTTAACTTCTTGAGAGATAGATGGTATCATGTCTTTCCTAAAAAGGCACAAATATCTAAACAAAAAGTACAGTATTTGGGATATGAACTAACACCAGGACACCATACCCTACCTACTGACATAAAAAAGGCTATATTGGACCATGGGCCCCCAGCTACAAAAAAACAACTCCATACTTTCCTACGTGTGGAAGCTTTTGCTGCCTATGGATTCCTGGATTTGGGCTCCTAGCCAAACCATTATATGATTCATCGAAGGCCTTGATAAAGAACCTTTACTGTGGACTAAAGCCCAGCAGAAAGCCTTTCAAACATTAAAAACCAAGCTTTCATCAGCCCCAGGTTTCAGCCCCAGCTTTGGCCTTACCAAATTTAGAAAAACCTTTCACTTTATATGTAGCAGAGGCAAGCTTTGGGAATACTTATCCCAAAATTTGGGAAATAAAACAAGACCAGTGGGCTATTTTTCAAAATCACTTGATAATGTAGCTTAAGAGTGGCCAATTTGTCTTCGACCCATGGTTGCCACAGTCCTCCTGGTAGAAGAAGCTTCAAAACATACTATGAGTCAGTCCCTGACAGTGACGACTCCATATCAGGTCCAGAGTGTCTTAGAGACCAAGGGCCATCAATGGATGACAGGAGGCCGACTTACTAAATACCAGGCTAGATACACCTGAAATAATACTTAAAACCTGTCAAACTTTAAACCCAGCTATCCTTATGCCTGGACCTGACCATCATACTTCCATGTTAGAATATAACTTCTCAGAAGTTATTGATCTACTTTATTCTATCAGACCAGATTAAAAGATTCCCCTAATGAAAATGTGGATGTCATTTGGTTTCCTGATGGCAGTAATTTCCTGGACAAGAGAGAAAAAAAGCTGGATATGCTATAGGTAGTTTAATCAGAACCATTGAGACAAAAGTCCTTCCAACAAATACTTCTGTTCAAAAGGCTGAATTAATAGCCCTTACCTGAGTTTTTCAATTGGCCAAAGGCCTAAAAATTAATATTTATGTTGATTCTAAATATGCTTTCCTGATACTACATGCCCATGGGGCAATCTGGAAAAAAAAAGGAGATTATTATTAAGCCATAACTCTCAAATCAAAGATGGGTCTGAAATAATTAATTACTCTCCTTGAAGTTGTACACCTACCTAAGGAGGTAGCTGTAATTCACTTCAGGGGACATCAAAAAGACATGACTTTAGAATCTAAAGGAAATAATTTGGCAGATCATGCAGCAAAGACGGCAGCACAAAATATGCAAATATTAGGTCTTATACCAATCTTAACTCCAGTAAAGTCCATAATTCCAGTCTATTCAGATCAAGAAATTCACATAGCGCAGGAACAAGAATATTCAAATAATGCACATGACTGGCTTGTTAATAATGAGGGGAAAATATACCCAAAGATAACCAATGGAAGGTAATACACGGTTTACACTAGGCTACTCATTTGGGGAAAATGATTTAAAACATTTAATTAAAAATATATTTGATGGGGTAAATTTAACAGCTACAATAAAACAAACTGTATTTTTTGTGCATAAGTAAATTCGCGAGGTGCAGTCTTCCCTCCTCCACTTTTAAAACCAGTCCAGAGGCAGGGAACATATCCAGGAGAGGAATGGCAGCTTGATTTCACATGGGTAAATGCCTCCTTGCAAGGGCTATAAATTCTTACTAGTGTTGTTGATACTTTCACTTGAGGGATCGATTCCTTTCTTTGTAGGACAGAAAAAGCCACAGAAGTAACGAAAGTTTTGTTGCAAAAAGTTATTCCTAGAGTTGGAATAAAATCCCTTCAAAGTGACAATGGCTCTTCTTTTACTGCACAAATAACTCAACCAAGAGCATAAGTCTTAAAAATTTAAATATTTTCTACATTCAGCCTGGCATCCACAACCCTCTGGTAAGGTGGAAAAAGCTAATCATACTTTAAAATGACACCTTACTAAACACAGCTTAGAGACTCAGGAAAATTGGGTTACCCTCTTGCCAATAAAACTTCTCAGAGAGAGAACTTCTCCAAAATAGCCTTTAGTAATAACTCAGACCTTTTGAGTTATTATATGGAAAAACAATTTTCACAGTGGACCTGTTATTCGATGAAGATTACAATGCTCTATTAAACTACTCATTTGAGACTGATCTAATCCATAAGTTACTTAATGAATATACTGACCACATGCTTCCAAAACCTGACTCAACTATAACTAAAAGTCCACACCAGGTAAGCCCCAGAGACATAGTTTATTTAAAAGACTGGAAATCAAATATAATGGGGGACATAAATCCAAAATGGAAGGGTCCATATCAGGTCATATTATTCACCCCCACTGCAGTAAAGTTAGAGGGAAACACTTCCTGGACTCACATATCTAGAATAAAACCTGTATCTCCTTCACAGGAAACGAGTGAACAAACTAATGAGCCTTCTTCTGTGAGCCTGTAGAAGATCTCAGACTCCTCTTCAAGCGACAATAAATATAATGCTTTCTATTCAAGGAGATTCATATATATTGTCTACCTTAGATTCTGCTGCCTCTGCCTTTCATAACTCCTTTTAAATTCTCAACATTGACGCATAGGTAGAGACATCTCTATGCCCCTATTTAGCAGGAAGAAGCTGCAGAAGAAGAGACCTTTCACTTTCAACAACCTTAAAGATTTAATGGTCAAAGTTCTTCAGCGGGGAAAATGATGAAGGAAACAAAGGCAAGAGAAATGTAGCTTAGATTAAATCTCCTTACAGCTTGCAACCCACTGGTAGACACTTGAAACATGCAGAGCATGACCTTCCTCAAGGAGCTCATGACTTCCTTACTTCTTTAATGTTTTTGTTTTATTAAAGACTAAAAATAACTTTATCTCAGCAGTAGCTAGCCCCTCAAGGTCCTGAAAGCCTTGATTTCAAATTCCTTAGAGACTTATGCTATCTCTCTCCATCCAAAAACCTGAAAATATATAATCAGTCACTCATCACAACCCCAGTGCAGCTCTTTCTGCCCATGGGTTCTGTCCCATGCTTTAAAAAAATCACCTGTTTTTTTCTTTTTATTTAAAATTTTTATTTTATTTTATTAAAAAATTTTTAATGTTCATTCATTTTTTCATTTATAGTTTATTGTCAAGTTGGTTTCCATATAACACCCAGTGCTCATCCCCACAAGTGCCCTCCTCCATGTCCATCACGCCCCTTCCCCTCCCCCCTCCCCCATCACACCTCAGATTCTTGTTCTCAGTATACAAGAGTCTCTCATGGTTTGCCTCCCTCCCTCTCCCCAACTATTTTTCCCCCTTCTGCTCCCCCATGGTCCTCTGTTAAGTTTCTCCTGTTCCATTTATGAGTGAAAACATATGGTATCTATCCTTCACTGTCTTATTTATTTCACTGAGCATAACACCCTCGAGTTCCATCCACGTTGTTACAAATGGCCAGATTTCATTCTTTCTCATTGCCATGTAGTATCCCACTGTATACAGAAACCACATCTTCTTGATCCACTCATCAGTTGATGGACATTTAGGCTCTTTCCATGATTTGGCTATTGTTGAAAGTGGTGCTATGAACATTGGGGTACATGTGGCCCTAGGCATCAGCACTCCTGTATCCCTTGGGTAAATCCCTAGCATTGCTATTGCTGGGTCATAGGGGAGTTCTATTGTTAATTTTTTGAGAAAATTTCCAGAGTGGCTGCACCAGTTTACATTCCCACCCTCAGTGTAGGAGGGTGCCCGTTTCTCCACAACCTCGCCAGCATCTATAGGCTCCTGATTTGTTCATTTTAGCCACTCTGACTGGCATGAGGTGGTATCTCAGTGTGGTTTTGATTTGTATTTCCCTGATGATGAGTGATGCTGAGCGTCGTTTCATGTGTCTGTTGGCCATCTGATTGTCCTCTTTGGAGAAGTGTCTCTTCATGTCTTCTGCCCATTTCTTCACTGGATTACTTGTTTTTTGGGTGCGGAGTTTGGTGAGTTCCTTATAGATTTTGAATACTAGCCCTTTATCCGATATGTCATTTGCAACTACCTTTTCCCATTCCGTAGATAGCCTACCAGTTTTATTGATTGTTTCCTTTGCAATGCAGAAGCTAATAAAATCACCTTTTTGCATCAAAGTTGTCTCAAGAATTCTTTCTTAGACATTTATTAAAGAACACCATTGAAATCAGTTGCATTTCTATACACCAATAATAAAGCAAGAGAAAGAGAAATCAAGGAATTAATCCCATTTACAATTGTACCAGAAACCATAAGACACCTAGGAATCTTTTACAAAGGGATAAAAGATCTGGGCCCTGAAAATTATAGAAAGCTTATGAAAGAAATCAAAGAAAACACAAAGAAATGGAAAAACATTCCATGCTCATGGACCAGAAAAACAAATATTGTTAAAATAATACTACCAGGTGGACACGGGCAAGATGGCAGAGAAGCAGGGAGCTCTGTAATCCGCGTACGCCCCCATGGATTGAACTGAGAAGGACTGAAGTGATAAAACTCGGATTTGCAGGTGGGGGAAAGAAGAAACAGAGCCAGAAAGAAGACAACCTCAAAGATGCCTGAGTGAGTGACTGTGATCTGGGAAATTAGGGGAAGGGCAGGTCCCGGTGGTGCAGGGGGAAGGAGCCTCAGCCCAAGACTGGGAGAGCACGCTGTGTCCCGGAGAGACCAGGGGAAGAGAAAGAGAGATGGAAAACGCTCATAGAACGATCTCTAAGGGAGGAAAAACTCGCCCGTCTCCCCATATATAATGGCCGGGCACGGGGACAGAAATCCATCCAATCTGGCCGGCGAATTCTTCCTTGGGCGCAGTGGCAGCGGCATCCATTCCAAGCAGCACCGCGAAAGGCGGTGGCAGTGTGAAACGTGGTGGCGGCAGCACCGAGAAAGGCGCCTTGAAAAGCAGCGGTGGCAGCGGCGGCTCTGTGAAAAGGGCAGTGCAAGCTGGGCCGGGAGGCTGGCCGCAAGCGGGAATGCATCTCATCTCTGGTGACAGCGTTGAACTGCATGGACTAGGATTAGGAAGTGAGGCGGAGCTTGGAGAATACAGTTTGGCTCGCCCGCAGCACAGGGAGATTGGACTCAGAAGAGCCGCTTGCAACGCTTGGTTCTAGCAAAGCTTTGAAGTGGCACCATACTTCTCCCCGCAACCACGAAGGCGGGGCCTCGGAGAGAGCAGCCCCCGACACCTGACCGGACGCCAGACCACGCCCATCCGCACAGGGGAGTTGTCTTTTTTTTTTCCTTTTTTCTTTACTTCTCTTTCTTTTCTGCTGCCATCCAGATATATTTCCCTTAGTATATTCTTATCTCTCCTCTTGGCTGGTTATATGCTTTTAGACTGTCCACAGTCTTTTGCTGTCTCTGTCTCCACTTTGTTTTTGTTTTTGTTTCTTTTTCTTCTCTCTTTTCTTCTCTTCTCTTCTTTTTTCCTTTCCTTTCCTTTCCTTTCCTTTCCTTTTCATTACTTCCTTTCCCCTTTTGGCTTGCTTGTTTGTTTGATTTGTCTGTGCGTATGCATGCTTTTGTTCCCTGTATGCTAGTCTGTATCCTTTTCAGGGATACCTCAAGAAACAAGCCAAAGTACACGTGGTGGAGAGTCCCAGATATCACTGACCAGGGAAATAAAATAATCAAAGGCACAACAAGAGAAACTGAGA
>CM053579.1:52730195-52745418 GCA_028646485.1 Cryptoprocta ferox
ACTTTTGGTGGGAATGTAAACTGGTACAGCCACTCTGGAAAACAGTGTGGAGGTTCCTCAAAAAACTATCAGTAAAACTCCCCTATGACCCAGCCATAGCACTGCTGGGGATTTATCCAAGGAATACAGAAATGGTGATGCATAGGGGCACTTGTACCCCAATGTCCGTAGCGGCACTTTCAACAATAGCCAAATCATGGAAAGAGCCTAAATGTCCATCAACTGATGAATGGATTAGGAAGATGGTGTTCATCTATACAATGGAATACTACATGGCAATGAGAAAGAATGAAATCTCGTCATTCGTAGCAAAGTGGAAGGACCTCGAGGGTGTCATGCTAAGCGAAATAAGTCAGGCGGAGAAGGACAGATACCATATGTTGTTGTTTTTTTATCCACTCTGTCACCCTATATCACTTAATTAGAGATTTTAGTTTGTTTACATTCAAAGCAATTATTGATAACTGTGTATTCCCATTTTGTTACTTGTTTTGTTACTTGTTTTTGTAGTTTTTTTCTCTGATCCTTTCTTTTCTTCCAGTGTTTCATGTTTGTTGGCTTTCCTTAGTGATATAGTTGGATTTCTTTATCTTTATTCTTTGCGTAACTATTACTGGCTTTTGGTTTGTGGTTACAATTAGGTTTGTATATAAGCTCTTCTGCATATAGCATTCTATATGAAGTTGATGGTAGCTTAAGATTAACCCATTCTTTACTCATTCCTTCCCCCCACTTTTAGGTGTGTGGTGTCATATTTTATATCTTTTTATTTTGTAAATACATTAACTTATTTTTTTAAGTTTATGTATTTATTCTGAGAGAGAGAGAGAGCATGCAAGGGAGGGGCAGAGAGAGAGGGAGAGAGAGAATCCCAAGCAGGCTCCATGCAATCAATGCAGAACCTAACACAGGGCTCGAACTCATAAACTGTGAGATCATGACATAAGCCAAAACCAAGAATTGGAAGCTTAACCAACTGAGCCACCGAGGCTCCCTGTCCATTGACTGATTTTTACAGATACACTTGTTATGACTGATATTGCCTTTCTAACTTTCCATGCTCTCTCTCACGGTTTTACCTTTACAGAGTCCCCTTTAACTTTACCTGTACCATTTGTTTAGCGGTCATGAAATCCTGTGGTTTTTGTATGTCTGGGAAACTATTTATCTCTCTTATTATGAGTGATAACTATGTTGGATGGAGTATTCTTGGCTACATATTTTTCCCTTTCAACATGTTGAATATATAATGTCACACCCTTCTGGCATGCAAAGGTTCTACTGTAAAATCCTCTTAGACTCATGGGGTTTCCCTTGTATGTAACTTTCTTCTTTTTTTCTTTCTATTTTTTTCCTTTCAAATTTTTATTTAAATTCTAGTTAGTTAAGGGGCATCTGGGTAGCTCAGTCAGTTAAGTGTCTGACTTTTGATATCAGCTCAGGTCATGGTCTCAAGGTTTGTCATTTTGAACCCAGTGTCAGGCTCCGTGCTGACAGAGGGAGCCCTGCTTGGGAATCTGTCTCCTTCTCTTTCTGCCTGCCTCACTCTCTCTGTCTCAAAATAAACTTTTAAAAACATACATACATAACATAGAGTGCGGTATTGGTTTCAGGAATAGAATTCAGTGATTCATCACTTAAATACAACACACAGTACTCATCAATAACAAGTTCCTTGCTTAATACCCACCCCTATCAACTCCATACTCCACGAACTTCCTTCATCAACCCTCAATTTGTCCTCTATCATTAAGAGGTGCTTATGGCTTATCTCTCTCATTTCCTCACTCCCATAAGTGCATATGTTTTGTTTCTTAAATTCCACATATGAGTGAAATCATATGGTATTTGTCTTTCTCTGACTAGCTTATTTTGCTTAGCATAATGCACACTAGCTCCATCCACATCATTTCAATTGTTAAGATTTCATTCTTTTTGATGGTGTGTGTTTGAGTAACACACACACACAAACACACACACATACACCACATATACACAAGATATTCTTTATCCATTCATCAGACAGTGGACATTTGGAATCTTTCAATAATTTGGCTATTGTTGATAATACTGCTATAAACACTGAGGTTTATGTACCTCATTTGAATGTGTATTTTCATTGTATTTTAATATCTTTGTGTAAATATCTAGTAATGCAATTGCTGGATTGTAGAGTGGTTTTATTTTTACCTTTCTGGTGTAACTCCATACTATTTTTCTAGAGTGGCAGCACTAATTTGCATTCCCACCAACAGTGCAAGATTGTTCCCCATTATCTTCATCCTTGCCAAAACCTGTTGTTTCTTGTATTGTTAATTGTAGCCATTCTGACAGGTGTGAACTGGTATCTCATCATGGCTTTGATTTGCATTTCCATGATGATTAGTGCTGTTGAGTATCTTTTCACGTGTATCTTAGCCATCTGGATGTCTTCTTTGGAAAAAAATGTCTATTCATGTCTTCTGACCATTTCTTAACTGTTTTTTAGGTGTTAATTTTGGATACTAACCCTTTATCAGATATGTGATTTGAAAATATCTTCTCCCATTCCACAGGCTGGCTTTTAGATATGTTCATTGTTTCATTCACTGTGCAGAAGCTTTTTATCTTGATGAAGTCCCAATAGTTCATGATTGCTTTTATTTACTTTGCCTCCAGACATGTGTCTAGTAAGAAATAGCTATAACTGAGGTAAAAGAGGTTGCTGCCTTTTTTCTCCTCTAAGATTTTGATTGTTTTGCTGTCTCACTTTTGGGTTTTTCATCCATTTTCAATTTATTTTTTATATGATGTAACAAAGTGGTCCAGTTTTATTCTTTTGCATGTTGCTGTCCAGTTTTCACAACACTATTAATTGAAGATACCTTCCTTTTTCCATTGGATATTCTTTCCTGCTTCATTGAAGTTTAGCTGACCATATGGTTGTGTGTACAATTCTGGGTTTTCTAATATGTTCCATTGATCTATGTATCTGTTTTTGTGCCAGTACCATACTGTCTTGATGACTACAGCTTTGTAATATAGCTTGAAGTCCAGAATCATGATGCCTTCAGCTTTGTTTTTCTTTTTCAGGATTATTTTGGCTATTTGGGGTCTTTTATGTTTCCAGACAAATTTTAGGATTGTTTGTTCTGTGAAAAATGCTGGTGGTATTTTGGTAGGAATTGCATTAAATGTGTAGATTGCTTTGTGTTGGTATAGACACTTTTACAATATTTATTCTTCCAATCCATGGGAATGGAATGTTTTTCCATTTCTTTGTGTCTTCTTCAATTTCTTTCATGAGTGTTCTAGAGTTTTCAGAGTACAGTATGTTTCCCTCTTTTGTTAGGTTTATTCCCAAGTACCTTATGTTTTTTTGTGTAAATGTAAATGGGATCAATACCTGGATTCCGTTTTCTGCTACTTCATTATCATTGTATAGAAATGCAACAGATTTCTCTACATTTATTTTATATCTTTTAACTTCGTTGAATTCATGTATTAGTTGTAGCAAATTTTCGATGATGTCTTTCAGGTTTTCTATACAGAATATCATGTTGTCTGCAAATAGTGAAATTTTCACTTCTTCCTTGCTGATTTGTCTTCTTTTTATTTCTTTTTGTTGTCTGATTTCTGAGGCTTAGAATTCCAGTACTATGTTAAATAGTAATACTGATAGGGGACATCCCTGTCTTCTTCCTGACTGTAGAAGACAAGCTCATAATGTTTCCCATTGAGGACAATATTACCTGTGGTTCTTGCATATATGGACTTTATGATGTTGAGTTGTGTTCCATCTCTACCTACTTTATTGAGAGTTATTTTCTAAAGAATGGATGCTGTATTTTGTCAAATATTTTGTCTGTATCTATTGTGAAGACCATCTGATTCTTATCTTTAATTACCGTGGTGTATCACATTGATTAATTTGCAGATTTTTTACCACCCCTGTAGCCTGGGAATTAATCCCACTTAATACTGTTGAATTGAATTTGCTAGTATCTTGTTGAGAACTTTTGCATCGATGTTCATCAGGAATATTGGTCTGTAATTCTCCTTTTTAGTGGAGTCGTTGTCTGGTTTTGGAATAAAGGTAATGCTGACCTCATAGAATGATTTTTGAAGTTTTCTTTCCATTTCTATTTTGGAACAATTTGATAAGAATAGATTTTTTAACTCTTCCTTAAATGCTTGGTTTAATGCTCCCAGCAAGCCATGTGGCCCAGGAGTTTTGTTTTGGGGGGAGATTTTTAATTACTGTCTCAATTTCTTTGCTGATTATGGGTGTGCTCAAGTTTTCCATTTCTTCCTATTTTGATTTTGGTAGTTTTTATGTTTCTATGAATTTGTCCATTTCTTCCAGATTACCCAGTTTGTTGGCATATAGTTTTTCATAATGTTTTATTATGATCATTCGCATTTTGGGGTGTTGGTTGTGATCTCTCCTCTTTCCTTCATGATTTTTTTTTGTCTCTTTCTATTTTCTTTTTGATAAGTCTGGCTAAGAGTTTATTAATATTATTAATTCTTTCAAACTTAATTTCTTTCTGCTCTTAATTTCATTGAATGCTCTACTGGTTTCTTTTTTTTTTCTATATTGTTTATTTCTGCTCTAATCTTTAGAATTTCCCTTCTTCTGGCTTTAGATTTTATTTGCTGTTCTTGTTCTAGCTCCTTTAGGTGTAAGGCTAAGTTCTGTATTTGAAACTTTTCTTGCTTCTTTTTATTAATTAATTAATTAATTAATTATTTTTCATTTGCAGCCAAGTTAGTTAGCATATAGTTCAATAATAATTTCAGGAGTAGATTCCAGTGATTCATCCCCTATGTATAACACCCATGGCTCTTCCTTACAAATGTCTCCCTTAATTTCCCTTACCAATTTAGCCCATCCCCCCACCCACATCCATTTCAGCAACCCTCAGTTTGTTCTCTGTATTTAAGAGTCTCTTATGTTTTATCCCCCTCCTTGTTTTTATATTATTTTTTACTTCCTTCCCTTATGTTCATCCATTTTTTACTTAAATTACACATATGAGTGAAGTCATATGATATTTGTCTTTCTCTGACTGAATTATTCTGCTTACGGTAATACCCTCTACTTCTATCCACATTGTTATCAATGGTAGGATTTCATTCTTTTTGATCACCAAAGAATACTCTGTTGTATATATGTACTACTTCTTCTTTATCCATTCATCCATCGATGGACATTTAGGCTCTTTCCATACTTTGGCTATTGTTGATGGTGCTGCTATAAACATTGGGATGCATGTGCCGCTTTGAAACAGCACACCTGTATCCCTTGGATGTATACTTAGTAGTGCAATTGCTGGGTCGTAGAGTAGTTCTATTTTTAATTTTTTGAGGAATCTCCATACTGTTTTTCAGAGTGGGTGCACCATGTTGCATTCCCATGAGCAAGGCAAAAGAAATCCTCTTTCTCCACATTCTCACCAACATCAGTTGTTGCCTGAGTTGTTATTTTTAGCCATTCTGACTGGTGTGAGGTTGTATCTCACTGTGGTTTTTATTTGTATTTCCCTGATGACAGATGATGTTGAGCATTTTTTTCATGTGCCTGTAGGCCATATGGATGTCTTCTTTGGAAAAGTGTCTATTCATGTATTCTGCCCATTTCTTCACTCAATTATTTGTGTTGGGGGGTGTTGAGTTTGATAAGTTCTTTGTAGATTTTGGATACTAGCCCTTTGTCTGATATGTCATTTGCAAATATCTTCTCCCATTCTGTTGGATGCCTTTTGGTTTTGCTGATGGTTTTGTTTGTTGTGTAGCTTTTTATCTTGATTAGGTCCCAATAATTCATTTTTGCTTTTGTTTCCCTTACCTCTGGAGACGTGTTGAGTAAGAAATTCCTGCAGCTGAGGTCAAAGAGGTTTTTGCCTGCTATCTCCTCTAGGATTATGATGGCTTCCTGTCCTTTGTTTAGGTTTTTCATTCATTTTTAGTTTATTTTTGTGCATGATGTATGAAAGTGGTCCAGGTTCATTCTTCTACATGTCACTGTCCAGTTTTCCCAACACCATTTTCTGAGAAAAGTGTCTTTATTCCACTGGATATTCTTTCCTTCTTTGTCAAAGATTAGTTGGCCGTACGTTTGTGGGTTCATTTCTGAGTTCTCTATTCTGTTCCATTGATCAATGTATCTGTATTTGTGCCAGTACAATACTGTCTTGGTGACTACAGCTTTGTAATACTTCTTGAAGTCCGGGATTGTGATGCCTCCGGCTTAGGTTTTTTTTTTTTTTTTTTTTTTCGGGATTTTTCTGGCTATTCAGAGTCTACTGTTTCCATACAATCTTTAAGATTGTTTGTTCTAGCTCTTTGAAGAATGCTGGTGTTATTTTGATAGTGATTGCATTGAATTTGTAGATTGCTTTGGGTAGTATTGACATTTTAACAATATTTCTTCTTCCTATCCAGGAGCATGGAATATTTTTTCCATTTTTTTGTTTCTTCTTCAATTTCTTTCATAAGCTTTCTATATTTTCAGTGTATAGATTTCTCACCTCTTTGGTTAGGTTTATTCCGAGGAATTTTATGGTTTTTGGTGCAATTGTAAATGGGATAGATTCCTTGACTTCTCTTTCTGTTGCCTCATTATTGGTGTATAGAAATGCAACCGATTTCTGTGCATTGATTTTATATCCTGCAACTTTGCTGAATTCATGGATCGGTTCTAACAGTTTTTTGGTGGAATATTTTGGGTTTTCCATATAAAGTATCATGTCATTTGTGAAGAGTGAAAGTTTGACTTCCTCCTTGCTGATTTGAATGTCTTTTATTCCTTTGTGTTGTCTGATTCCTGAAGCTAAGACTTCCAATACTATTTTGAATAACAGTGGCAAGAGTGGACATCCATGTCATATTCCTGACCTTAGGGGGGAAACTCTCAGTTTTTCCCATTGAGGATGATATTAGTGGTGGGTCTTTCCTGTATAGCTTTTATGATCTTGAGGTATTATCCTTCTATCCCTAATTTTTTGAGTTTTTTTTTTTTTATCAAGAAAGGATGCTGTATGTTGGCAAATGCTTTCTCTGCATCTATTGACAGGATCATGTGGTTTTTTTCTTTCTTTTATTGATGTGACGTATCACATTGTTTTGCGGATATTGAACCAGCTCTGCATACCAGGTATAAATCCCACTTGGTCATGGTGAATAATTCTTTTAATGTATTGTTGGACAAAGTTGACTAGTATTTTGTTGACTATTTATGATCCATGTTCATCGGGGAAATTTGTCTGTAGTTCTCCTTTTTAGTGGGGTCTTCGTCTGGTTTTGGAATCAAGGTAATTCTGGCTTCATGGAATAAGTTTGGAAGTTTTCCTTCCACTTCTATTTTTTGGAACAGCTTCAAAAGAATAGGTGTGAACTCTTCTTTCAATGTTCAGTAGAATTCCCCCTGGAAAGCCATCTGGCCCTGGACTTTTGTTCTTTGGGTGATTTTTGATTACTAATTCAATTTCTTTACTGGTTATGGGTCTGTTCAAAATTTCTATTTTTAATTATTTCAGCTTTCGTAATTTATATGTTTCTAGGAATTTTTCCATTTCTTCCAGATTGCCCATTTTATTGCCATATATTATTGCTCATAAAATTCTATTATCAGTGTTTGTATTTCTGTTGTGTTTGTTGAGATCTCTCCTCTTTCAATCTTGATTTTATTTATTTGTGTCCTTTCCTTTTTCTTTTTGGTCAAACTGGCTAGTGGTTTATCAATTTTGTTAATTCTTTCAAAGAACCAGCTTCTAGTTTCATTAATCTGTTTTACTGTGTTTTTTTAAAATTTCAATAGCATTGATTTCTAATTTTTATTATTTCCCATATTCTGCTGCTTTGGGGCTTTATTTGTTGTTCTTTTTCCAGCTTTTTGAGTTGTAAAATGAGGTTGTGTATCTGAGACCTTTCTTCCTTCTTTTGGAAAACCTGGATTGCAATATACTTCCTTCTTTTGACTGCTTTTGCTGGGTACCAGAGGTTTGGGGCTGTGGTGTTAACATTTTCATTGGCTTTCATGTACTTTTTACTTTCCTCTTTAACTTCTTGGTTAGCCCATTCATTTTTTTGTAGGATGTTCTTTAGTCTCCACGTATTTGTTGTCTTTCCAAAATTTTTTGTGGTCAATTTTGAGTTTCATAGCATTGTGGTCTGAAAACATGCACGTTATGATCTCGATCTTTTTGTACTTATTGAGGACTGATTTGTGTCCCAGTATGTGATCTATTCTGGAGAATGTTCCATGTGCACTCGAGAAGAATGTGTAGTCTGCTGATTTAGGATGAAATATTCTGAATATATCTTTTAAGTCCATCTGGTCCAGTGTGTCATTCAAAGCCATTGTTTTCTTGTTTCTTTTCTGTTTAGATGATCTGTCCATTGCGGTAAGCTGAGTGTTGAAGTCCTCTACTATTACAGTTTTATTATCAATTAGTTTCTGTATGTTTGTGATTAACTGATTTATATATTTGGGTGTTCCACATTGCGGGCATCAATGCTTATAATTGTTAGGTCTTCCTGGTGGATAGACCCCTTCATTATGATATAATGCCCTTTTTCATGACTTGTTACATTCTTTATTTTAAAATCTAGACTGTCTGGTGGGCCTGGGTGGCTCAGTCAGTTAGGCATACAACTTTGGCTCAGGTCATCATCTGACAGTTTGTAGTTTCAAGCCCTGCATCAGGTCCTTGGGCTGACAGCTTGGAGCCTGGAACCTGCTTCAGATTCTGTGTCTCCCTCTTTCTCTGTCCCTCACCGATTCACTGTCTCATGCTCTCTCTCTCTCTCTCAAAAATAAATAAACATTAATTTTTTTAATTTTAAAATCTGGATTTTCTGATGTAAGTATAGCTACTCCAGCTTTCTTTTGGCAACGATTAGCATGATAGGTGGTTCTCCATCCCCTTACTTTCAATCTTAAGGTGTTTTTAGGTCTCAAATAGGTCTCTTGTAATGAGCATATAGATGAATCTTGTTTTCTTATCTGTTCTGTTACCCCATGTGTTCCATTGTCATTTAGAGTGAGTATTGTAAAATATAAATTTATTGTCACTGTTGCCTGTAGAGTTCAAATTTCTGGTGGTGTTCTCTTGTCCTTTCTAATCTTTGTTGCTTTTGGTCTGTTTTGTTTTGTTTCATCATTTCTTCCCTCAGAGAATCCCCCTTAAAATTTCTTGCAGGGCTAATTTAGTGGTCACCAACTCCTTCAGGTTTTATTTGTCTGGGAAACTTTTTATCTCTCCTTCTACTTTGAATGACAGCCTTGTTGGAAAAAGAATTCTTCGCTGCATATTTTTCTGATTCAGCACATTGAATATGTCCTGCCACTCCTTTCTGTCCTGCCAAGTTTCTGTGGATAGGTCTACTGTGAACCTGAACTGTCTTCCCTTGTAGGTTAAGGACTTTTTTTCTGTTGCTTTCATGATTCTTTCATTGCCTGTGTATTTTGTGAATTTGCCTGTGTGAATATGCCTTGTTAATGGTCGGTTTTTGTTGAATCTAATGGACATTCTCTGTGCTTCCTAAATTTTGATGACTGTTTCTTTACTCAGGTTAGGAAAGGTTTCTGCTATGATTTACTCATGTAACCGTTCTACTCCCTTTTCTCTCTCTTCATCTTCTGGGACCCCTATGATTTGTATGTTATTCCTTTTTAATGAGTTACTGTGTTCTCTAATTCTTATATCAAGCTCTTTTGACTTAGTGTCCCTCTTTTTTTCTGCTTCATTATTCTCCATAAGTTTGTCCTCTATATCACTGATTCACTGCTCTGCTTCATCCATCCTTGCCGCCGTGTCATCCATTCAAGATTGCATCTGTTACAGCGTTTTTAATTTCGTCCTGACTAGATTTTACTTCCTTTTTTTTCCTTTTGTTTATTTTTTATTTCTGAGAGAGAGAGTGAGCGAGAGAGAGACACACAGAATTCAGAGCAGCTCCAGGCTCTGAGCTGTCAGCACAAAGCCCAATGCAGGGCTCATACTCACAAGCTGTGAGATCATAACCTGAGCTAAAGTCAGACACTTAACCGACTGAGCCACCCAGGTGCCCCTAGATTTTACTTCTTTTATCTCCGTGGAAAAGGATTCTGTTTTTTTTTTTTTTAAACCCCAGCTAGTATTCTTGTTATCAAGATTCTAAATTTTGGTTCAGACATCTTGCTTGTATCTATATTGATTAAGTCCCTACTTGTCATTTCTTCCTGTTATTTCTTTTGGGGTGAATTCTTTCGTTTCATCATTTTGGAGGAAGAAAAAGAATTAATAAAATAAAATACTAAAAGTAAAAAATTAAAAACAACACAAACACAAAAATCAAATAAAGGATGCTAGATCCAAACTGTGTTTTGGACTTATTGTTGAAAGAAGCTTGACAGAATTGAGAAAAAAGGGGGGGAAAAAGAAAAAATGGAATGAAAATAAAGTATAACTTTAGAAAATTTAAAAAATGAATGCACTAAAATATAAAATGAAATGATGTAAGTAAAATAGAATTTTAAAAATTACCAAAAAGTAAAAAATAGAGTATAAAAAAGTTAAAGGAAAATCTTTTTTATAAAAACATAAAATAAAAATAAATATTTTCTTTCTGCTTTCACAGATAAGAAAAGAAAAAGGAAAAAAATTAAATAGGTGGACCAGTGAACAGAAGGGAATACAATTGAAATTACATCCAGTTTCTCCTAGAAGTCAAACTATGAAGAATTTTATGGTCCATAAACTAAGCAGGCAGAGAGACTTGTGGTGTTCCCCTAGAGCATGGTTGGCACAGTTGGACAGGGCTTGGTGTAACAATTCTGTCTCCACTAATTGACGCTGCTTAGCTTACTGGGCTGGATCATTGTGGCACTTTTACTCCTGTATGCACATGCATGGGAAAGGTGAAAATGTTGTCACCCACCTACCCAGTCTCTGGTATCAGAACTCTCTGCTCTCCGTGACCGACAGTCAAGCACCCCTCCTTTGTCTCTGGCCTCCATCCACTCCCACTTTTACCCTGTCTGCAACCAAGTCATCAGCCTGCCAGGCAGCACTTCCCTCCCAAGGGTTATCTCAGATGGGCCTGTGTTTCCAAACCCCTCACTTCTGAGGGCCCTGCAGATTTGACACACTCTGACCCTCTGGGGAAGGTCTTGCCAAGCAATGGCCAGGTGTCGGCTTGCCCCCAGGAATGTTCATGTGACAACGTTGTAGCAGATTCCCAGAAACTGCAATCAGGTGCCAGCCTGCCCCAGAAAAAGTTCACCCGATCATGTAGCATCAGCATTTCAGGGATTATGATAAATCACAGCACACATCTGGTGCCAGGCTTCACTGCCCCTTAACGTCCTTATTCCAACACCAGCCAACATGGCTGTTTTCTAGGGTCCACTGAGACCTTTGCTTGTGGGGAGGCCACACAGTCTCTACCAAGTGTCCTCTCAACAGGGGACCTGCCTCTCTGCGTGTGACCCAAGGACCCCTCACACCTTGCTGTCTGTTCTTGGGGATTCACCTTTCTCACCAGAGCTCCACCAGGTATGGAGCTATGGAGTTTCAGATTCTGCACTCCCATGTTCATAGAGTCTTAAAGGTATCCAAACCCTCTCCTTTCTCCTTTCTTCTTTCTCCCTTTCTTGTTAGGTCCCTTATGGGTGTTTCTACTCTCTTTCTTTCTCTCCATCTGCTTTTGGGAGAATTGCTTTTCCTGTACTCTCCCCCCCGTCTCTGTTCTCTCTCCACAAGCAAAAACACCTCCCTACCCTTTCACAGCTTCTCTCTCCCTCAGTTCACCTCTCGATGCTGCATATCTTCCAAGTTCTGTGGTTCAAGTTATGCAGATTGTTGTGTTAATACTCAGATCAATTTTGTAGGTGTGCAAGATTGTTTGGTGTTGATCTACCTGCATTTCAGGGATGAGAGATGCAAAACCTTCCATGCTTCTCTGCCCATTTTTGCTTCTTAATGCATTGCAATTTACTTCCCTCTTAGCATTGCCTTTGCTGTGTCCCAAAGGTTTTGGGCTGTGATGTTTTCATTTTTATCAGCTTCTATGTATTTTTCATTTCTTCTTGTTCTTTCTTTTGGGATAAATTCCTCTGTCTTTTCATTTTGTCTAGGTTACTGCTTTTGTATGTGTTTGTGTGATTGTTAGGAAAGCCTTTTATATTCATGCTTCTGAAAGTAATGATTATATTAAGAATTGGTATTATAATGACTTAGTCTAAGTGCTTCAGGAAGTGTTTCATAGTGTGCACTCTGTTATTCTTTTGTCTTCCCCTTCCTTCAGGCCAGCAGTCTGCTGAGTTTCTCCTTGCCTACAGTGTGGGGTATTTGAACCTTGTCCACTCTGGTAAGTTTCAACGACGTGTGTTTTGGTCTGCTTGTTAAAAGAAACTAGATCCAAAAAGAAAAGAAAAGAAAAACAAAAGAAAAATAAAAGAAAAACTAAATCCTGTTTTCCATAGATATGAAAGTTTGTAGGATCCACAATCAGTAGACATGGTGCATATGAGGAGTTTGTGCTGGTCTTCTGGGAGATGGGCCTCCTCTGCTGATTATCAGGTGGACTTGTCCTAGTGGAGATGCACCTGCAGGGTGAAGGTGGGAGGGGCTTGGTGTACGTGGTTCCAGCCTCGCCCCCCACAACCTTGGGTCACACTGTGTTGCTCACTAAAGTTGGCCAGTGTTGATGGGTGAAGGGGGCAGTGGAGTGAGAAATGGTGTCACCTGCTCTTTTGTTCTTGAAGTGGTGAGTTCACAGCTGATACTCTTCAGGAAGCCCTCACAGAAGAGCAGACAGTCGCCCCTCTATGTCACTGGCTTCTGTCAGTTCACTGTCTTCACTCTGTATCCAAGCTGTCTTCCTGCTATGCAGCACAGTTCTCTTGTGTTTTATCCCAGACGTATGGCTGGGTTTAAAAACTCCAAACTTTAGTAACCCACGCAGCATGGACTTGCATTGATTCTCTGGGGGAGGGTCGGGTTGCTCTGTGACCCGTACAGGTTTCTCCCTGAAAAGCAGTTGCATGACTGTTCAGTGGTTCAGAGCTTATGGTAAAGTGCAGCAAAAAGCCATCGCCCAGGTTCTCTACCTTCAGCCTGTGTCTTTGTTCTTATGCTAGTGAATGGGACAATAAGCTGGAGCCACCAGTTCATCTTTGGAGATGCCATGCCACCACTCCCACATACACTCCAAGGAAGTGAACTGTTTCTCCCTTTGCTACACAAGGGATCTTCAGACCACAATGCCCACTCCCGGTCTCCACTCTCCTTTCCCACAGGAGCACTGCTAAACCTGCCAAGCAGGACCCCAGCAATGGTGCAGACTTCTAAAACTTCAGACTTTGAGCTCTGCATTTAAAAAAATTAACATTTATTCAATTTTGAGAGAGAGAGAGAGAGAGAGAGAGAGAGAGAGAGAGAGAGAGAGAGAGAGAATGTGAGTGCAGAGGGGTAGAGAGAGGGGGAAGCCAGAATCTAAAGCATGCTTCAGGTTCTGAGCTGTCAGGGCAGAGCCTGACGTGGGGCTCAAACTCACAAACCATGAAATCGACCTGAACTGAAGTCAGATGCTTAACCGACTGAGCCACCCCGATGCCCTGAGCTCTACTCTTTATAAAAACTTGCAGTAGTCAGCCCCTCTCCTTTTCCTAGTCAATGGTTTTGAGGAAGAATTCTTCAGGTCCAATCCCTGGCATGCTGCTTCACTCTCTCTCTTTCTCTCTTGCTCTTCTTTTCTTGATCTTGGCTTCCTCTCCTCCATTATACCCACAATTCTTTTATCCCCCAAATCAATTCTCTGCAGCTCCAATGTTCCACAAGGTGACCATTTTTCTATGTGTAGATATGCAGTTTGTTCTCTAAGTCATGATGTCGATTTCTTTGGTGTTGAGAATAATTTGATATTTATCTAGCTGTGTCAGAGGGATGAGGCAAGCCCAGGGTCCCCCACTCCAAAGCCATCTTAACAAGGAAGAAGTAGGTTTGGAGAAAGCAGATTGTTAGTGTATTAAATTTGTTTCAAAAATATTTACTTAGTCACAATATGCACAGAAACATATTAAACACAATTGTAAGGATTACAATTATAATTCATGTGGAATTTATACTCTCTTGGAATTTACTTCGAAGAAAGGAATGTCTAAGACTAAAACAGCAATCACACACCAGAGGCAAATTGTTGTACATGCTTATGAAGGGTACAAGCAGAGTATTCCAATGATGTAGTAGAGAATAGAGAGAAAGAGGTTTATTTGACATGGACCATAAAGAGTAAAATTGCACACTCAGGTAAGTACAAGAGTTTTATGTGGGGAGTAAAATAAATACAGTGTGACTTGTACATTGAAGACATTTAGGGTAGAAGTAAAATTTGGAAACCAGTTGAGGACAGATCAAGAAGGAACTTGAATGCCAACTTAGAGTTTCTATTTTATTCTGTGGGCAATGGGGTACTGACATGAATGAGGTTGCACTTTAGGGAGTTCAATCTTGAAGAAATTTACAGAAGAAATTACAGAGCTGGATGGTGTTGGACAAGGAAGAAAACAATAAGACATCTGGCGAGACGTTGTAGGAGTCTGAACAATAATTGTAGAGCAGAACAACACTGCAAAACAAAAAAATGTTTGTTTTTTTGTTCTAGTGGGCTCTAGTCCATAATCATTCCCATGCTGTACTCCTCCACATCTATTAACATCTCACTACATGGCATCTATTTATATTTGTCAAAGTTTTTTCTCCCTTTCCTTGGAATTGACCTGGGCTTTTCTTCAGTCCCAGTCCCCTTGTGCTAAGTTACAGTTGGTGGCTGTACCAGTTTACATTCCCACCAACACTGTAGGAGGGTACCCGTTTCCCCACATCCTCGCCAGCATCTATAGTCTCTTGAGTTGTTCATTTTAGCCACTCTGACTGGCATGAGGTGGTATTTCAGTGTGGTTTTGATTTGTATTTCCCTGATGATGAGTGATGCTGAGCATCGTTTCATGTGTTTGTTGGCCATCTGGATGTCCTCTTTGGAGAAGTGTCTCTTCATGTCTTCTGCCCATTTCTTCACTAGATTGTTTGTTTTTCGGGTGTGGATTTTGGGAGTACTTTGTAGATTTTGGATACTAGCCCTTTATCCGATATGTCATTTGCAAGTATCTTTTCCTTTTCCGTCAGTTGCCTATTAGTTTTTATTAATTGTTTCCTTTGCAGTGCAGAAGCTTTTTATCTTGATGAGGTCCCAATAG
>CM053579.1:52745918-52764343 GCA_028646485.1 Cryptoprocta ferox
TAAAAGTTTGTTATGTACTCTGCACCTGTGAGTACTGCCATATTAAAGGAGGCTCACAGACTCTCTAGGGTCTGTCCATTCAAGAAGTGTTCTTTTAATGGTGTCCCTTGGTCTCTCTTTTTGAGTCTTTGGTTATTTTTTATTTTTCTACTTGTAGTGATATTTGGGACTCTCCACCATGTGTACTTTGGTTTATTTCCTTAGGTAGCCCTGCAAAGAAAAACAGATAGACGAAAAACAGGGAACAAAAGCATGCAAGTGCACAAACAAACCAAACAAAAAGCAAACTGAAGAAAAAAGAATAAAATATACCCCACAAAACAGAAACAACAACAGACAAAGGACAGTCTTAATGCATAAAAGCAGAAATCCCAGCTACAAATAAAAAGCAGGGTGGAGGCATATAGAAAGAGAGAAATGACAGGGGTGGGGAGAAAGAAAGATTGAGCATAGACTAGGTAGAGAGACTGAAAGGCTTAATTCAGAGAGAGAAAAAGGAGAATATGGCAGGAGTTGAGGAGAAAAAAAACAAATGAAGATAATGTTACCCTGAGAAACTATATAGTCTGATTATCTCAGAGAGAGATAAAGGAAGGTAATCAAGGAGGTGTAGGACATTTATCAAGAGAATGGTTTAAATATGCTTTTTAAGGAAACCTATAACCAGAATAACTAGTCCAGAGGAGGGGAGATATAAGAATGAGATAAGGGAGAATATATATGAATAGCAAGAATTGTTCTAGAGTTAATCACAGTAATGCATCACTGCTGGTCTTGGGGGAAGGGCTGTTCCCACAGCTCTATTGGGCTCTGGTAAAAAGCAGCTACCCAGAGCAGATGGGCATGGTTTGGTGTAGGCAGGTCTCACTTCCACTGTTGGTCCTGTGGCCGTTCCCTGAGGGCCCCTGCCTTGGCGGTTGTGGGGAGAAAAATGGCAACCCCCCTGTCCCTTCTCAACTCATGTGTTCCAAAACACTCCTTTGGGTCTGATCTCACTGTGCCGCGGATGCAGCCAAGGTGGGCCATATTCTGTGTCTCACACCCAGCTGCGGTTCCAGCTCTTAATCCTTGTGCATTAATGATACCACCCAAAATGTAATTCCAAAGGCCAGGGAACTTCCTAGCAGGGATCAGAGAAGGGGATCAAGCCTGGGACCGGTTTCTCCTGATGTTGACTGTGTCCTTTGCATACCGTCTATCCCGGAGGGAATTTCTGGGACCGGGAGAGCCAGCCCAAAAAAGCCTCTGCAGTTAGAGATGGGATCTCTCTCCAAAAGCCCTGCAGTTAGATATGGGATTATAAGATCCCTCTCCATCCCACGCCAAGGTTTTCTCTTCTCCAGGTACAGTTCTACGATTCCCTAGCCGCTCTTTCTCTTCCCTTTGTCTCTCTCCAAAAGGGGCTCCCTCCCCTCCATGCCTCCATGTCCCTACCGATTTTTATCTTCCCTAGTTCGCAATCATGCATGTATGAGGCTGTCTTCTTAGTGGACTCAATCTTTTTTTCTCCCAGACTCTTGCAGTTCAGAGTCCTTTGGCTTCGGCCCTTCTTTGTTTGAGAGATGCAGGTGGGAAATATGGAACTCCTTATTTCTCCACCATCTTGCCCTGACAATCCACCAGGATTATCTCCCAGTCCATGTTGGATGCCATGGCGGCTGCTGAGTTCCATAGCTCTGGGAGCAAAGCACACACCTGGCATATGTGGTGTGTTTCTAAAGACTAAAATATGAAAAGGGAGAAAGGGAATATAACTTGATTTGCAAAAGATTTTGCTTTCCTTTTCAAAGCCTCTGCATTCTGGTTCATTTAGTCCAGTCAATTTGCTGTGGTTTGGGCATATTCCATCAACAGGGTTTATCCAGTACACTGACTAATGTGGGACTGACCACTTTTAAAAGAGACTTGGGAACATGACTGACTAGATGTGTGATTTGAAGTTGGCAAAGACAATTCCCAACCCCACTCTTTACAAGGACAGAAATAGCTGTCCCTTTGCCCTACCTAAAATGGCCACATGGGCCAGATTCAGGATGTGATTATAATTTTTCATGAGAAGACAAGGTGAGATTTTTTTAACATTTATTCATTTTTGAGAGACAGAGAGAGAGCATGAGTGGGGGAGGATCAGAGAAAGAGGGAGACACAGAATCTGAAGCAGGTTCCAGGCTCTGAGCTGTCAGCACAGAACCCAACATGGGGCTCAAACTCACTGACCGTGAGACCACGACCAGAGCAGAAGTCAGATGTCCAACCAACTGAGCCACCAAGGTTCCCCGAGAAGAAGGTGAGATTTTGAGTAAGGTTACTTCTCAAGAGGTCATCCCTTAGTGGGGTACCTGGGGTTTGCTTCGTGCACCTGAGTGGCTCAAGAAAGAATGAGAACCCTGGGCCAAGAAATTCAGAGTAAATCAGGGGCCCTGCAAGACTGCAACAAGTATCCTTCAACAAAGTTGACCTCATCCACAATCTTACCCTATTATACTTTCCCTAGATCTATTCATGGTAAAGATCCCAAGAAAACATTTTAAGAAGAGATCCTAGGGACTGGGTCGGTGGAATGTGGAAGGGGCTGAGGGACTGCAGGCTACCCTCTAAGAATTGAACAAATGGCCTAGTGTGGATGGAGTAAGGAGAGGTTACATGAGACAGACATAGAAAATAAAGTCCCAAACCACTGTGGTCATTCAGAAATGTTTGCAGATTTTTACAGGGGCTGTGGTATTACTCTCAATTTCCTAGCCAAATATTTATTAAATTATCCAATGACTGAGTATATCAGGCTGCCTCACATCAGTGCAGCATCTCACTTTCCCTGTGGCTCTAAACTGTGAGGTACTATGAAAAAAAATACAAAAACCTTTTCCACACTCTAAATAGCTATGTTACAGCGGAAATTGGAATGTGTTCTGGGAGTGAGTGTGTTTGATTTAGTTCAGTGTGTGGAGAAAAGGCAAGGCTCCACAGTCATTTAAACATTTTCCTCCTCAATGATGGGTACACAGACAGCCAAGCTCCTGGACTAAGACTCTAAATGGTAATGTACATTTATAAATATTATTTCTTAACTATTTTGAGGCATTTTATAAATAATATGCATGTGTCTGCTAAGCGCATATATATATTTAGTTAACTTTTGCTTATTTTCTCCTGAGGCTGGTCTTGTGTGGTTACTTATGTGGTATGATTTCTGAGGTGTCAGAAAGAGTTTCTACCTCAGCCACCCAAAAATATATCTTGGGTTGGCTCACCACAGAGCCTAAAATCCCCACACTGCTCAAACATTTTATTTAATCATTGAAAGCAGCTGTTAAAACCCAAATATTACATTGGGATATTAAGCAGACATAAAAAATTAAAGACTATGTAAAACAGAAAAGATTATGGTGAAATTGCTTCTAATGTTAAATTTTAAAAGATAAAAGCCAGGGACGCCTGGGTGGCTCAGTTGGTTGAGTTTCTGACTTCAGCTCAAGTCATGATCTAGCAGTTGGTGAGTTCAAGGCTCACATTGGGCTCTGTACTGAAAGCTCGGAGCCTGGAGCCTATGTTGGATTCTGTGTTTCCTCCTCTCTCTGCCCCTCCTCTGCTCGCTCTCTCTCTCAAAAATAAATAAACATTAAACAAAATTTAAAAATAAAAGAAGAATGCAAAATAGCATACACAGTCTGGATCAGATGTTGTTCTTAAAATGTCATGGGGTCAGAACCAGCATATATGACTCAGCTCATGAATATGAGCCTGTAGTACAAGAAACCCAGCATTGTTAGGAAGGTTTTGTTCTGATTTATTTTGAATGAGTGCCTTCCACAGTTTCTCATCTTCAGATCCCACTCTCTTTACAGTGTATCTCACACCTTCCTTGCTGAGCTCTGGAGGCTCCAGGTGACATGTTAATCAACCTTGGTGAGGCCCAAATCCCTACCTCCTGGAAAATTCACAGAGCCTGACATCTGTTAGAAAGGAAATTTTTCTAAAAGAAGCTTTTAGAAGAACTACCCAATTTTCTCTTGGTAGCAAACTGCCAAACCAAGCCCATTTCCACAGATGGTGGATGGCTTAACAGCCTCCTATATTGCTTTGAAGTTGGAGAATGAAATTCTGAAAGCCCAAGTGCAGTGGCCAATAGAATAAAATATTGTCCTACAGGCTCAGACCCAAGAGCTCCAGAAATCCCAAACAACAAGGAGGTTGAACCACTCCAGAATCCCTCAGAGACCCAGGATCCCAGGAACCCCCAGAAACCCTGGATCTCCCAGCAGCCTAGGAGCACCAAGAATTCCCAGGAGTTGAGGATCCCTCATATCTCAGAGAGCCCCAGGAACTCCCAGCATGGGAACCCTTAGCAGCCCAGGAGCACCAGGAAACACCAATGGTGCAGGAGACCCAGAAGAGTTTGGAACCCCCAGCATCCCCACAGTCCCTGGAGCTTCTGGCAACTCATGAGTCCCTGGTACCTTGAGTGATCTATGAGCTCTCAGCAGCCGGGAATCCCAAAATATCCCAAAGGTCAAGAAGCCCCCAAAGCCTCCAATGGCCAAGGAGGCTTACAAAGCCCTAGAAGTTAAGTAGGCCCAGGAGCTCCACACCTTCACTGAGGTGTGGGCACTTGCTTGCAGCTTGCACAGGTTGGTTTTCAGCTAGTGAACTCTCAGGCCAAAGTCTCTCCTCAGAGGGCCTTGCTCCTTGTGGATATGGATCAGGCTTCCCACTTAGCTTATCTTCTAGGCATTGAGTGATCAGATTAGATAGGACAGTGCCTATCTAGGAATGCCCAGGAATTCCTAGAGCCCTCAGCACCCCATGAGTCCCTAGAGGGTCTAACAGCTGCTTTGACATCATCAGGTGCAGAGTTCCCACAGTACCCCAGTGGGTTAGACGCTGAAGCTTTCTCCCTAGAACACTGCTTAGCCTTCCGTGGAGATACCCAGAAGCTTTCTGAGTTCCTGGTTCAATTGAATAGTTACATGAGAGTCATCAGGCACATGTGTCCTACTGAAGCAGCTGTGGTGAGCTTTGTTGGCAATTGCTTCTCAGATGAGGCAGGAATGTGATTTCAGCTCCTACTAGATATACAAAGCCCCCTGCTTGAGCAATTTGAAATTTTCATACAAGTGGTCCAAGATACTTTTGACAGTCCAGAAAACATGGAAGATGCCAGTCACTGCATCCATCAGCTCTGCCAAGAGGAGGATCCTGCCCATCATTATGTGACCCACTTCCATCTCATTGCTCAGAGCTAAAGTGGAATGAAAGCATTCTCTGCATCCAATTGCAGGAAGAGCTTGACAGCTCTATCCCAGATGAACTGTCTCACACAAGCCCAGCCACTGTCCTATCTAATCTGATCACTCAATGCCTAGAAGATAAGCTAAGTGGGAAGCCTGATCCATATCCACAAGGAGCAAGGCCCTCTGAGGAGAGACCTTGGCCTGAGAGTTCACTAGCTGAAAACCAACCTGTGCAAGCTGCAAGCAAGTGCCCACACCTCAGTGAAGCTGAACAGGTCCACTGCTATGAAGGCCACTTGTGCCTTTACTGTGGTCATCCTGGTCATGTTGCCAAAGATTGTCCTGTCAAGCTTCATCATGCAGAGCAAGCAGGAAACATTGAGGTCTGGCAGTAAGGGGGAACCCAGGTGGGCCAATCTACAAATATGCATCCCCTCACTTCCAGTATCCATTTCTCATACTTTATGGCTTACCGTTGAAATCCGACCAGGAAGACGACAGTTCTTTCAGCAAGAACTTGTGGATTTGGGCTCCTACAGAAACAGCATTGACCATTCTGTGGTTCTTCAAGAGAAGCTGCACATCTGCAAAAGTATATTTTTTTGCAGATGCTTGAAATGGTAGATGGGTGTCCACTGATTAATGGACCCATAACCAAGGAAACACCAACTGTGGAAGTTAAAATTGTAAACCATGTTGAAAAGCTCCAGATTGCCATTATTCATGTGCCATGGAACCCTCTGATTCTTGGAATTCACTGGCTCGAAACACATGATCCAAACATCGAATGGAGTACCTGCACTGTGTCTTTTCCATCCTGTTATTGTCATTACAATTGCTTCAGACATAGGTGACATAGATGTCATGATGAAATAAATGCTGAATAGATCTTGTGTCCTAGTGAATGCTCCTAACAACCTGTCTTTTGTTACCTCAGTTGTCATCAGCATTTGCTGCTCAGAATCTTCCACTGAATCGCTGATAATGAACTTAGGTATTTGTACAATGACGCTGTCTCTCGGATCATACGATGATCTCAGATCAGGCAATAAACCTGATGACGTTGAGCTGCTTTTTTTCACCAACTCTGCATGCCCCCACCTTGAACCCTGCATTAATGTGGGGCTGTTTTAATAATAATTTATATTAACTATATGCATGAAACTAGATATTAGAAACTAACATTGAAAAAGTGTAGTTGTTAGACTGACTTGATTTTTTATCAAGATTTTCTTTAGCACAACAATTGTAACATTTTCTCAATGAAGAAAATAAATTTGCAAGTGATTTTTTTTAAAAAATCAATAAAATCAATAAACATTGACAACTTCTACTGCTGTTTGAATTATTTCATGGCTTAGCTGAGGGAAGAGGAAAGGACAAGTGAATTGGGAGAGGGGATTGAAAAAGGCTTAAAGTTTGGGTGAGGTCCTGAATATTCCAGGTGTAGTCAGGTCAGTGGGTGATGTGGTAGGGGGAAATGGAGAGAGTCGGGGAATTGTCTTAAATTGGGTAAGGTATGGAGGGATTAGGGGGAGGGTAGAGGGAAGTTGAGAAGAGGGTTTGGGGAAGATTGGGGGGAAAAGTTGGAAAGGTTTCAGGTGAGAGCTATTTGGTGCTGAGGGCAGGGGTGAGAGGAGGGGAAAATTCCTACAAAAATAAAGGGAGTAGTAACAGAGATATTGAACAGCTTTAAAAGGAACTTTTTGGACTTCATTAGTTAAACAAACAAAAGCACTGAAGAAGGTAATGAGACCCCTCAGTGACCCAACTTTCTCAGTAAAATGAAAAGGTTTTATTCTCTGCACCAGGGAAATTTGCCCTAAGGGCTTATGTCTTTTAATCTGTTTTTGCTGATGCATAGACATGGGGTGGCAGGGATCAACTTTTAACACATACAGTTCATTAGTAGCCAACTATACCTCTCCTACATATACAGGTTGCCCTGCCCTGCTAACCATGCTCCTTGCATGATACACAGAGAGTCAAGTCAATGAAAGGAACTTATATCCTTACGGGTCTGAGTTGGGGTAGTATCCTAACACACACATACACATTTCCGCAAACAACAAGGTGAAGGGAAACAATGGTGGGATATTTATTAGGATAAAAAATGATCAAAGTAAACTCTAATGCTTTTCCTCTGTGTTTTCAACATTCCTTTTAGAGTCACTTTCTGAGGCCACTTGAAGGAGATTCTGACTCTTACTTAGATAAATAATCAAACACATAATCATAACCCTAGAAGGAGGTAAATGAGGAACCCACCATTGATTGAACATATGTTCCAGTTACAATGTTAGGCATATTATACACATTCACTTATGCCTCAGAACAAACCAGTGAAGTAGGTATGTTTGCTCCTATTTTATCAATGAGCAAATAGAGTCCCAACAAGACCAGTTCACTTGCCTAAAGTCACATAGTAAGTGGCAGAGACCTGTTGGGTCTTCACAGCCTGTGCCCTTTTTCCTACAGCATGCCAATCTCCCTAATGGGGAGGTGTTAAGGGCCAAATAGGATTGTTGCAGCAGAGAGCTAAGCGAAATAACCCTAAAAAGGTGGGGTGGGGCTTAGAATAAAAATTTCAGGGACCATTTGGGTAGCAGTTATGTTTCCCCAGTTCCCTTGGTCTCACCCCCAACCCCCTCACCACCCCATTGACCCCCAAACTTTTATTTCATCTCTTGGAAGATTTCCTTTCGTTAAAATAATAGCACAGCTGAATGTCCCTTTCAGACAGTTAGCATAGATAATAAAATGTCATAGTAACAAATAAGCCAAACTGAAACATTGTACAAGATGATAAAATTAACAGTAATAACTACCATTTAATGAGCACTTGGATTTTACCAGACGTTGGACTAAATGATTCGGGTATTTTCAGACGGCTGCAAAGTAATATTATTGGCCCCTTTATATAAATCAAAGAAGTGAAACACACTGAGATGAGGTCACTTTCCAAAAGTCACACTGCTATTGGTGGATTCTAAAAACAAACCCTGATCTGTCTCATTTCAAACCTGAATTCTAGCGAATACACCACAATTCTTCTCAACCTAAGTAAACTTTACTCTTTATTAACCACTTTAACAATATTCACTAGACGCGATTTCTATTACTTTAGAAAAAATATATTAATTTGTTAGTGCATTTATTTATGTATTCACTTATCAAACATTACTGAATAAATATCTTTAGTGTGTCAGGCACAGGCATTGAGGAAGAGGAAGAAAGGTACAAAGATGTTTTATGTATGACTCACAGCAGTTCTTGCTCTGACCACAGTTAATAAGGGAAGTTTTTGTGCAACACAGCACTTCTGGTATACAGAAGAGAGCACTAATTTTGCTATGGACTAAAAAGTGTGTTTTGAGTTGGGTCTTGAAGGAAATCTCATTGGAAACAAAAGAGAGAGCACAGTTTTCTAGATTGAATGAAGTGCACACAAAAAAACAAGTTGGAAGGAAAAATAGTAATGTCATTAGAAAAGATAGTTCATTTCACTGGAGAGTAGGGATGTGTGTACATTTGTGCAGGGTGGGTGGTGGATGTCAGTGGGGAGATGAAACTTAACGAGAAGTTGAAAGTCTCAGGTTAAAGATCTACTTATATGGATAAACTATTTAAACTTTATCCTATGGGAAACTTGGACTGGAATTATTGTTTTCCTGTCTTTTTTTCTCCCTTGTGTTAGATTTGTGGGTTTTTTTCCTCTCTTGTGGCAAAGTAATGCATACTCATTGTAACAAATTCGTATATATCAGAAGTTTATAACATAAAAATAATATTCCCCTTAACTCACAAATAAGATTTTAAGTAAGAAAGAAACATGATTCATTTCTGTTTTAGAAATTTGATAGCAATGTAGAAAATAAAAGACAAAGTGATAAAGCACCCCCACTACTTTTTACTTTTTACCTTCTTAGATTTTATGAAGATGGGCTCAAACCATCAAAGACAAAGAATTAAAAATAAATTAAGTACAATTTTCCTCAAACATTTATTTTGAGTCCTTAGTATGAGCAAGACATTGAAGTATGCACACACATATGCAGGATGTGCCAACCATTAAAAAAATTATAATCTAATAATGGATTAAAAGTTCATTAATTTTAAGAAACTGCCTTTCCACTTGGGCCTTTCAAATTTTAAGGATTTTAAATGGAAAGGATTTTGTAAAAACATATATTATGCAATATTGGCACAGATACAAAGAAAACAGCTCCCTCTTTAGCTAAGTTTTCTAAGGTTAAACTTTAATAGAAAAAATAATCTTTATATATTTTGGTAGCCTCCTTTCCTGGTTTGTGTCCTTAAAAATATTTCATATTTCATGCTATCAAAGTACTACTTGAAGTCACATGACTACTTCAAGTCACAGTCATTCAATGGAGGGATTTACACAATCCTTATATATTTTAGTAGCCTCCCTTCCTGGTTTTTTTCCTTAAAAATTTTTCATATTTTAAGCTATCAAAGTACTACTTCAAATCACGTGACTACCTCAAGTCATGGGTCATTCAATGGAGGAATTTATATGTCCTTAAAATAACTATATATTTCAAAAAGTATGTATATGTCTAAAACCATGTCCTTAAAGAACGTGTATATTTCTTTTTTTTCTAATGTTTTGTTTATTTTTGAGAGAGAGAGATACAGTGTGAGCAGGGTAGGGTCAGAGAGAGAGAGATACAGAATCTGAAGGAGGCTCCAGGCTCTGAGCTAGCCGTCAGAACAGAGCCTGACGCGGGGCTTGAACCCACAAACTGTGAGATCATGACCTGAGTCGAAGCCGGACGCTCAACCGACTGAGCCACCCAGGCGCCCCCAGAACCTGTATATTTCTAAAAATGTTTTTATTTTTTTATTTTTTAATGTTTATTTATTTTTGAGAGACAGAGAGAGACAAAGCATGAGTGGGGAAGGAGCAAAGAGAGAAGGAGACACAGAATCTGAAGCAGGTTCCAGGCTCTGAGCTATCAGCACAGAGCCCGACGCGGGGCTTGAACTCACAAACTGTAAGATTATGACCTGAGCCAAATTCGGATGCTCAACCATCTGAGCTACCCAGATACTCCTAAAAGTATTTTAAAAGATTTTGTAGGGTTAGATGATTTTTAAAATTCCTACTGTAATAAACTTTGACATCTAGTATATTACTAGATATCAAATATTAAATGATAAGAGTAATATAAGGGTCAGAGAATTAGGAGTCAGGATATTAGGATTAAGCTCCTGAGTTGTTGCTTACTAGCTGTATTATCTACTTCATTTATGAAATGAGAATAATTATGCTTGCTTTACCTACCCAATGAAGTTTGAGAAGCATCAAATGAAAAAGCTCATGCTAAAAAGCATCATGAAAGTTGAAAGTGCTGTTTAAGTAAAAATATTATAATATCTATGTTTGTAATAATGACCCCAAAGACCTTCATGGTACTAAAATGCCTGCTTCAAGCTTCCACTTATGAAATGAATAAGTCATGGGAATAAAAGGCACAGAACAGGGAATATAGTCAATGATAATGTAATAGTATTGTATGGTAGCTATGCTTGTGGTGACCATAGCATAAGGTGCAGAGAAGGTGAATCACTATGTTGCACACCTGAAACTAATGTAACATTGTGCGTCAGCTATACTCAAATGAAAAAAATTTAAATAAAGTAAAGCAATCAACAGAACAATAATTTTAATAAATATGACAAAAGCTAATATTTAATTATATGGAGTACATAACATTGTTAAGACAATAAGACCTACCTCAATAAATGAATGTACAAAAGACCATTATACAAAAAAAGTGCCATTAGCAAATAAATGAATAAAAATTTAGCTCATAGTAATAAACACACATTTAATAATGAAAAAATAAAATGCCTGCTTAAATTAATTTCAATTTCACAAACCTCTAGTAAGTATTTGTTATCTGTCAGGTATTCTATGTTGTCAATGAAAGAAAGGTCCAATTAAGTTTGATATAATTATTTTATTAAGTAGCTTTGGTATTATTATAATCAAATTATTTGAAAATATAAATAACAACTTTGGCATATATATTTATACTTGGTATATATATTTATTTATATTTGGCATATATATTTATATTTAACATATATATGTATCAGCACTCTATTTTTCAGAATATTATATTATTTAAAATGTTACTTCTTTCCTGGGGTATATCACCTAAGTGGCAATTTGTTATAATTTGTCTGAGTTTATTTGTTCATCTATTCAGCTCAATATAAAGAAAACAAGTCAGAACAAACTAATTTTCACGTGCCCACCAAAAGAAAATTAAATTAAAAAGTAAAACTCATAAGACTGTCATATTTTTTTATTTTGAATTTATTTCTATAATTTCTAGGTAAAAAAATTGAAAATTAAAAAGTCAAACTGGACTGACCTCTTAGTCATAATATCTACAGGAAACAACTGCCATCATCATTTAATATGACTAACGGGGCCGTTACTTTGGTTATTATTCTGCCCCAAAATAATTCAAATATATGAGAAAATTTGGTGAAGAGTTTCAGTTTGGAAAATGTATGACATATTACAATCAGGTTGATGGGGGGTGGGGAACAAATGCCAACCATAGTCAAATGTGCCTGACTTGGCTCAAATGGGAGAACCATTATGTATTCTTTTATAGATGAAAATGGGAAATATCACACAGAAACACAAAACAGTCATATGTACACAGGACATCTGGCAATCTAAAATTTGCATGGGAAAAAGAAAGCATGAAATTTTACAACCACACAGAACAGAATGTCTGAAACTCTATACCTGAGCTCACTGTTTTTCTTATCCTTTCACATTGCTTTTTCCTGTCAGTTATACCACAAATACCACACAGTAAGCAACAAATGAACCAGCTGCATTGCCAGTGAAGCTCTTATGGTTATTAGAAAAAAAGGCAGCTGAACTCCCAATATTATTAAAGGCATTCCCCAAAAGGTAAATATCAAAGGGAATTTCCATATTTCAGCTTCTATATTTTTAACACTGACTTTCATTGTAAAATTTTACTTGTGTCTGAAGTAACGAGAGACAGACCAATTAGGGACAAGGCAAAATAAAATCACACTTGAGAATAAACAATATTCAATGGAAAATATTAATATGTTCCAATATTTTTATTTTTTACCAATAAGTTTTTATTTATTCATTGTATTTTCCCAAGGTAAAGAGAGAAAGGAAAGGGGTCAGCACATGTGTTATAAAATAATAGCAAGTTAGAAAGGAAGTACCCAGCATAGCAAAATTAACCTTCAAATAAACACTCCCCCGTGATGGAGTCACAAAAGACCAAGCAGGCTCAGTCTTCTGCAGTTTAGAAATTAGAGGAAGCGATGAGGGAAAGAACAGATAAGGTACAAGTTTTCATACCCACTCCCTCTCCCAATAAATTTTGAGATTTCACACAAATCTTTGGTTTCTAGCAATAAACAAGGAGTTGTATTTGTCTGTCTCCTATTAAACAATCTTGTGGCCACTTTGACATAAGTTTCTTGCACCTGCATAAAAGTTCTTGAGTGACTTGGATATACATTCGTCTTCCTTTTCTTGGTCACCTGACACTACTTTCTACATGGAAGCCCCCCCCCCCATTGCTTCTGCTTCTCTCTACCCTAAGACTAGAGATTAAAGTAGGTTTGGTCCACTCAAATACAAGTGTATTATTATAGATCACATCAAGGAATGATTTTGACACAGGAGACTGGGAGCAAGGGATGGAGTGTTGTTAGCTTCTTCAGGATTCTTGCACAAATCACTTAAGAGTTGTGGGAAGATACCCCACTAATCCAATATGTATGCGTTCGGGCTTTTATTGGGAGGAGGAATGGAAGAGAGAATAGGGTAGGAGTCAAGTTCTTAAGACAGAAGATCTGGCCCAAAATAGGAAATAGGGGAACGGGAACACATAAGAAAGGATGGTTCAAGACTTCCACACTTCAAGAGGAGTCACCATGCTGTGTTCCAGTTTCTTTTCCTGGTGCAGAATTTTTGTAAAAATGATTTAGCTATTTTTCTCAATACAAAAAGAAGTTTAGTATTGAGAAAATCCCAAATCCCAAATCCCAAAAGAACATGGAAAAAACCAACACATTATATTTACACAAACCAGGCCACCTAGCAATCTTATCAGTTATTAATGAAGTCTTACAAAACCGAGATAAATACAATAACTGGAGGGGGCAGCAATTGGGAGAGATAAGAACACAAGATCAGACACCCATCACCCAATGTGTTCTATTACATTTGCCTTGTTTCAACACAGTAAGGTAGGTTTGTGGTGATCTCACAGCATGCAAACAAAACCTTCTTTTCTCCTTTAGCTACCACTACACTAATCACTGCTACAGCAGGGCAGGACATTAGCTCTGGGCACCACAAAGAAGCCATGGTTTATGATATCTCTGAAAGCCAACAATAAAAGCCCAGAATTTATAAAGTTTAAGAAATTTAGTCTTTCTTCATGCACCCATGCCTGGGCAGCTCAAGATGGGTGCAAATGTACTGTTCTTAAGCCTATCCTTAACTCATTTTTTTAAACACACAAACACACACACACTATTGTGAATGGTAGGCCTAGCCCAATCCAGTTAAGAATGGATCTGGTATGTAAAGTGAGTCCCGTGCCCTGGGATTATAGATCCAGAAAAGGAATCCTTTATTACACCTATAGACAACCTTCACCTAATCTTGGATTTCCCTCTGCACTTTTCATCTGGTGCAGCCTCTCCTAGCCTTCCTGTACCACCTTTTCCTGTTCAGACCAATTTCCAGTCTTTCAGTAGAAGGAGGTCAAGTCATGGGACAATGGAGTTAAAATCTAGTCTCCTACGGACCATGGAAAGTGGCAGAAAATCCAGATCTAATTTGCAAAATGAGGTAATTCAATACGCTATGCACTCCAGATAGTTGTTCTCTCTGGTAATAAAAAAAAAGTATTGTGCAGACCTGGAGCTGTTGCCTACTTATCCCTGAGATTGCTCATGTACCTGAGAACACAGTGCAGGAACGAGGACCTTAAGATTAAAATACACAATATTCAAATACACAACACATAATATTTATATTATGAAAAAAAGTTAAAATGTACAAGATACATCATTCACACACAACTAATGCAGTTGGCATCCTGGAGAAAGTGGGGGCCAAGATGCAAATAAAGGGAGCAAATAAAATTCTATCATCCCAGAAAGGGGTGGGAGTAAGCTTAGGAGCAGCAGGTCTGCAGCTGTCTCCCCAAAAACCTCTTTGCTTGCCGTCACAACCCATTACTTGGGTCAGTTCTTAGCACCCTATCCTAAGAGTGAGTTATGAGACAAGATGTGGAGAAACCTTGCCTTACCCCTGAGATATTCCCTCCCACAGAATGTACTGGTTCATGAGTTGGGTCCATCAATCCTGTCTAATGCTTAATCTTTACACTCTGAGAGGGAAAATTTATTATTATATACTCTTTGAAAGGAAAACAGTTTCCTTATCCAGGCAACTTTCAAAATCTGGAGATTCTTGGGCAGAGACTCAAATAAAGCATGAAGAGAGGGATTTTCCCCCAAAACCCTCACATGCAATTATATAGAGCATGGTTGGAGTTCGTTTGCCTCACCACGCCCCCCACCCCACACACCCTGACAAGAGGGAAGAGAGGATGATGTTGTGGCCTCGAGCCTGAGATATATGGCAATGCTAGCTGCCCCTTACTCACCCTGTCCCCACTTTCTCCAATCTGTCAATTGATGCCTGCTTTTCAAAACTTCCTGATTACAAAACGATAGCCCCCACCCCCTTAGCTCAATTCTGGGCCTCTGAGAGCAGGATAGGCTTATGGATCTCCTTCTCTTCTTCCTCAGAAAAGTAGGTTTGCTTTCCTGTGAGCTGGAGGTCCGCTGAGCCTTAAGTGGACAGGAGGCCACCATATGGCTGATGTTCTGGCAGAAGTGGCACTTCTTGGCTTGGGGTGGCAGCTTGCATTCCTTGGCATGGTAGTCTAGACCTCCACACAATTGTAGCACCCGTGTCCCTTTGATCTGCACTTCTCCATGTTCTTCCATTTGAGCAACCTCTCACTCCCAATACATAACACTCCACCAGGGCCGGTGACTCAGAAAGATTCCAGGCCTTTACCAGACTCCTTAAAGGTAAACTCCACTGCCTCAATCTCCTTCAGGCTGCGGAAACTGTCCATGTTCAGCTTGCTCTGGTGCACAACGACATCCACAGGGGTCAAGCGCAACCAGGCATGGTCTGTCATCGACAGGAAGCTGAACCCCATGGACACGTGAACCACATAGAGAAGCTGACACCGCATAGCAGCTACAGTTCTTCTGCCTCCAGGGTGGCATGACGCGCCTCCCCAGGGGCACGGGCGTAGCCACCTGTGAACTGCTGATTTGACACAGAGCCTATGGTGGTAGGTAGGCTGAGCTCCCAGCACTGGTGCACCTGGTCGGGTGGCTGCTGGCCCTAGAAAAGTCTGGAGACAAAGGGATGGCTTGGAGAAGAGGCTGTTACCTCTCCCCACCCCCCAGCACCTGTTCCATTACTTTTCAAATAATTGTGTTAAAATGAAATGCTGAAAATAAAATTTCTGGCATAGAAAATACTATGGTAGTATTGGATATTGGTGATCTCAGCAACATTTCAATACTCTCCATCTTATCTCCAGGTCTGCTCTCTTTCTAGACCCCTTTTTCTTTTGCTTGCCTATAAGAAACCTAAATAACAAAACACAGATAATTAACCATTAATAACTTGTAATGAGAAGACTTTCTCCTCATTGCCTTTCCTTAAGGAAAGAAAATTACATCATAAATTCTCCTTATACTGTTTAATAACTTCATTAAAGCCTTTTTAAAACAATAAAAGCATTATTTTAGAGATGAAGAATGGATACACAGGCAAAGGCTAAGAAGCTCTAATCAAGCCACATGGTGAGATACAATGAGGAGCACAAGAGTAGTCATGATACCTAGATTTCAGATTTAGTTTTTAACTTGCCCTGTGACTTTGGGTAAGTAAATTGACCTCTCCTCTGAGGCTCAGTTTCTTCATAGGAAAAGTTTTGACAATAATATCTATGCTGCTTACCTTTGTGAGATATCGCAAAGAGTAATTTAGTTATTCAATTGACATTTGTTAAATTCCTATTATATGTCAGACACTGTTAAGATCAAATGAGATAATAAAAATAAAAACAACAATCCCAGATATAAGCTAGAGTGTTGTTATTGCTCTAAAAGCTGCCTAACTCTCTAAAGAAATATAGCTTTTGCACAAAAGATAGATAAAAAGGGACATAAATTTAATATTTTCTTTCATATTTTTATTTCAGGAAATTTCTGTTATTAACTCATAGCTGTCTAACCTGTAAAAATTAGCAGAATTACATAAGAATTAATAGTTTTCCTTACTACCAGATGTGAAGGCTTTCTGGACACTGTATGGCAACTATCATTATTATTGCTACCACTATTCAGTCTTTTTATTGATTTCTCATAGAATTCAAGAAACTAACATTTAGTGAGTGTCTATTGTTGGCCACACTCTGCACCAGCTCTGTTATCTATAAAATCTCATTTGACCCATACAAATGTTTGACAAGGTATATATTATTCTGCTCGTTTTATAAATCCATTAACTAGGTTCTAGTGAGGAGAAAATCACTTATGAGAAATTGGTGAAATTCTAAGGCAAACTCGAGTTTTCCTCTTAGATCCCATGCTTTTTCTGGCCTAAAGCAGAGGCCATGTTTAAAGAGGAATGGAGCTAAATTAATCCATATTTACTCATAAAGACGCTACAGCCCAAAGAGGTCAGATTCTCCATGGAGGTCATATGGCAAGTTAGTGACAGAGACAGATCCAGAATACATTTCCCACTTTAATTTATTTGTGCTTTAAATTTTATTAAATGTATACGATATTAATATAACCATATACACCAAATACGATGGAAAAAATGAACGGTTTATCCCTAAAGTTTATCATTAATTAAAAATTGTTTTTCACAGCAACTAAATTTAAAAGGATAAAGTATTTTGATATATGAATACAAGTTGAATTTGTTTTCATTTTTGTTTTATATATTGGTTTAGTTAGTAGTTTCCTGCCTTTCTTAAACTTTTATCAACTTGCTTATTTTCATTGTTTTTTCAAGTAAAAGAGAAATCATTTTTTAAAACTGCAGTTAAAAAAATGTCACATAAGACTATAAACCCACTAGACTTGACAGACAATGAACAGAAAACAAGAGAAAAATAAATATTCTTCACGTGAACATAGAGAATTATTCAGACTATATGGTACACATGCAATAATCATCAATAAATTTAAAGGGATTAAAATCCTACAAAGTTGCTTTCCAACCATAATAGAATAAAATTATAAATCAATAACAAAAGGAAATTAGGAAAATTCACAAATATGTGGGAACTAAACAACATGTTCTAAAATAACCAAAGGAAAAAAGGACAAGGGGAATTAGAAAATGCTTTGAGATGAATGAAAAGGAAGACACAACATAAAAAAAAAACTACTGATATGCAGCAAAATAACACTTAGAAGAAAATTTATGGTTGTGAAGACCTATATTTAAAAAGAAGGTAGATCTCAATAACACACCTTTCTACCTTAAGAAACTAAAAAGAAGAGACACCTGGGTGGCTCAGTTGGTTGGGTGTCTGACTTCGGCTCAGGTCATGATCACATGGTTTGTGAGTTCAAGCCCCGCATTGGGCTCTGTGCTGATAGCTCAGAGCCTGGAGCCTGCTTCAGATTCTGTGTCTCCCTCTCTCTCTGCTCCTACTCCACTCATGCTCTGTCTCTCTCTGTCTCAAAAATAAATAAAATATTTTTAAAAACACTTAATAAGGAACTAAAAAGAAAAGAAACACAAATTAAACTCAAAGCAGACAACGGAAGGAAATAATAACAATTAGAGCAGAAATTAATGAAAAGAGAACAGAAAAAAAATAGAGAAAATCAACAAACCCAAAGTTAATTCTTTTAAGCAATCAAAAAAATTGGCAATCGTCAGTACATAACGAGCTTTTAAAACTGACAAGAGACAGAAAGCTAGCCAAAATGCTGAAGCGAAAGAACTCTCCTCTAAAGCAACTCCAGGAAGAAGTCACAGCCACAGAACTGCTCAAAACAGGCTTAAACAACATGACT